>WHYT01015021.1:0-22358 GCA_009806455.1 Tetrax tetrax
GGTGGATGGGGAGGGAGAGAACAGCAATTGCCGTGATCATTGTACAGATGTGAAAATATTAGGGGTTTTTTTTTTTTTGCCAGCCTTTGTAATTGGTATTTTTCTTCAGGGTTAATTTCCTGGACTGATGTAAATACAACAAAATCTCCATTTCCACTAATAACACTACTGCTCGTTTGCTCTGCTCGGTCAGGATTCGTTCCCCGCCTCGCCCTCAAGACGTCCGAGCCCTAAAACATTCCCGAATTATTGCGAAAAGATACTGGGAGTTCGCAAAATTAATTTGTGCCGCGTCCGAGATCTGTGTGGGTTTTTTAGGTGTGATGCGCTGGCGGGTGTGGCTCGGTTACGCAGCTGGTTCTGCGTGGCTGATGGCGGATAAAGCCCGACCGGGTCACATCCAGAGAGCGTATCGCTGGGAATTAAATGTAAATTGAGAAAAACACAGAGCAAAAATGGATTGGCATTCCCTCCCTTCCTTTTCCAGTCACTTTGGTAAGAAATTGAAATAAAGTGGGGGGGGGGGAATCATCTGGAAGAATGTGGTGATGAGATGTGTGGCTCTGAAACGCCGTTAGATGAAACCAGCATCTGCCGGCCACTCCAGAGCTCCCGCCCCGCGCCAGGGCAGCTGCCTCCTCCGGAGCAGCGAGCGCGTCCCGAACGGTGACGTTGTAGACCCGCGGCCTCCGCGGCAACGTCCACCCATGTGAGGCAACCCAGTGTCGCTTCTCTGCCGAACGATGGAAGCGTTCCTTGGTTCAGTAAAATGACGTGGGCACGCAGAGTTTCTGGAGACACCTGTAGCGTTCAAGGGTGTGTTTCAAATTGCATGGGAAGCCAAGTAAAATTAGTCAATTCCTGTGAGCAGGAAGGTACAAAAAAACTCATCAGGCTGAATGCTTTTTTTTTGTTGTTATGTACAAGGGGGGAAAGTTGCCTGTAATTTGCAGAAAGAATAGGGAACCTAAAACAGCGATGGGGTGGAGCTGAACTTCGTGTTTGTCCCGCTCAAGTGAATGGGATGAGGCATGCGAGAATATTTTTCTTAGACAAATGCTTGAGTTACAACAACAAATAATTTATGGACAGAACTTCCCATTTTCCAGGAGCTGATTTTTGGAGCGGTTTGTGCTCGGACGGACGCCGGCAGCACGGAGATGCGGAGTGGGAGCAGGAGTCCTCCAAGGGTTTCGTGGTGGCGAACATCAGCTCGCCCAGCCCAGACAATTTTTGTTTCCCTTTTCAGGTGGGAGCTCCAGCTCTTCGCCAGTGACCTCCAGCGGCGGGACGCCCTCTCCTCTCAACCCCCTGCTCTCCCCGTCGTGCTCACCTCCTACGTTTCACATCGGTGCGTCGTGCCCTGAGACCTACCTATACAACCTCAATGTGCCCCTCTACTACAAGATTTGTCCTGCGAGCTTCTTGAGACAACCGTCTCTCATCTTTCCAAGCCACGAAAAACTGGGAGGCAGCAGCCCGCATCTTTTACCCCACTTCGTGGTGGACGTGCCAAAACTCTCTTCCCTCGGCATAGCCAACCTGAAAAACACCAAAGCTGAAGACTTGAACGGGCAAGGTCTACAAGCACCCAGCTCTGCGAGCCAAATGCTGTATGGATTACATGCATCTGGAAACATTTTCCCATCAAGTCCCATTGCTCGGGAAGCGCTTAATTGTTCTTTACATCCTCCATATGGCTTGTACGGCTATAACCTCTCCGTGCCATCCAGACTGATGAGCGCGGCAGGCCATTTCAAAGTGAGTGACAGCGTTCCGGCTTCTTTGAGAGATGGCAGATGTAATCACTCTAACTGGCACCCGGCGATTAACCATTGCCTTTAGCGGAATTATGTAACATTTCTAAGCGTTGATATGTAAAGCAAGCCTTTCCTTCCTCCATACCCGAGGGCTTGCTCGTTACTGACTAGGAATACTGCATGGTACGGGAGCGGTATGGCAAGGAATTTGACTTTTTTTTGGTGGGCAAACGTGTCGTGGTGTTGGGAGGGTGGAGGATCTGGGAGCGCGGAGGGTCTGAGACAATCCGCAGCAAGGTGCTACCTGCTGGGAATATTTATGTCGTGTTTGTAGGCTAAGAGCAAACTGTGCAGTCACCTTTTTAATATTTGCACTCTGAAGTGGGAAAGGTAGACGTAGATATTTCGACAAATATATTTTCTCTGTAGCTTACCTTTACTTAGCCCGAAGCCCTGGTGAGCTTCTGCTCATGCTACTTGAGCTTTTCCACTGCTCGAGACCTTGGGTCAGCCAAGGAGCCGTCTCTGGCCCAGTGCTCGAGCGTGCTCTCAAGCTCCCTTGGCTTTAATGGGTCCTAATTAATGACGTGAAAGTGCCCTGGTGCTCCAGGACCAATGACTCGGTCATCAGAGCGGGGACAGAAATTCAAGGAAGATGAGATCAAAGATGGATGTGTTCCTACCTCCTTCTCCCCATGCTCCCGCTTCCCAAGGTCCCCAGGAGATGGTGGTGCAGGGTGGCACCAGCTCTGATAGCGCGGTGGGAAGGAGCAGCGGACGGCTGGTCACACATCTGCCCTGTGGCGAGACGGATCCATGCTGGGGGCTGTGGGGAATACATCTGGGAGGGCTGCGTTGGACGAAACACCTCCGGGAGCCCTGCAGGACACTCCTCCCAGCCTGCGCTTTCGGGAACACGGAAGATCCACCTGGGATCACATCTGAGGAACAGGGCAGGGATGCTCCTGGCTCGGCCCCGTGGAGAACAGCAGGTCCTTTCCAGAGAGCTACGACTCTACGGGCCCTGAAAGTTGAGATTTTCAATTCCTCCAAAAGTCCTGGTTGTTTTGTTGTAACTTGTGGATATTCTTGTTATTCCTGTAAATACTCTAGCTCCTGAGGGCACATTGTTACTCACCAGGGCACTGGTTTTATTCTTTATTTGATCAACGCTCAGTCCCTACCTGAAGCCAAATTTATTACTTGACATATGAGAGAGATTTGAAAATAATTTGACTGGAACCGGCCGTATTTGGGGACTAAGATAAGAGAATCCTGCATTTACAAACGTAACGCAGCATTATGCGCGGGTTTAAGAATCAAAATTGGTGTCAGAGTTTTGGTTTTATTTTCATCCACAACAGACAACAAATTAAGAAGAGAACAAGCAATATCAAAAGCCATTAAAGTAACAAGAAGTCACACTTTTACTTTTATGAGACTTTGCTAAAAACCAGCTGACATTGGTTCCCTAATTTACCTGCTTTGAGCGCACAGAGCCCCCAGCGATACCAGTATGAACCGGGGGCCGTGCTTGCCTTGCCAAACAGCCTGTACAACTGTAAAAATGAACAAACCTGCTTTCTGTGCTGTTTCTTACCTGCTTATCTCACTATTTTTATTAAAAAACACGAAACTTTTTTTGTTCGGAGTCCTTATTTCCAAGCCGTCCCCCACCGCCGGCTGGGACGGGCTCTGCGAGGCGCTGCGGAGCCGAGGGGCCGAGTGCCGGCCCCAACATGTGGTTGTGCTTTTGGGGAGCTGGAAGGCTCCTCCAGATCAGTCACGGATTCGTGGGTGGATGCAATGGGTAACTTCCAATTTTCCAAATGTTTGCGGTTGCGTAAGATATTCCAGAGTTGCTGGCCATGAGCTGGTGATCCAGCAAATCAGTGTTTGTTTAGTTAAAAATGTGACTGATAATGACTAGAAGAGATGTTTTCAGTACGGACAATTTTGCAGCGATAGTTAAATTGAGATCAGACACATTCCATCTAGCCCGGCTGAGCAAACGCTGTCTTTGACCGGAGCCACCTCATTCCCACTCGGAGCACGTTTGCAAACGGTTGCGGGGCTTCCCAGAGCCGCCTGCTGATTCTGTGCCTTTCGGCGTGAGACCAGGAACCCAGCGTTTGGGTGGACGTGCTCCAACGGCGATGCTCAGCTAATTCCAGAGGAATTGGGTTGGGTTGGGTCGGGTCCCGTAGGAGCCCAGTTTTTGCCACCCTCCCCAGTCACAGCCACATGGAAAACATGCCCAGAGCCCGGACGCTGCAGGAGATGCGTGGCACTGGCGCCCATGTCCCTTGGGCACCAACACCGTGCCCATCCGCATGGGAGGGGCAGATGCAGAAATACCAATTTGCTCCGCACGAGAGGTCAGCACGGCATGAGAGGCACTGTCAGATCTGCGTTACCCCAGGTCACTTTCTACTTCCTTTGCCTTTATCTCCTGATTTATCCTTTCAAATATCACTGTAACAAATAAAAAAAAGATGTTGGTGGTTCTTTACGACACAAATCAGTATTTGCAGGCAGTCGTAGCCCTCTGTCCTGATGCCCCCGTGTTCTCTTCAGACCTGGCCAAGGCTTCCTGGCCAGCCCAGCATGGAAATATTTTCCATATCTGCAACGGTGATTCCGCGGAGTCGCTCACGCTATAACATGGATGGTTCCACATATGAAAAAAACTCACCCATCCCCAAATAGTGGATAACCTCCTCGCTACCACTGTAAAACAGCTGCTGGTGGGAGGCGAGCAGCAGAACTCGGGAGGGTAAGTCGGTACAATAAATCATTAGTTATTAAATGGGGGGAATTGAGGTCAATATTCCAAGCGGAATCATGCGCCTGTAAATAGAAATATGCTACATGCCGCTCTGCGCTTGCTGGAAACCTGTGGCAACTGCAAAAGTTCCCAGTTCTTTAGATTTAGTGGGTGAAAACAAACATAAACCCAGTATTATTGTGCTATTTTTAATTGGGAACAAGGAGAAAATAATCAAAGGGTTTTTTTAAAAAATATTAAAGTTGCCGAACTATCTTAGCTATTAGTCATTTGACTTTTCCCAAGAGGAAAAGCTTGGGAATATCTGATCCCATTTATAGTACTTGGCAAACAAAATCGGCCAAACCAAGGGCACCACGGCCGCGCTCGGCACTAAAAATCAAGGAGATAAAAAAAAAAAAAAAAAACCAGCGATAATGTTTTTAATCAAAGTGCCATTGACTATCCAGTTTCACCCACATTTAATACATCTACCGGAGAAGGCAAACGTGGAGAGGGAGCGTCGGCTGTAGCTTTTTCTGATCCTCGGTTTACATTTGATCTTCCGAGGTTTGGTCCGTAATTAGATGATAATTTGTATCATAATTATGCAAAACAAACGAGGACTGGATAGCGAGACAGACCAGAACAAATAAGCAGCCAGCAGGTTTGAAATGCATCCAGCGTTAAAACGAGGTACACGTGGGGCTGGGCCCGGGGGGACATGCTGTTCCAATAAAGCCGCAGAAAGGGAGAAGGCCGCGGTCGGTTCCTGCGAAAGTTTAAAACGCTCATGTTTACAAATTTGTATTGCACATTAATACGTAAACATGGGCAATTGGAAACAGATGACTCTGCAATATTGGCGTGTCCTTCCTTCTTCGTTCTGGGTGTCCGCTTGCCTTTCAGAATACACAAAATTTCTCTTTCGAAACACAGCTCAGGAAGCTAAATTAGCAGTACGGCAGGCAAAGGCCCCTCGATGTGTTTTGGGTACTCCTCCCGGCACTGTGCACTCAACGGCCGTGAGCAATAGCCCAGGCCTTGCCGCTCATTCCCAAAACATTCCATGGTTTTCTTTTCTGTCACGTTCCTTGGAGGCCCCAGAGCCATGGCAGGCCACCACGGCCTCACCCGGCCACCACGGCAGGTCCGGCCGTGCCGCTCAGCAGCCTCTGTGCTCCGCAGCCATGGAGTGCTGGAAAAAAAATGGCTTTTAAAATGTAAAGTGTTATTTTTGATAAAGTAATTTTGAGAAGGAAAGGAAACATTTTCCTTGCAATCTGGATGAAAGCTCGTGACCTGTCAACCACCTTTCTTCCACTTGGTCGATTTGCGTTTTGGGACGTAAACGAGCATCCCTTTCCGCGCTCGGCCACGCCTGCGCAAACCGCAGCCTCCCGGCCCCTGCAGAGCAAAAGCCGGAGTGGGACAGCCTCAGTGCAGCGATGGAGGCTGCTGGGAATTCTACCGGCAGCAAGGACTTCTGCAGATGTCGGCTGCTGCGGCACAGACTGTTCCTGCTTACTAGTCCTCTGCTCTCACCACGCTCGTGCAGTTTCTGAATGTTATAGTTATTTATAAACACACCTCTCCTCCACGTCCCTTCGGCGACATTCACAAGGAGGACCCACTGTCTGCTTCCGTACATCAAACAATTTCTTCCGGGATTGCTTATCCTAAAGCACCAAGTTTTAAGTTTATTGTAGCAATTAAGTAGGAGAAGCAGTCCAGGTTTTGTGAAGGACCCCTTGAGCTTGTAAATCAAATGACACAAACCAGCAAGTAAAATTCAAGACCTTTCTGGAGAGGAAAACACCAGGGATAAGGGAGAACCCCCAGGTAAAGTAATATTTGCTGTCTGAGCAGGCAGATCCTGAACGAAACCAGAGATGGGGTCGGGGCGGTTTCCAGCTCTCTGAAGTCTGAAGATGTATTAGATGCACTGAAGAGATTTTCAGCTTTTTTCTCTTATTTTAAAAGCCTTGCGCTTTCAGGTTTTGAGAGACTGGCTTTTCAGAGAAACTCGCTTTTTCCTGCTTGGCGCTGACTCCAGATCTCATCTCTTAGCTGGGTCCCAGCTCCAACAATTTCCTCCCGGTCTTGCCCAGCAGCTGGGACCACTTAGCAGCTCGTCCGCCCCATTGGGCTCACCTGCGCCAGCCAGCCCTGACAGGTCCATCTGCTTCCAGTCAGGCCTGCAAATAAAGCGGGGCCTTGACTCCAAAAAGTCAGAAAAGAGTAATGGGCTTGCCTGGATCCCTTGAGTTCCTCTTGCTATTACTCAGACTGTGGTTGCTGCCTTCTGGTCCAGCTGCTGGTCCATCAGAACGAGCTGCTGCATCCCTTTGCCATAGACCTGAAAACACCGTAAATGCTCTTTTGTTAATTCAGATTAGGGAGAAGATGCTCTCTGCTTTGCACTGGGCAGGAAGATTTCAAACACATGATATTAAGCACCAGTTGGCACACCCACGGGAAGGACCGTGATGTCTGTTTGCACAGTCGGATGCTGCGCCCACCTCACCCCACGCACTCGGTGGCTTGGCCCATTATCTTCTGTCGCACGCGACTTTCAACGCCTGGGAGATTCTGCTTTGGCTGGGATGGTAAATGCACTGCAGAAAAAGCCCTGTATTTTCAGGCAGTTTGGTAAATTTTGTGGGTGGGGTTGTGTTTCATGGGTGTCTTCAACAGCAGGACAAAATGGAGCCATCCAGGAGGCACCACTGCTTGGCACAACAGACATTTAGATTTACACAAATATCTTACTTTCTCCAGTCTTGCAGTGAATCATTGTGTACAAAAGTGTTAATAAACTTGAAGTGGAGAAGTAATGGTCTCCATCTACCAACACTTTCAGCTTCAGCGCTTTGCTGAATTCTTCTTTTACCTTCATTAAAAGTCTTACTGTAAAATTAATCGAAGTTGATAAGCTGCTTCCTGTATCGTATTTCTTCTAACGTTATCAATATTGCTAATAAAAATAGAGATTGAAACAATATGTTGTAATGTCCAAGATATAAGCCAGATTCTGCTGCAGCTCATATAAATATGAATTTGGCCTTTGGCTTTCGTAAAGGCAGGATAACGTCTCTATCGGGGCTGTTCTAACGGATAACATCAGCACCCTTCGCCTCGCTTCTCAGTACTACCAGAATTTAAGAATTTAGACCAGTAGAAGAAATATAACTCTATTTCTTGGAGATTCTTGAGACTAAAACAAATCAAAGTACAGCAAAGCATCAAACTTCATTGCCAACTGAAATGCAACCCAGCGCTTCAAAAGCCTTCGTGCTTTGAAAGTGCTGACACGTGCGATGTTGGGCGTTGGGACTGCAAATGAGAAGCTCGTGAGGCAAGGGCTGCCAAGGAGAGGGCAGGGAAGGGCTCATCTGGAACCGGCCAGGTCCGGCTGCTTCATCCCCACCACCGTTCCTCCTTCCCAAGTCGACGTCCCGCTTTCTGAGATGGTTTTTGGTCAAATGGGTTTGGGTGGTGTTTGAGAGCCGTGCTGGCCAGTTCGGACCTCTCCCATTTTACTAGCTCCTCACGGCTTTGAAGACCCTACAGAGAGTCAAGATTTCTTCCATCCAACGTGTATGAAAGGTCCACCCAAGAGCACGACCTATGAACTGCTGATCCAAGGAGCGTGGTTGCCAGGTATGGCTGGTGAGACAGCTGCAGCACCCTACTCCAAACTTGAGCTTCCCCAACACGCTCGCCCCTGCACCAGCCCCTGTGCTTTAATTCTTTTTTTTTTTTTTTTTTCTTAAAATAGGACACACCTGTTAGGGAGGCACGTTTCTTCAAGACATTCCTGATCTGGAGCATATTAAACCGATATTTTTGTTTTGTATTTTTGATGATTTGCTCCAGTGATAACATAATAGCAGGATATTTTGGCCTGGGACTGATTAAAACATTTCTTTTGATCAGCGTCGCAGATTGAAACAGTTGTTTATTACTGGACAAAGCTTCGAGAAAAAGAAAAAAAAAAAAAACAAAAGCAGGAAAAAGAAAGCAGCTCCAGGTGGCTGCTTTTTGCTGGGGGTATTTCCTTCACTTTGGGAAAATTC
The DNA here is from genome assembly GCA_009806455.1 of Tetrax tetrax. Taxonomy (NCBI): domain Eukaryota; kingdom Metazoa; phylum Chordata; class Aves; order Otidiformes; family Otididae; genus Tetrax; species Tetrax tetrax. The sequence goes on from WHYT01015021.1 coordinate 8,607, forward strand.
TCCGTTCCAGCCGGGGCTGGGATTTGGGAAGTGGGAGAAGGGTAGGACGCTCCATCTCACGGAGGGATGGCGGCCAAAAACCCGGGCAGCGGTCGTTAAAACGACGTGGGCGCTGAATAAACCCCATTTCTCCCTCGCGGGATGCGCCAGTCCCCAGATCATCGTTGTCAGGAGTTTCTATAACCAAGTTGGATGTTTCCTAGAAAGGTTGTCCTTTAAGCTGTATCAAGCACTCCACACTTCAAAGCTACCTAAATTACAAAATGTAAGACTTAAATTTAAAAAGTCTCCTTTTTTGTGCTATAAACTGAAGGCAGCGCCGTACTGTCACAAACCTCCAACATCTGAATGGAAATGTGTGATTTTGGTTTAACGCCAGTTCCTAGAAAGGCTTTCAAGATTATGGATTTTAATTAGATGAATATTTTTAATAAAACCCCCTATTTAACTGCTGGCAAGACTGTAAGGGAAAACTCAATCATATCTGGCTCTGTTTCTCTGACAGAATAATTCTCTGAGTTACATTTGCCACATTCAGGCAGCTGCGACCAATAACCCTGCTGTCTTTACGATTCCCCTACAATGAGAAATTAAAACGAACTGGAAATGTTTACGCCGCCGACGGCGTGCAACACGTTCAACAGATAACGCCGGCTACGTGTTCGCTTCACCCGGGGGTTCTCCTCGCGCGGAACCCATCTGTAACCCAACCCTCTCTCTTCGCGGGCGGCGGGGATCGCTGCTCTGCCGAACGCCTCCGACACGTAACGACCTCTTCGTTAAAGAGGAATGGCTTCCATCTTGCTGTCGCCAGGTGCCAGCAAAAGCAGAGCTCCATTTCACGCGGCCGGCTTCGATTCCTGTGTTTACATCCACGGATTCCTTGGCTTCACACGATGTTTGGAGATAAGTCTGTTTTGGGTCTTGTTTGCTTCCTCTTGACTTTTCCCCGCAGCGTGTTTATAAGCTGCGTATTAATTCCTCAGTCATGCCTTTGGTGCTTTTCACCGCTTTCAAAAAAAAAAAAACCAAAAAGAAGGGAAAAAAAAACCAAACTCATCGCATTTAATCATCTCAACCCAATGTTCTTTGGCTCGTTTGCATGGATGGATAAATTGCGCTAATTGAGGTTGCTCCTGACGCGCGCTCCTGCCCCGCGTTTTCCTGCGCCGAGGCGAGTCGCTGACGTGTGTCCGCAAATCCACCTTCGGGACGCGGAGAGCCCTGGGGCGATGCCGACGGGGAGGGGAAACGAGGGAGGCAGAGCTGGGATTTGGGAATTCATCTCATCTGTCACTCCGGGTCCCCGTGGTGCGGTCTGAGTGTGTGAGGAAATGGCGTGTCATTCGTGCATGTTCCCGAACAACGGTGATTTTTGCTCTGGGACATCACCGCCACCACATCCCGGGGTTTGATCCCCGTCCTTCCCGTCCCGCTCCTCCTCTCCCATCCGGCCAGCGCTGCCCTCCCCTGCCCTGTGCCGGGGTGCGGTTCCTGGGCTCTGCATTTCACAATCAGTTACGTGAAGAGCACTTCAGCGTCCCCGGTAATATTTTGTTTCCCAGGCAATGCACTGAGCAACGTTTCTCACTGAGATGATGGAAAAAAATAATTCAACATCTTCTCTACGACTGGGTCAGCGCCGTGCCCCCCTGGCTCCCTCCCAGCATCCCGACGTCTTCACTGAGGCGGCGGAAACAATTTGTTATTACGATGCTGTTTTGCCCTGATGATATTGAGAGATAATTATCCACAGTTCTAGCGAACAAAAGATAAAACTGATTCGTTTTTTCTGAGAGTTAAAGCGAGAGGAAGTTTTCTTTGGTTTTGAAATTCAGGCCTGACGTTGGAGTTCATTGATTTTAGTTAAGAGCAGTGATTTTTCATAGAGGATTTTTTCCCTTCTGACACAGACACCCACAGCTTAATATTTCTCTAACTTAAGTGCTTTACCACTGTGGATTTTGCAATTTTAGTTTAAAAAAAAAAAAACAACAGAAAAACAGCATCCAAAGCACAAGTCAGAGAAAGCCAGGGGCAGCGGAGCGGTTCCTCGCCTCCTCGCTCCGTGCAGAGGCCGAGAGCAGCCAGGGCTCTGCGTGGGGAGCTCGCAGACCTGGAACTGGGATTTCAGGAGGAACTCTGCTCTCCAGCGGAACTGGGATTTCAGGAGGAACTCTGCTCCCTCCCAGGCGGCACTGGGGCTGCCGGTAACTAACAGCCCCGCACCAGCCGGAGGCTCCATCTGGTCCCTTTGTTTTTCCAGTAACCTGTAGACACCGACAACACCTAACAGCGAGATCCCAGTTACCACAGACCATTTGCTTTTTATTTTCTTTTTTTTTTCCATGCATTTTGTTTTTTTAATCTCACTTTGTATTTTGCTTTGCTCCTGGTGCAAACCAAGGAGCTTCTCCGGGAAAACCCAAGCCTCCTCCTTTCCTTTTTGTCCCCTTTTTCTTGGCTTTGTGCTATTTTGACGCTGAGGGACGGCAGCAGAAGGCAGAAAGTGTTGTGCTATTCCAGCTTTCCATGCATCAAATCAGTAGAAAATTTAAAAGTTTGACTGCTGTGAGTTATTAATTTAATATCAACTTCTCGTTTGATGCTTGCTGCTGGTGGCAGGACAGTCCCAAAGGCAGAGGCTCCCATTAACCGTCAATCCACTCAGTTTTTTTGGATTTTTTTCCACCACAGCATCCAGGCACCATACTGCCTGTAACACCCCCGTGGAGCGTATTCCTGGGGGATTTCTGCTGCTCTGGAAGAGCCGGGAGGGCGCACAGGGTGTCCACATCCTTCCAGCGCTCTCCGAACTGCGCTCGGAAGAGAAGCCAAGAGCTCCCGGCGGCACAGCCCAGGAGCTGCAGGAGACCCATCCCACGTCCCGGTCCTGCCCGTCCTGGTCCGTAAGCAGCTTTCCCAGCTGACTGCTCATCGTCTGCTGAGAACCGCCGTTTGCCACTCCACGGCGGAGTGCGAACCCACGTCAACCGTGATTTAATATTTTGAAGCATTAGGAAGCGCCGCTCCTTGTTCCGCCACGGACATCCAACCACCTCTAGACAGCCCTTGCGGAACAAAAGCTCAGATTTAGAGGAGCACATTGGAATTTTGGGGTGGTTTAGTTTTTTCCCAGGCTGTTTTAAGCAAAGCGGCGTAAATCTCGCCGGCGAGGGAAGGAAGGGAGCTGCCGCAGGAGCTGTCAGCAGCTCCCTAGGATCTGACAGGGTCCGGCAAACGCTCCCCCCACCCTGACCCCGGCCGTCAATCAGCTTTTGGAGGAGAAGCCCCTTCTCGCCCGCCTCTCCCCTCTCTGGCCAGGAGCAGCAATTTTGCCCAGCTGTCATTTATCGTTATTTCGGGGAGGAAGGGGCCAGGGAGGCACTCTTCGCCCCAAAGGTACAGGCAGAGCAGAATTTGAGATGACGGGTGGGGATTTCCACCGGCACAAATGGGAATAAGACTCGGAGCTTTCCAGGCTGTACCGAAAATAGCGGACCAATTTCAATCTCAATTACAGCTCAGCTAACCCGCAGCATAATTCAGAAGTCAGCTTCTAATGTTTCAATTCAGGATCAAGAATAATATTCCACTTCCCTCTCCGCACCCCAAGCGATTTTCATTTGGTAGGGGCTAATCTCAACCTGAACATGTGTTTGGGTGAGATACTAAAGGATATGAGTCTGCTAAAGAAAATACGTGAAAAGTTTACGGAGAAATGCCTATGTTAAGATCTGCAGAGGAGCCAGCTTAATAACATGGCTCCTTGCGATAAAATATTCCATTTATCAGAGTAAAATGTGATAAATGACTGATTTCAGGTCTGCTGAAGCCAGGACAGCACGAACTGCTTTGTTCCACAGGAACAAACATGTTTTCAGGGTTACAATTCCTGCAGATATGAGTCTGCTAAAGAAAATACGTGAAAAGTTTACGGAGAAATGCCTATGTTAAGATCTGCAGAGGAGCCAGCTTAATAACATGGCTCCTTGCGATAAAATATTCCATTTATCAGAGTAAAATGTGATAAATGACTGATTTCAGGTCTGCTGAAGCCAGGACAGCACGAACTGCTTTGTTCCACAGGAACAAACATGTTTTCAGGGTTACAATTCCTGCAAAACCCAACACGTGCAACAAGGGTCCCGCTGAAGTCTCCTTCACCCGCTGGGGACCTGGTCCTCCTGATGGGCCGTGCCAGCAGCGCCTGGTGACATCTCCTCTGATTACAGCTAGCATTTTTAAAATACCCCAGCAAAACCGATAGCAGACAAGGACTTTATCTTCCTCAGCTGCACATTAGGGTTCTAGACCAGCAAATAATTGATATTGCTGTATGTAAGTGCAAGCGGGGTTGTAGGTGCTTGGTTGGAGCCAGGCGTTTGGGAAGATGTCCAGCTCTTCCCAGAGGCCGGAGCTTTTTAGCTTCACTGCAACCACAGCACCGAGCCTTGCCCAGTGTGCCTGCTGAACCTCCACGGAGGTACACGGGAGACCAACGGAGCTGCCGGGGTTTACACAAAGAAATATCGCTGAGGTACAAGCCGACCTTGGGAAGGCAGTAGGGCGGGAAGCGAAGGGTGACGGTTTTTTGGTTAAAAGTCTGTTTTGCACAGCGGTTTTTTGCAAACACCCACCCCAGTGAGCAGTCACCCCCAGAAGAGCGAGCCCAGCACCAGGATACAGCCCGAAACACGGCCCCTCACCGCACAGCGCTCCTCGCCCGCAACGCGCAGGTCATCTTACAGGTGACGACCAAGTCCACTTGTGACTAACGAGGGCCCGTGTGCTCCAGCATTACGATCCCGCGCTTCGCAAACACCGCCGTTCCGTTATTTCTGTCTGTCAGCCGTTTGGACGTCTCTGTTACCACGAAGCTCCTACCAACAAGAAGAAAAAAATTAAAAAAAAAAGAAAAAAGAAAAAAAGAACATTTCTTCTTTCTTTTGGAAAATGTGCCCTTTGTTAGGCTTCCAGTCAATATTATCGTTCCAATAATAAATTGCTTTAAGAATTCATATTTTAAAAAGACTACCTGAAGAATATTTTCCATTCCAGAAGACGAGTCTTAATCTGCTCTCATTCTGGTGAGAAAGGAAATTGGCTTTAATATTTAAACTAATATTGTTATTTAGAAACACAGCATCTTTATCGCTTACGTGGTTCACCTGTGAGGACATCTATGCGATGCTTTGCATTTAAAGGACAAATTTGAACAAAGAAATTGATCCCCCGGGCGGCAAAGGGGGGATGCCGGAGGTACAAGCTAGCTATGTGCTCTTCCCACAGCAAAATACTGATTTTCCAGCCCTTTTTCGGTCTGCCCCTGGGGTAGAAAGGCTCCCTCGGGGTTCCTGTCCCCCCGCAGACCTTCCTGCAGCCCCGCTCCGTCCCTCCGAGAGAAAGGAACGGCGCCCGAAGAAGCGCCCCTTCCCTGCGCCACCGGATTTCCCCCTTGGCCGTAGGAATTATTCCTTTGTTGCTTAATAATCTGTAATTATCTCCTGGAGTAAATTCTGTTGGTGCATCAGTTTTCAAACACAACAGTCATTTTTATCAGTCGTGTTTATTTAATTTTAGCTGATTAGCGCGGGGCCTAGCGAGTGGCTTAGACCAACAGTGTGTCACCGCCCAAGCACGTTGTAGGTAACAAGAAGACATGGACCAGCGCACACGTTGCTTTGTCTGCATTAATCTATTTACCTTGTAATTCTTCAACTGGTTTTAATGGCCGGCCCAGCTGGAAGCGATTAGTTGGCTGAATTAAAGCCACATTTCTCACTTTGCGCGCTGGGAGGGTTTTTGGCCCTTGGCTTTGCCTTGTTTTGTTGTTTCCCAAATTGAGACGGATACCGTTTGAAAACGCATGAAATCTCATGGAGAGGACGGACCCGGGTGTTTGGAGCCATGTTCCCACATGGTTCTCTCCAGGCCAAAACCTTGGATGGGCCACAAAATGGAGCGTTTGAAGTGGAAACCCTGCGGCGGGGCTGTCAGCACGGCGGTGTCCCGGGCCGAGCGAGGAGCTGGCCCAGCAGCTTCAGAGTGAAAACTCAGGGCGGCTCCTAAAAGAGAGGAAGGAGAAGAGAAAGGGCTGCAGGCATAGCTCAGGAAGTCCCAGGGAGTTCTGCACAGGCAGCAGCCACTTGTTTATAAATTAATTACATTAATTTATAATGTAATGTTCCGGGTCTGGTCCGAACACCGCGCTCTTCGCACAGCACCACAGCCAGACGTAAGATGCGCCAAGTCTCTCAAGAGATCTTCAGCTCAGCTGTGGGGACCCAGAAGGCACCCATCACGGTGGGACACTGCAGCCCAACAGTTCCCACGGGATCAGGAGCCTCTGCACAAGGTGAGGACAGATCGCTTCCCACCGCAGCATCTCTGCTGGGAATTAGTCCTGTGTACCAGGTCAGCGCGGTGGCCACGCCTGCATTCATTCACGGTGGTGCAGCACCTTCTTCCTGCACAACTCTGGGGGTTCAGATGAGTTTTGGCCTGTTAGGAGCTGATGGGAGCCTTCCAGCTGGCTCCAGTCCAGGCTGGAGGCCGCTGGGAATTGCGATGAGACATATTCCTGCAGCGCAAACCTGAGGCTGCCCCAGAAAACCTTCAACCAAAACTGTGTCCTCCTGATGGTCCAACCATGGTCTCTCTTGGGAGGTATTAAGCCAGACCTATTGGCTTTGTCCTTTCCCAGAGCAACGCGTCAGTGCTGCGAGGTGATCCCTACCTTGAGGGAAGGGATTACTTTAACTCTGCAAAAAAGCTCACGATATGCTGCGCAGGCTTCCAGATCCCACAGGAGATGTGGGGTGAGCAAATGAAGACACAGCACCAGCTGAGCGCTCCCATATGTCTGCAACAGCTTCATGGAGTCACCTCCACCAGCACTGCCCAGTGGAGCCCTTCAGCAGGTCTCCCTTGAGAATTTTTCCTTAAAAAGTACTATTTAATACAATATTTCTTAAAAATAAACAAAAAAAAATGTGCTTTTTATGCTATCCACTTAGGAAGACAAGGAAAGGAAAGCCCTGCGGTGCCCTCCATCGACTTCAGAACGTCCCGCAAGGTGGTGGTACCTAGGGCACCATCCTGGGAAGGTGGATACGGGGAGGGAACGCCCCGGGGAAAGCGGGGTTTTGAATCCCAGTCTGCCAGGGCAGTGCCTGCAAGAACTGCTGGACAGGTTTCAGTACGGGCGGCCTTGAGCTCAGCGCATTTTCTTTTCATTTCAGCAATAAAAGAAAATAAAATTCAGATGTGGTAGAGCCCAAGCTGAGTCTTCACTTAAGTCAATATTCAACCGAAATAAATCAAGCGCTTGCACAGATTTACTCCCGAGGAAGCGCGTATCTGGTCGTTGGGCAAAACAGGCCGAAGGGAAGGAAGGCTGATGCGCTCCCTGCTCCTCTTCCTCCCCTCTTTCCAGCCACCCCCAACCCAAGGATAGCGGCCCAAACCAAGCGATTTCTGCCTCCCTGCGTTTGTCATGACCCAAAAGCCCCTCAAATCTTTGCGCGCGCTCCGTTACCCTATCTGTCCCATCTGCACCTCATTACATGCTCCAGCTGAACGGCGCGGGGAGTCGGGTTGCGAGGAGGCAAAGGTCAGAGGAACCTCCAGCCTGCATTTGGCCGTCGCTTGATTATTCAGAAAACAACCAACCACCCAAAAATCCGAGGGTTTCTCTGCGGCTACAGCCAGGAGTGGAGCAAAAGAGAAGCCGATAGCTGAGTCCTCCTGGAATTCCGCTGCCCTGAACCTGTGAGCAGTAACGCAGCAGCCGGACGGTATTTCTGGTGCACGGACGCAGAGCTGGTGCTTGGCAGCATCCCCCTTGCTCCGCCGCGTCTTGCTTTTAATACACCGCCCCGCGTTAATCCAGCGGTTTAGAAGCATCCTGCGAAGCAGAGCTTGAATGATTTACTGTCAGATTCTTTCAGCTCCTGTTCGGCTCCTGTTTTTCTTTCATGTGGGGAGCAGGGGTCAGCAGCAGCAGGAGATGCATGCTTTCACTTTGTCTCACATTTGCCGCTGTCATTCCCGCCCCGCTCCGGTCCCCGCAGAGCAGCAGGATGTGTTCATGCTCGCGGGCCTGGACGCTAATTGATTTGAGGGAGGCCATTCATCAGTTAAATTTAGTAGATCACCCACCAGGTTTGCTGCTCACTGTCAAAGGTAATTCAATTAAAACTCCAGAAGTGTGACTAAGCGCTCGCTGGTAAATATGTTTAGCAGCTGTGTTGCTGTATCTTCTCCATCCTATTGTGTCTGCGAGCCAGCCCCGGCGCAGCACGTGACAGAACCATATACCTCGGCTGATTAATGTATACAGCAGTCCTGCCAAAAATTAAGTCCAAATGCCTCCTTGGGTACGCAACGACACGCAAATGTCTAAGAGTAACAGCGTCAGTAAGAGAAAAGGCTTGAGAGGGTTGAAAGGCAGCAGTGGCTACAATAGTTCGATTAACTCCATGCGTCTACAGGCTTTTTGGCATTTTTAAAATAACTTTCAAAAGAATTATATTGGGATTTTCAAATCCATCCATCATTTGGGATCTCCTCATTCCTACTTGTAAATGCCTAGCGTCCCCTTAGCCATCAAAGTTCACTGAAAGCCACCCCATATGACTTTATCCCGTGGCCGAAGTGGCGTGTAAATCACGCGGAAAGGTGTTTCTATTCCACGCTGGAGGCGGGGGAAGCCTTGCTGAACTCCTCCTGGCCAACAAACCCACTTTGGCTCTCCTTGTCTGCCGGCATCGCTCACTCCTACGCGGTTTGGTGGTAATTAAGCGCATCGTTAGGGGTCCCACTGTACGCCACGGGACAAAATGGCGTGTCTGCTTAACAGATTAAAGGAAAACATTATCTGGAAAGCGCAGGTAAACAAGACACACATCCCTCAACCTTTCACCCTTGAAGACCAAGGTTCACATCCCACTAGAGCACAAATAAATAGGAGGCTGGACTATCCCCACTCGCTGCTGGCCAGCTTATACTCACGGCGAGGCTATTTGGGAGCCCAAGGGACTTGTCGGTCACCGGGATGCGAGAGGACGGGTGGGATGCAGGCTGGGAAGGGGCTGGGAGCAGAGGTGCACAGAGAAACTCCCCACATCCCTGCCTGTACAGCGGGCAGCATGTGTTTACTTACAGTGATGGCCTCCAGTTATTGTTATAAAATGAACCAGGCCCTGAAACGCGGAGTTTCTAACGGCTACAACTGCACAGCTCCCATCTCACCAACTAACTGCAAGAGTCAAACCCCACACGAACACCAAGATTTTCTCGTTTGTAGAAAACAAATGAGATCCAGCGGCCCCGCAAACTCACTGCTCTTCCTGCACGTCTGCTGTAGAGCAAGAGGAGGAACACTTGTGCGATTCCGTGAATAGCGTACGGAAAAAACAGCCAGATTTCCCACACATCGCCATAAACCTTTACGAAGAGCTCGGGAATACCTGCTCTGCTTAATACTCTAACCACAGGCTAATTAAAGTTGTAAAACTTCAATGAGAGCCTTATATTTGAAGAAAACTCAGGATATTCTGTATTTGCTACTTTAAAACATGCTATATATGGGGTTTGGTAAGGATTAATCTTTACAGTACAGTGTATTTTTTAAAATATTTTTGTGAAAAGCAGTGCCCTGGTTAAATGTAATAATTACCACTAACACACTTCGATACTTCTGCTGTCTTCACTAACAGGATTCTCTCTGCAGAAGAGGTTGTTAAACACACCCGTTTTGTATAGAGATATCAAGTTTTTAAGCAGTGGTCAGATACTTACAGCAGCGTAACTGGATAAGCCACGGCTTTGACAGACAGCTGCTGCCAGGAATCCTTTTCTTGTTGTTGCTGTGGAATCCTTCCCTCCTTCTGGCATTAATAAATTAAGGCACCTGCTATACAGATCAGCAGAAATCTGGAAAATCATTATCACGTCAATGCGGAAGCGATGCCCGTCACAAAAGGACAAATGGGGTATGTAGCCTACACGGGCTTTAAAAAAAAAAAAAAAAAAAGGTTCTACTTGTCACATTGCTAGAGGAAAAGTTGATGGCACTGATATGGACTTTATCCACTTCCAGGTCGCACCAATTAGTTACAGCAGCCTCCTGGAGACTGGAACTAATTTACAACACTCCGACCGGGGCTGCCTGCTTCTCCGAGTCGAACGCTGGGGCTTCGAACTGGTACCTGGAACGGGAAAAGGCACCAGTGACAGAAATGGAGCTTGGCGGTTCCCACCCCAACCCGCTCCGCAGCAAGAGATGAGAAATAAAGCCCTGGCTGCAAAAAGAACCAAGTGAAATATCCTGTACAGGGACTCCAGGATGGCGTTCATCTTTGAAAAAAGAACGAACACTTTAAAAAATCAAATTAAAAAAATATTGAGTGTCTTTACAGGAAGTTTTTAAATGTTTTACTATCTCTGACAGCTCATTTTGACAGAAATTGATTGTAATAAAGAATTACAAATCAGATAGTAGGGAAATTAAATTAAGCTGATTATTATCTTGTCAGAGACACATGTTTGTTGGCACGTAACATTTATTGGTTTAGACTTCTGCAAAAAGATTGTTTCACTCAGAGTTAACAAGGTTCTAACATCCTAAGCAACAGGCACAGGTCACCGCAACCGTAAACCATCTCTGAGATCAGAAATACGCGATACCCAAGAGCTTTTATCCTCCAAAATCCCCCCTGCCCAGATAAGGGCTGAGAGCAGCTGGTCTGCTGCAAGATGGGCTGGTTCTGGCGGCTCCTCACGGCAAGAGGCGCTGTGGGAAGACATGGGAAAGGTTTCCAGAGAGCTGGAAAGAGCCAGGATCCTACGGGCCATTGATTTTCTGTCTTGAACTGTGTCTCAAGGCTGATTCAGCATGACTTTGTTAATAAAGAGCAGTAAAGGTCAAGCGGGAGCCTGTAGGACTCACTGCGCCTTCTCCCAAGTTAAACAGGCTCAATCGGCACTCGGAATTAGTTACAGATTGTCCGCATCGCTCTTGTCTGCTATTGGAATGGCAATGAAGAGAGCTGCTTCCCATACAAGGGCACTGACCCTTCTTGGGATTTCATTGAAAAAAATATTGTTTGACAAAAAAGAAAGCACCGGGCCGTACGCCACCGGTAGTTCAAACCAGGCCTTTGCAACAGATGAACGCTGGCGCTAAAGCCAAAAAATGCAACGCCTTACACGGACAGCGAGAATCCTGACGTGGTAACTCCTCCGATGAGAAAATGAAGTTTTCTATTAAAATACATTTTCCATCAGCATGCAGTCTGATGGAAATAGAGTTATCATCACAGAAAAAAACAAAAAAACAACACAACAGCTAAAGAACGCCAAGAGGACTTCACTAAAAGTCAAACAATTTCTAAGAAGCTCTAAGCACAAAGTTAATTTACTACTGCACTCCTAACAGCAGATCTCCCAGTCCCCAATCAATGCCTGGAGGCAGCAAAGGAGCCTTTTGAAGTGTGTTCAGCCAAGACGGCCAGGAGTTGACACAGATCAGCTGATGGCCCTGCACAAGGTGTTTCCAGGTCGCATTTTGCGTGACAGAGCAGCTCTGAGGAAAGGACAGAGCTGCGACATCAGCGCATCCAGTGGAGCTTCGACGCTGCCCAGAAACAGAGCTCCCATGGGAGACAGGTCCTTAAACCAGCCTGTGAAGACTCTCTGAAAGTCCTCTTCATTTTAAGCATTACAAAAAATAATAATTTGTGTAGGACCTATGCAAAAACAAAGTCTGAGGCTCCCTCTGCTGGTTCCCAAGCAACAACGGAAGGGGAAAATAGAAGTGGAAGGGTTCCAGCTCCAAACCCAAACCCAGACCATCGCCTGCCAGTTTTCCCTTGTAACGCACGGTAAGGACAGAACGCCCTCTCAGGTGTTCAGCACGAGGGATACATTTTGGCCTCCACATCACATTAAATTTGGCCTCCACATCAGATTAAATATTTTTTAAAAAATTAATTATACTTAGTTTATGTTTCATGTTGTTACACTTAATTTTAATAATCCCTAAACTGTTGCCCCAAACATTTCTTCATAGTACCCACTTCACTTTCTTCTTATTTCCTCTCCATAGAGATTCAATCTTCTGATTTTCTTCTCACAGGAAAATACTGATGACACCGTGACATCTGCCTGTTTATCTTCGCACTGAGCCCCGCCGGCAAACAGCCACATAGCCTAGGAGCACATCCGAAACAAGTTGTCTGTACAATTTTATTTACCACTTGCAGTTACATTTACAAATTGTCCCGTACGAGTAAAGCAGTTTTGAAAATGAACTCCACCAGAGCTACAAAAATTATTCTCTATACATGTCACCAGCTTCGGAATTTTTTTCTGTACACACAGTTGCTAATTATATTTAACAAAACGTCACTATTTTTTGGCTCTGAGGAACTCCACAAAGGCAACTTGACAATTTTATCCCACTGCAATGAGAAACTCAAAGTTCTTGTTCTCCCTTCCCTTTCCTTCCCTCTCCTTTCATCTGAAGCTCTTCATGGCTTCCAGTTCTGGAATTCAAGTGAATGAAGAACGCTACCATGCGCTAGCAGTTTTAGCAACCAAGGAAAAAAAAACGTTGAGCAAAACCATCTTGCAACATTTCAAGCAATGTTTCACTTTCAATGTGTCTCCTCTTAAGCATAAATATTGAAATATTACCTGGTAATAAGTTTACATAAAAGCATATACAGTTTATTTATTTAATGAACGTCTACAAACATACACAATCAACTTACAAGAAACACGAGCAACGCAGGAGTGAGGAGCCAGAGCTGCTCAGAAACGAGCGAGTGTTCTGAGGAGAGCCTGAATGGAGGAAGGATACGAAACCCAAATATTGCTCTAAGAGTAACTTTCAGTTTTAAACATTTCCAAAAGACTTGAGAAAAATATATACATTCAAAATGTAACTGTTAAAACTTTCCAAAGGCCAGCTCTCATAACACAAGTGCTTCTAAAACGAGAGAGCATTTTCCCCAGGAGAGGGCAGGAGATCTACACACAGAAGCAACCCGCACAAAATCCTGTCCCCGCTGAAATACTCAGCAATTCCCAGAGTGAGGTCAGTCAGGGGAAATAAAAATACAAATAATTGTTTCAAACACTTCTTTCTCCCCCATGTCAGCTAAGCCTGCCTACCTCTTTGCATCATAGTCCCGCAGAGGTAACGTTAATTATGTCGATCAAGCCTTTATGTTTGTTAATGCCTTTAAGAAAAAAAAAGCAACAGATAATGAAAACTGTTCTGTTATTGGAGTTAGCAAGATCAAAACTACGAAACAGACTGTGTACAGCCAGTAAGATAATGAAGCTTATCTAACATTTACCCTGCAGCAGTCTACTCGGTCTCATCTGCACCCATTTTTAAATTCCTCCAGCCCCCAAGGCTCACGGCAAGGCCATACACTCAGAAAGTCAAATCCACGGGATCTCAGAATTGCTGTCTGCCCCCAAACAGTTTAAGAGCGGCCAGGAACAGTCTAAAAGCAGGATAATCTTCAACACTAAAAAATAAGCCAGACAAGCCAGCTGAAGTTGTCAAATATCAAACACTGAAAATCTCAGCAGGGTATGGTACAGCTCCACCAACAAGGAACCGCAAAGTAAGCTCAGATGTGGATTTATTACACAACAGCAACTTTCCAATCCCATCACAATGAGATGAAGTAACTGAATATCAAAAAAAAAAAAAAAAAAAAAAAAAAAACA
>WHYT01015021.1:32855-62062 GCA_009806455.1 Tetrax tetrax
ATTTGTTATATTGTTCAGGAGCTGGGGGGGGGGGGGAAGTAGTCCCCTTTCCTAAGACATTCTATTAATAATTTGAAAGGATTGCACCAAGACTACAGATGGGAGTACATGTTTTTAAACACCTCCCAATTTCTCCTGTTTACAGGAAGAACATTCAAGATGTTTAAAGAAAGCTGCATCAAAACCAAACGTAAACAAGTGAGAAGACCGCATTTTAAACAAATCGTTTTCATTTAGGCTGCCAGTGTGAAATACACAACACTTTAGGTTGTTTTGTCTATCTTATTTTCCATATCTTATTTTTACAGTAGCCTTGAATACTTCAGTATGTAAAATCCTGCAAAAACTTCAAAGATATTTGAATAACACATTCAAAATACAGTTTGAAATTGCTCTGAAATATTTAACCATTTTTGCATGTTTTCACTCTGCTTGACAAAAAAAGTGAAGTTTTTTTTTCTTAAATATTTCCCCAACGCTGGAAAACCCATGTGATCCTGAACACCAGCAAATTAAAAACTAATTTTAAGTCTAGCGCTTCACACCTTCCCTCACCCCTATAAAGATAAAACAAGGAAACAAGCCCAAAAAGCCAGAAAGAGAATTTTAACACCACCGTTTATCACAATACACCACAAATAGTCTCAGCTACAAATTTCTACAACCATTTCTTTACTTCACCACTGCAGTCAGAGCTACTGAAAGCAGCCAGCAGATTCTCTCACTGTACAGAAATGGAAAGGGGTTAAAGAGATCACTAAAACAAACCAGCTTCTCCATATGGCTGCAATATTACAAATCATGATATTTTCTCTGCAGAAAACAATGTTACACCTTACAAAATAAAGCAGCTGCTCTGAATCCAACGTAACTGACGTACACATCTAACAGCTCGCCCCGTGCTACTTGTCTACTGCTCACCCGCGGTGAGGGGCAGAGGAGGAAAAGCTCACCCAAGGGAGTGTCCGTGTTCAGGAAGCTTGGGACCCTGCCTCATGAAGGACTGTGAAGATCCAAACGTGAGGAAGAGCATTTCTGTATTTTTCATACGTGGAAGAACACCGAAGTGTGGAATATGATCACAAGACGTGCCCTTACATATAAAAAAGTGACTAAGAGTAAAAGCAAAGACAGGGTAAGGAGGAACGGAGAAAAGCAGGCTTCAGTTACTCCATATAAAGCTTCTCAGCCTGAACTTAAAAAAAAAAAAAAATGTATAGCATGAGTTCCCTCTTAACAGGAACTAGATGTTATGTTGGTAGGAACAGAGGTGAGTGGTGTAACTGGCTGCACCCCAGGATACTGAGAAGAAAGCAAGACGGAGAAGCTACAGCACAATGAGCAAGCTGCAACATCCAACAGAACTGACAAAGAGTTGAAAAATAGATTTTATTCCTCCTGCACTAAAGTGATGACACCCAATTATATCAATTATATGAAAACATTATATGTAACTCATTTTTGAACCAAACCACTCATTTCAGCCCAATTACCCTAGCTTTAAAAGACATAAAACTCAGCCTGAAGTTCACTTATCTGTTTTAACAAGCGTATTTTCTACGAAGTCCACACTATCCCCCTCTGCGCGTTCCAGGAGTTTGGCTGTGTAAGAAAGTTATCTACAACAATCACCTGAACTGAATACATCAGTTCTCCAACCGTAAACAGTTCTCATGATTTTAAAAAAATCACTTCATCATTTAAAATATACATCAACAACACTCCGCTTTTCTTTGAGCTAGAATGTACCAACATTACTGGCTGACTGAGAATATCAACGGGGTTTTGTGAAAAAAGCTTGCGAAAAATTTATCAACTTCAAAATGTACAGAAAAGGACATTAGAGAGCGGATATTTCGGGGTTACTGAATATATTTGAGAAAGACCTGCAAGCTAGGAGTGAAGTACCCTATAGTACAAGTACTCAAACACTGAAGCCACAGTGCGTACACCTTTCCAGTGCAGTGAAGGGTCAGTTACAGAGAGCGCGTTTCGAACGCCTGTACAAAGAACTGCAGCTCTGTGTAACTTAAACTTGATCTCGTAGGCGGGCCAGTCTCTGCGACAGCTCATCCTGCGGAATCGTAAAGCACAAAGAAACCAGCTATCAGTTATATGAAAATTAACTTTGGCCAAGTGCTGCAGTGCTCAAGCAATCTCAGGTACAAGTCACAACAAGATTTGCTTAAGACCTCGAGAAGGGCTGCGCTAGGTGAGACCAGAGGTCCGTACCACCACCTCCTCTCCAGCAGCGGATACCTAGGAAGGAATTTCACAACACCGCAAGTAGAGATAGGCTTGGGTTGATTTTTTTTTTATGTATCATCTTTGCAAGTGTAAATCAGCTCTTATAGAGCTGCACCTTATTTGGATAAGGCTGGTATCCAACTGAACTACTACTGTGAGACAGCAGTAGGTCCATCTGTTTTAGAGGGCCTGGTAAAAGGTGGAACTGAACTTTCGAAGAACGTGGCATACTTGGGGCTTCCCAAACACTGTTCAGTTAAGATAAGGCTCCCTAAAGCCTTCTCCACAAAGATGGCATGACAGAGATAAACCGCTGTTTTTCCATTCCCTCAGATATATTCCCCTAGAATGGGAAAAGCAATCCAGCAAAAGATCTGCACAACCTTGACGTCAGGATCTGCCACGCACCAGAAATTCTAAGCTATCCATCCAGAGCAAATCCTGTGCTCTACTCCTGTAAGACCTCTCACACATTCAAGGGAAAAAACCTAAAGGCCTCGTGCACGCTACGGGAGGTGGCTGGATCCATTAAATTTGGAGCAGATAGGAGAGTCAGCTGCTGGGAACTCTATGAAATAACTACACAAAAAACATCTGAAACATGTAAACTTTCTGGGATTTACTAAGCAGGCAAACATATTGGTAAAATTATTTTGCTTGTAAGCCTGTTAACTACACGTTATTTCTTTTGGACAGCTAAAATCTAATTACAATTTAACAAGCTTGTTCTGAGCAAAGCTCTAATTCTCACACCACATTTCTCTAGAAAACATTAATTTCAATTGAATCTAACGTTTACCTGTTCTGCTGAGGCAACGCTTGTACCAACAGAACCTGTCTGTCCTTGAGGTAGTTCCATGTTCAGATCAAGACTAAGAGGAGAAAACAACACAAACCAAGTCAGGCATGCATGGCTAAAGGAAGCAGCACAGTAATTGACAAGCAGAGCAACACTGAGGCAGCATGAGGCCACGGCATCCCATGAACGCTACGCTCCAGCTAATTAGACAACTTGATCCGTTAAGAAACTCATTACCAAGAAGACAAGTCATATACTGTAACTAACAAAGCTAAATAAAATCTGCTTGATCAGGACTGAGCAAGATTTCTGTTTAACAGAGGTACCTCAGACATGGCATCCATATGAATGGCAAAAAGTTCACTCAAAAAAGCAGAGTTTTACTAAAAAATTTGTCAAAAGTATCTGTCCTCAAGCCAACAGAGCAACACTTCCAACTTCTGTGTCACCACGAAGGCAAGTAATATTCTGTGAAATATGTCAGCATTCCCCCAAAGGCTGAAGTATGTCATGATGGCACTGTCTAGCTTGTGACAGCAGAACTGCAGGAAGTTTTATTGCGGTAAGATAGGGAAAAAAAGAGGAAAAGTGCGGAGAAACACGGCAAGGATTGTGAATGCTAAAGCCAATCCAATACCAAAACACTATTCTGATATGAAAAGTAACACATGATTTTCAGCTTTTGCACAACCACCCCTGCATCCTGACATTCAGAGCAGCTTTGAGTGAAAACAGAATGAAATACTGGCAACTAAACTGTTACCAGAACGACACCCACCGGTGAGAGGAAAACAGTGATTCTTCTCTGCTTCCTAAAGACAGATACACATAGAACATGGGTGTCTGACCTTCAGATTAACCAGGAGGAATTGCTGGAACCAAGATTTACTCAAGAAACAGTCACTCAAAATTTTACCTACCCTGCTTCATCTGCCATTTCCTGTAGAAGCATATCCACCTGGTTCTAGAGCAGAGAAACTAAAATTAATTATTGCATATTGGAGTTTATGACAAACTCTTCCATTAAATCTTTAGAGAACAGAAACTATTTTAACAAATCTGATTTAAAGATAAATGCCTTTTACAGAACATTTTTGTGCTTAACCACCAGAGGGCCCTGTATGGGCTCAAAAATAACGAGCAGAGGTGCTCAGGCTATTAAAATTCCATTAATTGAACTCCAGATTCTGAAATAATGCATTAAACTTACCTGCAAAAAAACTCCAAAAATACACTTGAATATTTCAAGTGCTGATTGTTAGCTACTAAAACACTGCTTCACAAACATGCCCATCTCCTGTGGATCTGGTTTCTAGGATCTGGGTTTAGGTTTGTTTGTTTTATTTACAAAGCACTATCTCCAGTGAATTTCCCTGTCTGGCAAAACTTCTGTTGGAACAGCACGCTTGGCTCCTCGTGGGACAGCACAAGGGACAGGCGCTAGGAATCCTTAACCACGTCACGCAGTGTTTGAGGATTTATTTTAGTAAATGCATGTCCCTAAATTGAAAGTAGATAATGAACAACCTTTCCATTGCGCATACTACTATAATTTGGTGGTGATGACTAAGGTCATTTTGTTAATATCAGTGACCTAGAACTATTTGTTTTCTCACAGCATATTCCACTTTGACAATTAATGCTGCAGCATGTTCTGGTTCAGAAGTTCATCAAGAACTCACCAAAACACTGCTTATTCAGCAGGAGGGCTAAAGTTTTCAAGATACAAAATAAAACCTGCTATAAGAGTGAAATAGACTAAAATACATCTATGTGATCCCCTGCACTTGTGACTGTAATTTCAAGTAGTCTCTTCATCACAAAGAAGCACAAAGAAAAAGTGAAAAGGCTCCAGCTGCTGCTATGTCTCAAAGTAGGCAGAATGAAGGGAATCAGGCATTTCCATACAGTTTAATTTAAGATCACATCTAAAAAAAAAACAAATAATAATTAAAATTGCTCTTCTTACTTGTGGGGTTGTTAGCGTAGTAGTGTTGCTCATTGTGTCTTCCATCTGTTGCGTCTGAACATCTAGTGTTTCAAATTGATGCTCAAATTTATCCATTAGTGCAGATATCTATGAAAAATACGAATCAAATCAATGATTTGCAGGTAACAGAACAGAAATTTATCTCAACTGGCAAAAATTGAACCACACTACAACGAAGGCTGCAAGCAGCTTCTGGAGATGAGAAGCTTGCCCCTCTGCCCTCCCAGCATCAGCTCTGAGGTTGCTCCAGCACAGCAATTCAAGCAGGCCGGTCAGGGCCCTGTCCGGTCGAGTTCTGAGCACCTCCATTCATGGGGCTTCACAACCCGTTCCAGGATCTACCGACCTCGCTGCAAAACCTTTTCTCTCAATCAGCATTTCCCTTTTTAGAGCTTGTGTCCATTGTGTCCTGCCTGCTTTCCATGTGCAGCTCCAAGAAAAGCAAGTCTATTTACCTTTTCCAAGTTCATGCTCTTCAGCGTGGCATCCATTGACTTAACTACCCCTGCCATCGACTTCGTTACCTGAAATGAGGTAAAGGAAATCATTACAAGGAAAGAAAATTGACCAGCTTCTTACCAGGCTCTCTTATCTCTATCCACAGAGTTTCTACAGGTCCTACCATTTCAAATTCTTTAAATTAACTAAACCACTTGAAATTGCATATGGTATTACCTTTTGTGGGTCTTGAGACCTGTCTAATTTTAATGGATATATGTGGTATACAGATCATACAGCAGAATAAACTCTCTGGCTGAAGAGCAGTACAGTAGTGTACCTTAAAAAAACTACCTGAGCTAAAAAAGATGTCTGTAATCACAAGTCCTATGTCACGACTTTATGTATTTGGAAGGTGAGCAGTATCTTTGCAAAATAATCTTAACAGCGTAACCAGCAAAACACACTGGCTCCTTTGGAGCATGAGTAACAACAGCTAACAGAAGTCACAAGCTACAAAACACAGCAAAGAGCGGCTGCCAGAGGGATTCCAGTGTCTGATTTACTGTCAGCTACATTTGAAACCAAAACTGAAGCTTTTCAGCTCGTTGCAGACAGAATTCAGTCACTTCTAAGAAGATCAGAGGTCTCATCCTTGCAGGAGACTGGTGAAAACATATTTACCTTGCCCATTGTCACCGCAGTCTGAACTCTCGCTGCTACAGCATCTACCCTGGCACTCATGCGCAAGAAATTGATGGCTTGATTCTTCTGGCGGATTGCGTTTTCCGCATGTATTCGTGCGACTTCCATGTTACCCTTCTGAATTGCCTGTCGAAAAAAGGGGGAAAAAAACCCTCAAAAACCACAAAGAAAAAAAAGAAAAGGCATTTCAACCTTCCCTGCTCTTATAAATGTCACTTCTAAATAGGTTATTTCATTTTGGAAGCATCAATTCACCGCAACATCTTCTCTATTAAAAGACAAAATAAAGCCCTCCCACCTCCCCCAATATTTCCCAAACTTTTAAAGACGTGAGCCCCTAACCTCTTCCCAAGGAAGGTTTCTAGCATGCACTTCAAGCAGAAGGTTTTACAGAAACATAATTTTCCCATTCCTAAAAGTCTTTTCAGTATCAAGACCTAAACACAGTCACCGTTGGTATGGTTGTATCTCATAGACAAAAATAAAGTCAAATAAATTTAGTCTCTCGCTTTCCTACTTCAAGGACTCAAAAACTATTTTGAAGTTCCTCTTCATAAGCTCTTTTAATAAAAGATTATAAACATTAACCTTAAATATTCTTAACTTTGAGAACAACAGTCTCTAACACAATACATAAAAGAATTTTCTCCGGAAGTAAATGCTGCAAGCTGTACAAGAGGATACACAAGAATGCATCCTCACGTTTACTAGTAAGTATGGGAAGATTTATAGCCACGTACTTTACATCACGAGCATCTATCAGTATTATTAGCCTGCATGCCAGGAAGGTGGAAAAACTCCAGATATTTTCCTGCTATAACATGTAAACAACAGGTCTAAACACCTTGTTTGAGACTCACTGCTTACCTTCTTAATTTTCGCTTTCTCTGCCTTTTCCTCTTTGTCGCATTTCTTTGAGTTCCTGTTGAGTTCCTTTGCAGCAAACTTCAAATTGAACAGGTGTTCTGCGCCGCAAGTTAAGGGTCCAAGAGCAGGATCAATCCAATCACTCTTTTCCCCTGTCTGAAGTGCTACCAAACCTAGCGTACGCTGTGTTTCCTCGTTAGTGATATCAGAACTTGGAAAATGCTATTTAAGCAAGCCCTTGAAATTCACGCAATGAGGAGAGCTACCAAGCTGCTTTACAGTTATAATGCCATTTATCATCCAAGTTCTAAAATGTAAGGCCATGAAAAATAAGTTCAGATCCCCAACTGGCTCCATTTAACATCAAGTCTACTTCAGACTGATAAATACAGCAAACCAAACCTCCCCCAAGAGGAACTGAGAGTCTTACTCTGCCAGTCACTTTCACTCACACACCCAGAGTCCTTGACTCAGTGAAACGGAAGTGCTGTTTCCTGGCTTGTCTGGAACCTCCCCATCCACGGGAAAAAAAAAACAAAACCAAAAAAAAACCCCACTGAGGAACAAGAGACAAATGAACAGCGTTTGGCTGACCATGCCCAGGCACAGACCAGGAGGCAGGGCTGCCCTTTCCAGCCACAGCAGGATCTGGGTTTGAACCACTCAGCCCTGGGTCATGTGAGCGATTCTGGGGGCCCCAACAGCTCTGTCATCTGACTTTTGAAGAAAGAATACTTAAGCCAGCAAGAGAAACTTTTCCCTTTAAAAAAAATTCAAGTCCTGCTTAAGCTGAAAGCTCTAAGAAGACATTAGACCAAGCCCTCACAGTGACTTAGAATGATTGCATTGAACTGTTACTGACAGAGAAGTATGTGCTGCAAAACTAACAATTAATAAAAAATACTCTTAAAATACTGTTCATGAAAGCTGCCAAATAGGATCAGTCTTTCTCAAACGAAATGGAAGTACAAAGCTTTACAGGCTTCACTCACTCCACCTTTTGATATCCCAGGAGGAAGACGCAACAAGTACTGAGGTGTTTAACAGTTCAGCAGAAGCACATAAAACTAAAATTCCAAGGTACTTGAGGTTCCTTTCATACTTCAGGTATATAAATTATTCCAGAACTGTTTTTTTTTTTCCCTTTAAAGTCCAGCCATGAATCTCAGAGCCCTGACAGCAACCTGAAGACATCAGGAAGTCCACTGATGCACTTGTGATCCTGTCCTATAAACCTCCCAAGCAGGCTACACAAAGGTGAACAGCTGTGCCTACACATGGAGGATACCTGTTAAAGCAGCTACCAGCTACACTGAAATTGCTGCTGGTGTTTCTATTTCTTTGTTTTCAAACCCTTTCAGCAGCAAGCGCACCGCACTGAGTCACAGACTGGGTAATTCACCAAGCAGGAAAATATCTTGAGGTTGTTCATTCAATTAGACTTCAGGTCAGAGACCAGAACAACCAGGTAAAACATGACATCACCTGTTTACACCCATTACAGCACTGCAGAACAGCTTATCTTGAAGTCAATTCCTCAGTTTCTCACTCAGGGCATTTACCTTTGACATTAAAATAGCTCACCCTGCCACCTCTCCAGCTCCTCCCTCCCATGAGGAGCACGTACTCGCTCCCCCCTCCAAGGGCTTCTCAACGCGCCCCTACCCAAGCGAAACCCAGCTTCCACCGCCAACCCTGACTCACCATCACCCGCTCCAGCGCTCCTGTCACTCCCTGCCACCAGCACCGCCAGCGCACCCCTGCCACACCAACGCCTCTGTCATCCTTAAGGGCTTTTTTTTCCTTCTGTGCATTATGATAGTGTTATAAAAAAAAAAGTTTAAATGTGCACACGAGGGGTTTTCCTCCCGTTTAACTTCTTTTCAACAGCAGGAAAGGCAGCCAGGTTTGTCCAGCTGACGGCAGTCGCGGCGTGAGGGGCCAGCTAGCGAGCTGGCGCTGCTGACATCGCCCAGTCTGTACACAGCGCTGGCTGTACGGCGCTTCAGGCGTCCCTGCTGCACAACCCACACCACAAATCGCATTTTCTGAGATTTTCAGGGCCCGGGCTGCCCCTCCGTGCGGTGTAGCCCTGGGAGAGGTGACGCTGCCACCCCCAGCCGAGGTTCCCTGATCTCGCGCTGGAAAAAGGAACTGAATTTCCCATTCCCTTCTCCATGCACGCAGGGAGGGCAGCCCCCGAACTGAGAGAGCACCGCTCCCGTCAGTGTCACACAAACCCCCCTCCTCCTCCGGGAAAGGCCCTCCGAGCCGAGGCCCCTGTCCCCCCCCCCGGACCGCCCCGCTCCCCCAGCGACCACCGCCCGCTGCCATCAAGGAGGGGACCGGCGCCCCTCGGGGGCTGCTCCCCGGGTGCAGCGGCCTCGCACACCGCTCCCCACCCGCCCCAGACGGGGCACCGGCCCCAGCACCGTCGGCTCTCGGCCGGGCCGGGCCCCGCGCCGCGCCACGGCCTCCCCCCGGGCCCAGCCAGGCCCAGGCCGCGACCCCCACCCCCGTGAAGGCCGACACCCGCCGGGCCTCCGCGCCGCCGGTACCGGTAACCGAGGGGGCTCGGCGCCCCGAGGATACTCTCCATGTTGGACATGGTGGCGCAGGACGGAGACGGGGGGGGCGACCGGCGCTGCAGACTCCGGCTTCCGGCAACGCCGCCCCGCTATGCGCAGGCGCGGCGGGGCGGGGGCGCGCAGGCGCGGCGGGGCGGGGGCGCGCAGGCGCGGCGGCGGGGGCGCGCAGGCTGAGGCGGAGCCGTGGGTGAGCGGCCGGTGTCTCGGACAGCCCACGCCGGCTCTGTCCGTTCCCCCGCCGCCCCCACGAGCAGCGGGGAAAGGCCGGGCCGTGCAGCCTCCGGCCCGGGCCGGTAGCCGGGCGCTGGGGCCCGGGCCGGGCCGCCCGAGGGGTGCGGTGAAGGCCCCTGTGCGCAGCAGGCCCGGCAGCGGCGAGGGTCTCAGTGGTGGGGAAGCAGCTGCTCGGCCTGCGCTGAAAAGCACAAATGCCAGGGAGAAATGCAGCGGGGGTGGAAGATAACGAGTGGGAAAGCGGTTGGATGCTTTCCCTGAGGAGCCTGCCTTGGCTTGGGCTGCTCTGCACCCACAACCTGGACACGAGCAGGCAGAAATTATTTCCTCCAGCACCTGTTTTAGCTCTAACCTGCCCACTGACAAAGACATTAAGAAGAGTAAATTTTGCTTTGTAATATTTGAAGGCTCCTTAATGTGTGTCTAGAGTGACTACAGGGATTTAAGAGTTCCTGCGCTTCGCAGAGAGACACGAGCAGTCACGGAAGGCTGTTAGTAACTCTTCCAGGGGAGACACACGTATAAAAAGCTCTAGATCTGAGATGAAAAAACTTCACACGTAATCTTGAGCAGCTTACACATCGATCTGCATGCTGGCTGATACCGCAGGGGTGTGAGAGCCAGCAGGCCGAGCTGCAGCAGTACCCAGGCCTGGCCGCGGATGGCCGGTGTCTGGAGAGCAGCGGATGCACGGGAGCGCAGAGGGACATTGCAGGGCGCCCAGGGACCGGTGATACGGGTGCTCCCTGAGCCACACCTTTCTGCACCATCCTGAATTTGATGGCTTTGTGATTTTACACCTAGAGCTGCCGATTTGTGAACAGATTCTGTCATCCTAAATGTGCCGTGCCAAGCGGTTTCGGTGTGGCGTGGGAAGTGCCGCTGTTGGCGTTGGACTTGCTCGTGGCTGGTTTCATTGCAGCATCTCAGTTCATGGTCAGGAGGGACAGGAAGGAGCCATCCATTTGTTAATATTCTAAAGAACAGAGACCTTAATATTCAGAGCACCAAGGATGAGCTGTATGAAGCCTTTAGCACAAGCATTTGACACCAAACTGTATTTTTGTTGTATTTATCCAAAAGTTCCAAAATTCCGCCGTTTATTGTGCGAATTTCAGTATATCTGAGTAGAAGACACCCCAGTAAGCCTGCAACATTTCAGTCACCTGGAGCACAAAGATCAAATGTGAGTTGTGTTCACTGTTGAGTTGCTGGAGATGACATTTCATAAGCTCGTGACAGTCGGCTTTAATAAGTGGTAATTCCTCCAGCAAGTGAAATTCTTGTCTTGAGTCACTTGCTGAGTCACTGATAGCCTGAGATGCAGTTTTTTTTCCTGGTGGTGTATTTTCAGGCAGAAGTTGTTAAAGTAAGTGCTGTGATGTCTAATTATTAAAAGATTGAGAGTCTAAAGCAATACTTTTGAAATAACTAAGGAAGGCTCTCATTTATTGTCGTGTATGTTAACAACAGCATGGCTTCATGCACAGACCTCTCCCCACAGACAAAGGCCCCCACCCAAACCCCACTGCTCCAAAAAAGAAAGAACAAAATGACAGCAGCGTTCATCGTATCTCATAAACTGTTCAACAGCTGGAAAAGAGGGAAAAAAGATCTTCTGCCTTTGAATTTACTGTGAGATAGAACATGGTTATAGGAACAGAACTTCCAAAAATAAAGTTCGCAAGCATGTCGTTAGCAGAAGGGCTATATTCACCCTTCACATCCACTTTAAGAGAACATATTTCTGATTGCCTCCAGCTTTTTAATAAAATAACTAACAGAATGAAATAAAATGAATACTTTTAATAAGAAGTTACACATCCTGGTTAGATACAAAATACAGATGATATGTTTTAAGATGTAATTCTTTTTTTTTTATTGCCTTTTATGTCTTTAGGTCTGGGCTGGAGACTCACCTGCTGGCATTCCAGACAGCATCTCAGCCCTTTACAGCAGCTGGTGAGTTGGACTCTTAATCTTTTATGATCCTAAAAGATCTCTTGAGTCAACCATTTATTAACTTTCAGCTAACCAGAAAGTAAATCTCCATGTCTGTCTCTGTCCCAGAGGAACGCTGGGTGGTTAATAACCCTCTCGGTATCGCTCCGGGAAGCACAGTTGCCATCACTGCTGCTTGACTCTCGTCTCGTCTGGCAGCGGCAGATGGGAACAAAAGCAGCTCTCTGGTGACTGCAAGCGATGCAGTCTTGACATCCCACAGCTGAGAAGTGTCATAAGCTTAATTTCTGATAACACTTGACTTCAAACCTGACAGCTACTCAGTCTAAGAGCTGAAAGTATTGTTACTCATACCGAATGTGTTCTGCTCCCTCAGTTTAAACCCCCACCTCTTCCTAGTCAGACTTTGCTTGCTGTGGGGTAAGCGTAACAGTTGTTCCCAGAGTTACATGCCCCGTATTTTAGAGGAGCATAGCCTGCAGTTACACTCAGGGCAGGGTATTTTTTCTCTTCAAGACCCATTCTTCCATGGAGGACTTTAGTTTTCCTTCATCATTTAATTTAGATGAAATAAACTATCAGACTAGGGCTTTTTTCTTCAACAACTCTTTCTAGCCAACATGACTAGATTAATCCTGCTAAAACCTGGAGAACATTGACTGATTCACTTTGAGTGCCATTAGCCTCCAGAATATGGAAGAAACTGTATTTTTCAAATGGAATGTATGAAACTCTTTATAGTGTGCAAATGGTCCTCGTTAAAGTGAAACCAGCTGTTTGTTACGCAAATAGAGATGAACATCCTGATTTTTCTCCCAAACTGAGTATAGTCTTTTAATGCCTTAGGGCTGGTAATTGGAAGCCGTTAGAAGCGGTGAAAATTGGACAATGCTAAGAAGATTGATCTTCACTACTTGTCTTCCATCAGAGGAGGTTTTCCTCAGATACTGGAATGCTTAGGAAAAAAAATTGCTGGTTTATTACTTCACAGCTAGCTTCACCTTTTTTTCTTCGTGAGAATGAACTTCTCTCTCGGTCCTAAACACTCAGTCCTAATACATTATCTGTATTCTTCACAAGTGGGGTGTTCAGAAAGGCATTGGAACCGGAAATTTAATCCTGCTGAATGATAATTCAGGTCTGTATTTATTTTTTAGGATCAGTCTGTATGCCTCTTAGATTCTGGTTACAGTGAACAGGATTTCTCAGATACGCCCGTGAGCGTTATTTCGCTGTTGCTTTTTGTGGGAAGCCCGCAGGAATAAATCACTTCCTTCATTTTGTTACTTCTGAAAAGGCCGTATAAAAACATTTGTTTGTAAATGAAAACCCGTCACTCTGGAGTTGGGGTTGGAACACGGAGTTTGAGATTGGGTCAAGGAGTCCAGAGGACCTCCCTAATTTATCTCCTCGTGTGAAGGTGGGAGCGCCCGGGCGGGCAGCGCAGGGGCGATGGTCACGGGGGCGGCAGCGCTAGGAAAGGCGGCTCGCTTGCTGCATTTTTAATCGCGTGTTCCGCTGAAGCATCTCTGGCAAAACCTTGCCGATGAAGCGATGTATCTGGACTGACAGCTTCCTCACTTCCCCCCACGCCGCGAAATTCGGGTGTGAATGGCTGGTAGTTACGGTAATGATGGCGGAGTGCTTATAGCAAATGAACTGTAATCAGTGTGGCAGAAGACACTTCTGAGCAAAGCTAGGAACGGTAATTATTCGAGCTTATGTCTCAGGAGTCTGACTTCATCATGATGAAGATTGCTGAATGCTGGCTGTAAAAGCTTTGAAATACCTGCTGGTGACGGACGCGCGGTGGCCAGCGGCCGCACTGCCCCGTGGTTTTAATGGGAGAGGTCTACGGAGAGCACCCTGTCAGGAGCTGGGAAGAGGCGCAATTACGGCGTGTGATTTTCCAGATCTGATCCGCGTCAGTGGATCATTCACAGAAGCAAGTATTACTGTCTGTGGTTTTAAAACCGAATATGTGGAGAGATGTAGCAGAGATTTAACATATTTGATAGAGAGCTAACTGTCAGCAGCCCGCTCCTGCGTGAGCAGTCCTACTGAAACCAACCTCCCAGAAGCTTGCGCCGTAATTCTCATGAGTAATAGTCGCTTAAATGGGTAAGGTTTTCCAGGGTCAGAAGCAGACACTAGATCATTGAATACCCACATTTTTTTTCTAGAATATTACTGGAACCCATTAATTAGGACATGATTTGGAGGTGGCGGCAACATTAGATAGGAACTATTAGAGCGATCACCTGCTTTGAAAAAAAAAATGATTAATTTCAGTGATGTCAAAGAGAAGTAAAACTGACCTAATTATCCACAATGACGTTAGAGAACAAAGCAGCAAAACCCACTCAGAAATAGGAACGTACAATGTTTTACCTCAATCAAACCTGGAAACGTATAAATCAGCTGCGCAGAGCTGACACAGGAGGGAGCCAGCTAGGCTACAGCCTCCCCAGCGCTGTTCAGGACCAGCTCAGCCAAATTCCAGCTTACATCCCTGTTCCTGTCGGACTGCTGAAGAAATATTCTAGTGGTGGTGGGCTCCTCTCTGTCTTTCCCTTTTTTTTCAAGAACACAAACCTCCCGCGAAGCCCACCGTGTACAAACCAACGCATGGCAACTGCTTTCCTTCCTTTTCTCTGCCGTCACTCGCAGCACCAGAGCTACTTGCACTTGATTCCGTAGCCTGCGCCTAACATCCTGCTCGGAAAAGCGAAGGCAGGAGGGAGAGGACTTTATGGACACCTCCATGAAATCAGTCTCTCTGCCTCTGCCTTCACTGCTAGCTTTCCCTATTAAGGAGCCAGAGTAAATTTAGAAAGATACAGTCAAGCCCTGAAATCCTCGCAGAGCGAAAACCCTGCTGGTACTGTGACGCTGCTGGTACAGAAGATGTTCTTTCAAAGCTGGGGGTTCCAAATGAAATTGAACATCGCAAAGTTCCGGAGGCTGGTCAGTTGAGCAGTTGGAAGAATAAGCTTAACCAGGTGTAACACCTATGAAAAATTGCAAATTATCGCTTTCTACTTTAAAAATAGTGAATGTCTAGAGAAAGTAGACTCTTGGGTTTTCAACTCACGCTATCATTTATTCCATTTTTTGGAAAAACCCCTTTCAACAGCAGGAGGGTTGTAAATGAAACACTGCCAATGAACTCAGTCATTGCCATGGTAACATTGTGGTCGGGTTGTGTCACAAGAAAACCAGATTTTATTGCTTCGCAGTTACTTGGGCGGCTGTATGTCAGTATACGGGACGTGAGGTACTGGGATTCCTCTTCGCTCCATGGGAGATGGATGTCGGCCCGAGCGCCGCGTTGTGGAAGTGTAGTTGTGCTAGAGTACAGCGTTTAACAGCAAAAGGTGGTCTCCACTCCTTCATCCACCTATTATTTTTGAGCTTATCTGCAGATGGTGTGGCTTTTTCGCTACAGCATCCTGTTGCTTTTAAGAAGATTAAACTGCAGAGCAGATTTTAAGGATTATTGACCTGTGGATTATCAAATCCTATCAGTGTTGCAGTGATAAAGAGACAAGCAGCATGACTACAGAAATACAATTTATTCATTTTTTCCTGACATACATCACTGAATTTTCATGATTAAAAAAAGAGAAAGAAATCTGGAAGAAACACATTACCAAGCATTTATCTTCAGCAGCATAAGTTAAATATTTTGTCTGCAGAGGGTGCAGATGTTAGTAAAGATTGCAGTGAAACGTACATGTTTTATATGTTTGTAAACATTTTCATTATAATAGCATACTGAAAGTACATGAAAATATATACATTCAATATTCTCTGCATGCTTTCATTTGAAATGTACTATTTCATGGAGAAGGGAATAAATATTGCAGAGTCAATTATATCAACGGAGGCTTCTTAAAATGCCTCTCCTGCAGCTTGGGGGTGTCTGCAGACACACAGCCCAGTGCCATCGCCAGGCGCGTGGGGATGGTTCTGCTCTCTGTCCTACCCGGACATTCCTGCAGGGAATTGCCCGTGGAAGAGGCAGAGTTTGAACTGTTTTGGTTTTACCCTTTAAAGGTCCAAGTGTGGGGACTGATGTGAGGGAGCACAGCTCTTCGTTACCTACGAAGACAGGGAGACCTCTTCCCTCAATTCTTGCTAGCAGCTGCCACCCCGCCTCCCCTCCTCCCTGGCTCGTGCGGAGGGAGCCCTGGCCCGTTGCAGGCTGCTCCCGTGGACACATTTTCCCTCAGCAAACACGGGGCTACTTCTGTTTCTCCTTGCGCTGCCGTAAGCCAAAGGTAATTCCATCGCTGCCGTTGTGACTGGAGTGTTTGCGCAAAAGCTGCTGTCTGGAAAGCTGGGATGCTGTCCCAGGTGGGGAAGGGAAATGACCCCACTTTGGCAAGTTCTCCCACAGCTACAGTGGTGGAGCACTGGCCCAGGTTGCCCAGAGAGGTGGTGGATGCCCCATCCCTGGAAACATTCCAGGCCAGGTTGGCCGGGGCTCTGAGCAACCTGATCTGGTTGGAGATGTCCCTGCTCCTGGCAGGGGGTTGGACTGGGTGGG
The DNA here is from genome assembly GCA_009806455.1 of Tetrax tetrax. Taxonomy (NCBI): domain Eukaryota; kingdom Metazoa; phylum Chordata; class Aves; order Otidiformes; family Otididae; genus Tetrax; species Tetrax tetrax. Next base: position 49,235 of record WHYT01015021.1, read on the forward strand.
CTTTAAAGGTCCCTTCCCACCCAAACCATTCTGTGATGCTGTGATTCTATAAATGCATCCTACATACATCCTTGTGGGTAGGATACCGAAACAAAATACCTGGGCTGTGCAGCTGTCTTGCCTTTGGGCTTCTCCAGTTCAGCTCCATGTTAGTAACTCTTCAGGGGGCCGGAAGCTCTATTTTGGGGGCAGAATGAGACATCACTTGTGGTAACTCAGTGCGAAGACCCTCCAGCCTGTCTCATCCAGGAGAAGGGAACAGTGAACACGTTGACGTCTGAGTCACTCTTATTTGGCATCTGACTGACCTCCTCTTTGAAATGAATCAAGCTGTTGACTAATCTCCCAACTGTCGGTACAGACCTTCTGCCTCTGTGACATAGGGAGCAGTTTGCTGTATCCTGTGTTTTGGAACAATGAAGATGCAGTTGTTGGCTTTTTCCAGCCAATAAAATTGTAAGCAAATTGGTTTACCTTCCTTCAAATGAATCATAGATTTCAGTGCTGACTGCTTGCTTCTTGTCAGGCTGAAATCACCCTGCCCAGCCCCTATTTCTGAGAGCTTTCCTCCTGCTTTTTGCATTCCAGTTCTTGCTGAGTCCATTTCAGAGCCCCAACCATTTTGTACTCAGAGTTACTGACTCTCAATTCTCAAACCTCTTCCAAAAGAAGCAATTTAAAGTCTGCCTCCTGCTTCCTCCCCTCACCTTTCCTCCTGCACAATCTCCGTCTCATCTTTGATGCAGCAAACATTTATTTTTCCTCAAATTTTATTGAGTTGTGGATTACATGTTTCTCCCTCTGTAGCACTTTGGAGAAATAAAACTGACTAAGCCGCGCAAGAGGATGGGCTAGAAAAGAAGTGAACTGAAAACATGAAAAAAAAATCAGAATTATAAAATAAGAGTGCTGAAGTACAGTAGAATTCAATTTCCAGACACGAAGGAGGTGTATGGATTTGCCATTTCAATGCATGCACTTACAGGTGGTGGGGGCTTTTAGGGCAGCAATGAGGCAATGAAGTTGAAAACATTCATTACATAACCAAAATTCTCCCTCTCTGTCCGTGATGCTTCAGCTCAATCTTTCTCTTGCTCTTACTCTCCTTTCATCAATGCCCTTTTCTATCTCTTTTTTCCCTTTCCTGCGTGCTTTAGCATGCTGGTGTAGACCAATATCATCATGCCCACGGGTTGGTTGGTTGTAATGAGCTCATCAGTGCAGCGCGATACAAATCTAATTCCGACGCAGCAATCATTCTCCTCTGCTCCATGAAATTCTCGCCGTGTGTCGTGGCTGCCAAGCCAAAGGAGCTCCCGGGCGTGGTGCGTGAAGTGTGGCGCCAGGAGTGCGTGGCAGGGAGGATCAATGTTAATGGCAATAATTGATCTGTCCCCTTAGTCAGTCCTGATGTCAGTCACGCATGATGTGCAAAAGAAAGGGAATGTTAAAAAGAAATTCAGGGGACAGAGCATTAGAACAAGTAAATCTAGGTATGATAAAAACACTGAGAACTCGGAAAGTTCTTCTGGTGGCCCCAGACGCGGGTGACACACCGCATTTCCATGGCAAATGGCTGGCAGCTGCAGCAAGTCAAGTTCAAAGTGTTAATGACAAAGTGTAATTAGTCCTGGTTCAGTGTGGAAAGGTGATGGCAAAATACAGGTCTGCCCACTTTTTTGGGGTAAACTTTTTGGGATGTTCTGACTACTGGGGGCCGTGTACCTATAGATGTGAAAAGGCTTGTTAATCTAGGCAACTTTTTGATGATGAGTGAGTGTTGCTTCATCCAGTACTGAAGCCTTATTACTGATTCTGCTTTCGTATTACTTCGGTAATATTTTGACTTAAAGGATGCCACTGAAAGTGGACAAAGCAAAGAGTTTCTGTTCCACGGAAAATTCACCAACAGTTTAGAATGAATACTGGAAATTGTGAAATTTTCCATGGAAAGGAGAGTCCAACAATTTTAGAAAAAGCTTATTTTCTGTTATTTTTATACTTTTTTTGTTTTTTTTTCAAAAAAAACCCCTCCTCTTAGTCATATTTCATGCTCTTAAAACATCGTAGACGAAGAACCCCGAAAGCAACCTGAAGAAGGAAAGTGCCCACAGCCAGCTGGCTTCCCTCTTGCCTGCAGGGATGAAGGACAACCTGTAACCTGGGGAGGGGGCAGCACCCTGTGCCCCGCACAACTGAGCCATTCCGGCTGATTCTCAGGAGGAGAAAGAAACGTAGGCAGAGGGGTGCAGAGAGGCCTTTTGGCATTCTGCTTTGGCCTTTTCTGCGCCAGCTGAAGTAAAGAGAACTAAAAAAAAACCCCAAATTTGGGAACAGGAGGACTCTCTGTGCTTTATGAGTTCAAATTGATCGTGCAGCACAGTTTGATTTTGTCTCAGCTGGTATTAATTTCATAACAAGCTGCATAAATTTGATCAGAAGACCCTGGAGTACCAGGCATCAATGACAAACAAGCAAATAACCCCCCAAATCCCTGAATTGCTGTTTAGTAGTTCTTCTAGAAGACCAGAGTGCTGTTGACAGACCTGGTGACAACAAACAGCTTTTTTTTTACCTGACGTGCTGTAAATAGCAAATACCTTCCCATTTTGACCATTTTGACATAATTCACATGCAACCGAACTGTGGTTTTGTGGCTGGAGAACAAATTGCAAAATTACAACCAGGAGACTCTGCAGATGCCACACTCAGGGCAGAGTTTCACTGAAAGAAAACTTCTTCCAATGCGGGCATTATTTAGATGAAGTAGCAGAGGGATTTTGTCTGTCTCTTCAGAGAACAACGAAGGAAAACAGGGAAGTAAAACTTCTGGAACTGGATGGACTGGTTAGGTGTTGAGACCTCACCTGCCAGGATCTGAAAAGCAGGCAGCCAGAGGGCATAAAAGCACCGGTTCAATAAAACCATTTAACTGCAATACTGGCATTAATTATCTCATTCTCTGCCTCTGAGGTCCACCAGAGCAATGCACTTGATGTGAAAATGAGAACAGGTTGCTCTTTTTAAGGCTAAATAAGGGAAAATATCATGGGAAATGGACTTACTGGGGAACGAGCCGCCTGCTAACGCTGGAGACGGCTGCTCAGGTCTCCGCTGGAGACGGCTGCTCCAGAGCTGCTCGCGGTTCCCAGAGCTCGTTCCACGGCTTGTTCCAGGTACAGGAGCTTGCTTGTGGTCACACTGGTGGTACAAGAAAGTAAGCTGTGCTTACGTCGGTATACATGTTCTTGCCATAATAATTGCAAGCAAGATTTTTCATGCTCCCATGTCATGTCGTTTGCAGAAGAATCGGTGTAAAGCTGAGCCAGATCTTTTTGAAAGTCAATGACAGTGAAAACCAAAGGAGCCTACATCACTGGGGTGATTTTTTTTTAAATAAATTTTGCCCCTGCTCTATTACCATTAACTTACTGAATAAGCTTCATTTCCAGCTTATCTCTGCCAGTAAGGCTGACACAACCATTGACAGAGCTGTAATGGTTGTGTTCTGTAATGGGATGTTGATAGTCAATTTAAAATAAGGACATGGGGTTTTGCTCAAATCAAAAACAGATTGAAGAAAATAGCCTGCCAGTTCTGAAAAAAAAAAGGGATCTGAAACTTTATTTTTTCCCCAAAATGCCTCAGTTCTTTTCTTTAATAGATTAATATTTAGACTTTGAAAATAGTCCGTCGACCACTAAATGAATGAGAAGCCTGGGACAGATTTAAGGAGAAAATTAAACTCAGTTGATGTGCAGGGAAGTGATTTTTCTTCTGGAAAAAGACTAGAGGAGATAGGCAGTTAAAAGAACCTGCAGAGAAATACAAAATTATTTATTTTTAAAATGAATGCTCCTTTCGGTAGTAAATCAATACCATTCCCAGGAACGGCCCCGTCAGTTTAGCAGGTTGTGTAGCTGGGGTTGAGTTCAGCCATTGCTTTGGAGGAGGACGGGGACCTCCAGAGGCTCACGGAGACTGCAGGACACACAGGCTTTCATCTGGAATAGCGTATTTTTTCAAATGAAAAAGATATTTTATGTCCTTGCTTTACATTTTCGCGTAAAGCTAGGCTGACTGAATTAGCCGAAGTTTTTTGAAGCTTCAGTAGTTTTTAATCTGTAATTACTTGCTCATGGGGGGAAAAAAGAATGTTATTTATTTCTGAAATCAATTTTAAACCAGCTAAAATCAGTTGCCTTAAAAAAAACCACCATTGTTTTTGCAGCAGAAAGATGATTGACAGAGCGGAGAGCAGAGTGGGAGGAGACCCAAAGATCCTTCGGGAGTGGCTTTTCAAGGTGGTCGTTTCCTCAGCTCCTCACGACTGCAAAACCTCAGAAATCTCCGTCAGCGAGCCCCAGGTCTGTAACTGCCGTTGAGGTTGGTGGAGGTCCTGTGTAGAACGGATTTTCTCACATAACACGTTGACCTGCTCGGTGCCCCGTGCCAGATAAGACGCCCCTCCATCCCACGCTCAGCAGGTCTGATCCCTCGAGCGTGGGACGGAGAGCACCATTCATGGTTTATTTGTCTTGTATTCCCCCAGACTTCACCATTCCAAATCTGGTTCGTAACCATGGGGAGAGGCCTCTAATGAGAGCTGCGCTCAGTGCCTCTCTCATCCTTGAGGCAGCCTTGATGTCACGGTAATGGAAAGAACAAACCCACACAATCCAGCTTGCGTAAGCTTTTGATCCTCGCTTTCATCAGCCTTTCTGTTTTCGACTCTCTGATAAAAAAAAATACCTGTACGACAAAAACAAAGTGTACTTTGACAACGCCAGCCAACTGGTGTTAGTGTTAGTGGTTCCTTCCTGCATAATCAAACGGTGAGTGGTTTCCAGCAATGTTAGAGATTTCTAACCGTACACAAGCCAGCAATCCCAAGCCTTTATTTTGCAGGTTTACAATAACCGTAGTGCCTTTTAGTTGGACTCTTATGGATTAAGCAACTTTGCTTGCCCTACAGATGAAAAGCAATACCTGGTGGTAATAAAATACAAATTTATTTTTATTTATACAGTTATGCACCAGATGGTGTTTAGTACTAGTTTTTGAAGAACAGCTTTTAAAACCTTAATTTCAAGTGATTCCTAAACAATACTCCAGGAGCTCCAGCTTTCTACGAATGGACATCTGGCTTCTAGCGGGAAGCTCCAGCTCCTTTGCTGAAAGTAATTTTCTTCCAGAGGAGTTTGTTTTTTCACCAGAGTTTCTGAAAGCACGGAGGTGAAAGCAATATGAGAACAAATGAACAAAGCAGCCCGTGGCATCCACCAGAACACAATGCATTGCGCAGGAGCTGCTTGGGGCGCGCGGTGTCGCAGTTCTGAGCGATCAGCGATGCTTCACACAACCTCTGCTGAATGAAACAGCCCCGGTCAACCTGGCTTGTGCCAGCACCTCCTAGAATTCCTCCCAGATGGCATGGGAGTTTCACCATTAGGGTCCAGCCTTTTCCATTAGAAATAAGCATTACTGCTTAACACTCAGTTAATGTTTTTTACTGATCCCAGCGTTCTGTTGTAGCCTCTTTGTAGGATCTTTCTGCTTATTAAAAGAAGCTGGAGATTTCTGTTATGTGCAGACAGCCACCAGCGGGGATTGATGAAAGGCATGAATCTTCACAGATAAATCAAATAAGAACATCCTAGAGCAACTCAGCAGCTCCCCATAAAGCAATTCCTGTGTGATCAGTCTCAGGAATCATATTAGTTTCAAATTCGGAGGCCTTGGTGAGCAGGAAGCCCTGCTTAGACATCTCATGGTTTGGGGAAAGACCAGAGGAGGCGAGGGAAGAAAGAGGCAGAGCCTGACCTGTGCTACAGCTGCCCCACTGCGCTGCAGAGAGCGCCGGGTGTCCCCTGCCGCTTTGGCCTGGGAGTTGATGTTTGCTGCCCTTTTAGCCTAGTGCCAATCTTGGAAGATGCAAACCGTCCAAGAGATAGCTCTCCAAGGAGTTGTGTGGGGGCTGCTCTCGGGGCAAGAGGTCTCCTGGGTTCCCTGGTCCTCTCATGTTCAAGGGGGGATGGATCTGTGGCTCAGGATGAGGATTGGTGTGTCCCTGCAGGGTGAACACGGTATTCATGTCCAGGGAGAAGGTGGAGAAGACCCTTTATTTCCTTTCTTTATCATTTTCAGTGGGGAAAAGCCAGTGGAATGCAGCAGGCCTGGAAGACCCTCATCTTCTCCTCTTCCAGCTTCCCCAGTGGAGCAGTAGGACACAGTAGATGTAATCCTCGCTTCTTGATGCCGTTGATTTTACATCTCAGCAGAAACTACCAAACCTCTCCCAGATGTAGGGCTGAGCTGGCAGCTTCCCTACCCTGCACACAGTTCCGACGCAGCGGGCGCCGGCCCCCGCCGCAGTTGGCACGCCAGCTCCGATGCCGGGGGCAGCTGACGGCTGGCGCGTTAGGGCGCTGTGTCAGGGTACCTCCGAGACGCCTCCGCGGCTGCTCTCTTGCTCTGGGGATTAAGAATTTTGCTGCTGCGCTTTACTGAGTATTTAAAAGTTGTTTTCCAATGCTGATCAAAACCAAGCTTTATTCTCTGTCCAGTATTTGTCAGAATAGTCTATTCTCTAAAGGAATCGCTTTTGCTCTGTATTTGTCATTCTTTTTTCATAGCTACAGCATTGCACAACATAGTAAATAATAATATCAAGCTCCAACAGAGCTCTTTTCATACAAAGCCCATGAAACGATTCTCTGTAGCACATGAATGCCACTAAAGAGCCTCGCTGCTTCGCCAAGACATTTCTCTGTTAAAAATACCAGGAAACCTGATCTAAGCTTTTCCCGCTTTGTAAATGTGGAAACTACTAGCGCTGTTTCTGCCTGCCCCGGCTGACTCATGCGCTGCGGCGTCACGCACCGAAGCGGCAGCCCAGCTCTGAAGTCGGTGCGTGCAGCCCAGCTGCACACCTGTCACCTCCCGTCGACCGCCCGCTCCATCACGGCGCAGTCGCTCGGGCATGAGTGCCGTCGTCACCCGCGGCCTCGCCTGCGGGGCCGGGGCCAGGGCACGGGCTGGCCCCCTGCCTCTGTGGTGGGAAGGGCTGTCTCGACCCTCTCCACTTTCCATGCAGGTGGTTAGGGCACGCATCACTCCGATGGGAGCAGATCTTTCTCCATGTCATCTTCTAAATCAGCAAATGCTTCCTTCCTCACCATTCACCCCGCTAATTCCTTTGTATGCCTTCCCGTACTCCCTGCCTGCTTTTACTGCTGCCTCTTTTCCTGCTTCCCTCCTCTGTCTCTCTTGCAGAAAGAAAAGTTTAAGAGACTGCTTGACTCCAGACTCATGAGCCCACAGGTCCTGTGAAGTCACCATCAGTGCTTCAGAAGTCATGGTCCTTCCATGGTCCGTAGGGATCCGTAGGGATCCCTACAAGACATACAGCAAGACGTGCAGCCGGCTGTGACCCCATCTGGGGACGTTTCCTGCTTCCAGCCCGTAGCTGAAGAGCATAGCCCAGGTTGCAGGACAGTCCCCAGCGCAGAAGCAGCCTGCGTGGAGGGATGCGGTGCTCCCAAGGGCTCCGGGATGGCTGGAAGAGCCCTACAGCAGGAGATCACCTGCCTTTGAGGGTGACCAGCAGAAATCTCATGACATAGTTTGAGCACTGAGGCATTTCAGCAGCTTCTCTGCTCATCTGCAGTATTTCGGCAGGATTTCATTCCCATCCCTCAGGTGCTCCAGAACGCCCTACGCACACAAACAAATTATTTGAGCGTCACCAGGAGAGGAGATTGGATTAGCCGCTAAAGCAGCCAGATCAGGTTACACGTTTCTGTGCAGTTTTATTTTCTTCCTGCCACCGCAGCGATCTGTATAAATGGACACGTATGTAAAACCAGCAGCATTTGCCATACAGGGAGATCTTGTTATAATGAGCACACGTTTCTTGAGTGCAAACATTTTCATTTGGGATCTGATAAGGGAGCCAGAGGTGAAAGGTGCACACAGACCCTGTCTTTCCTTCTGACAGGACAGGCAGGAAATAGCATTTTTTTTCTGAGCTTCCCAGCTGTCCGCCAGTGACGAATCACTGCTTGTTTCCATTTAGCCCAGCTTCAGCTGGTCTGAATCTATTCTATTTACAAGTGCCCTGAGATTAGTTCAAGTTGCTCCAGACTTCAGTGTGCTGACGTTGGAGGAGATAAACAGAAGTAATTTGCTGATTCACCATAACAATTTTCATAAAATATGAGTCAGGATTTTCTTCTTTCATGTAACAATGAAATTAGGTTAGCGTGCTTTGCCGAGCGCTTAGCTCTGCTATGTGTGTTCCCAGTAGCATCTAATGTTCCTGCAGTGTATTTTTGGAAGTATAACCAGATTTATGAGGCCACATCTTCTCCTGTTTCCCTTTGGCTTCCCAATAAACTGCCATTCACCACTCTGTGTCTAGAATTAGAAGCCTCTTCTTCACTCCATTTTATTAGTCATGACACAAGTGGATTTTCTGCAGCCTCTCACCTGCTGGACTATTAAATGGCCATTTAAATGCTGTGCTTACGTGAGCTTCTCCCAAACTGGACAGCTGGAGCCAAGTTTGCTGAGTGTCCCAGGATTCACCTGAAATTACTGAGTGGGGAGGCACCTCCTTCCTCAGATTCATTTTGGAGCAGGGTCGTCTTCGCACCCCTTTCACGTGGGACGTTGCACGTGCGTCACCCCTTCAGCGCGTCTCACAGCGCCTGCCGTCCCGCCGTCCCGTCCTCTCCTTCCGATCCCCGCGGTGCCTTTCTCTTTTCCCACACTCAAAGAAGCTATTTCAGACTGAAGTAGTTACTGTAGAAAATGACATCAGCGTTTAAATCGATTTCCTGAGGAAATGTTTTAATAGTCATTTTTATAGCTTATTTTGTGCTTTTTAACTTTTTCCTTTCTGGGTAAAGGTCAAGAAATTATTTCATACAGACCAGAGCTTGAGCATCAGTACAGGAAAAGAGCTAATTCTGACTAATCTCATGGGCTTGATTGTTTTGATTCATTTTCATTCCGAGCACCAATGGCAGAAGAAAAAGTGGATCGCATCCTGCCTTCAGAGAGACTTTTTTGGATGAATGAAAACATTCTCTGCTTCTAGGTTCAGGCAATAAATAAACTTAACAAGTCTCTTCACATTTCAGAGTAAATAATAGTAAATAATAGAGAATAAAAGGCAGCAGGAGCTATAAAAGCTCTGACCTCGGTGGACTTCTCTCATTCCACATCCTTTAAGAGAAATCTGCACATCAAGTAATTCTCAGTAAGAGATGATTTTCCCGCTATGGCTACTAAATTGAAAAAAACAGGCAGACACCGTGTAAATTCCTCCCGAAATCTAGCTGAGCACTCAATCCAAGGTGCTTGGTGACCAGAGGAAGAGCTTACAGTGCTCTGAGAGTCGTGTGTGCAGTCTGCTGGCTTCACCCTGGCAGGCTGGACAGGAAAATTTCATACGGTTGTGTTTCTCTTTTGGTGCGTGTCCGTGCAAAAGTGAATGCCTCGTTAACTTGGAAAGTGCAGTTTCCCCCTCCATGTTGTCTCAGAAGCATACACTTAAAATTAAGGCCATGGGGATTTATTTTTTCTCAGATGATTTGCTTTGAGACAGAATATGCATCATTCCTGACATGAAATTTTGGAGTTTTGCAAGGAAAACACATCCTGTGATGGAATTTTCCAAAGGTACGGATGATTTTCTTCCACCCTGCTGAACTGCAGAGCGGGGAGCTAAATTTGCAGGCTATCTCAGATCTAAACACACTTGAGAACTGGGGAAGTGTAGATCAGGATCTGACCTTTACAATTTCAAGCTCGGTAATCTTCAACATTTTGCGACTGCCTGTGTTGCTATCACAGTTTGAACTCGTTCTGCACATCAAAATCCCTGTGAAATCTGAGAAAATCTGAAAGTAGAGCTGGACTCCATTGTCCCAGGTGAGGATTTAGGTGCTGTTATTCTAGCAAAACATGACCTTGCACTGAGGTACCCACTGCATGCTACGGACCTTGAGCTTCGCATTCATAAAACCCGATAAAGGGCACAGTTCCAAGCCTCTGTGAAAAATTGGCTCTGCTTCTGAAATTTTATTCAGCAAGAAATCAGCGCTGTGCGTCACTGGTCAAAAGATGACTAAGCTCTGGTTATAAATGATATAAATGATAAGGATTTACAGCCAGATTATCCCGCTTTTTACTCCTCTTGAGTAATACCTTACTTCTTAACCAATGAATTAGAGATAAGCCAACCCTTAAACTAGGTGTTTGTTCAAAAGCTTTGCTGACAAGAAACGTATTTATGTATATGCTAAGTGCTTTCTTGAATTAGGGCCAAAGTACGAGGAGGCAGCGTGAGTCCAGGCTTCAGAGAGCATTTCTTGTACATCGCGTCGGCAGAGGACACCTGCCCTCAGAGGTTTCCTTTAAAATCCTCCTTTCCAAAACAACAAAGTGCTCCGAGTGAAATCCTGGCTGCACTGAACTCCGCAGCGAAAGCCCCGGCCACCTCAGTGGCCCCAGGATGTCATCAGGCAGCCGTCCTTCTCCTTTCTTCAGCCTCCTGCTGCTTTTCGACTTGAGAAATATATTGCTGCCAGCCCCGTGAGCGAGCGCGTCCCTGGCCTCCCCGGGGCCGTTCACGCAGCCCGGTGACATCACGATGGCCCGGAGTTACATCCGCCTCCCCAAAAATGCGCAAAGAGAGAAAGGCACAATTCCAAGAAAATCCAGCTCTCCCTGCCTGACGCTAAATGAGGTTTATCAGCCATCAAGCCTTTTGCTGGGTATTAAACGCTGTTCCCTTAGGCGGCTAGCGACACAGGGTGAAAAAAAAAAGAGATACCTAGCTCTTAGTAAGTAATTCTCTGTTTTCAAAGTGCACTAGAACCATTAACTAATTGATTTGCCCAATTAATCACTCAATAGCTAGATACAATGCTTGGGCAGAGCTGTGGGCTTCGTCCCCGCAGAGGCTGAGCGCGGACGCTCCCCTCCCGTTCCGTTCTCAGGCAACCTGCTGCCTGTGCAGGGCCACTGGCCCCCGGCTCCTCTGCGGCGGCCCGGAACCAGGCAACTGGGAAACAGAGTTACGGTGGCTGAGAACTGGTTCGTGTTGGTGTTTAGGAGGGTTTGCAAGTTACAAAAGTCTTGTCATCTTTTTTTTTTTTTTTTTTTTTTTTTTTTTTTTGTCTATTTTGACAGCTAGGAATATAAACTAATATAGTAAATGATAAATAATAAATAATAAAATAATGTAATGATAGTAACTCCTTCAAATATAAATACTTTTGACAACGAGGAATATAAACCAGTATAAACTAACTTGGTGTCTGTGGCAGAAACCAAAGTCAGCCCGTGAGCGGGATTCCTTAATTATGAAGCGCTTCGGAACTGCTGCAGTTCCTCAGTCACTGGAGTCGTAAAACTGTTCTCAAGAGGAAAGAGACACTGAAGATGTTTGTAAGGGCTCTAAAGAATAACAGCTGGTTTGGGGATTTTTACGTTTAACAAGGGTCATATTTCATTGCTGTGGATTCTTTTGAGATAAAAGGTTAAAATCCTGCTTTGGCGTGATAGCCAAGAGCCAGCCTGGAAGTATCCGGGTGCTGTAAGCTGAAGTACAGACAGGGCTATTTAAGGTTATTATGTATATTTGCCTGTGATATAATGCAGCTTAAAATACTTCCATAACCTCTCCTTGCCAAGGTGTGCTCATTGTTGTGAGTCACCGTAGCACGAAATCTGCGCTTTAAAAAAAAAATAATCACGGCTTACCCATTCAGCGTAGCTTCTCAGAACAGTAAGATCTCTCATTTTGGTTCTGTGTAGTGGCAAAAAGCAAACTTAGACCCCGTACAACAGCGACTGTGAGGTACTGAGTGCTACGGTGGAATGGAAATGACCAAAAAAGGCACAGATGCCGTAACCGCATCCCTTGCGGGGTGTTAGTCCATCCGGACCGTTAAATAATTGATCAAATACAGGAAGGTTTAGAAGCCCACAGTTGGAAAGCCTGGTTCTCTAAATCTGCCAGTTCAAACCAGAACGGAGTCAGTGACATCACGTACTGCACGTAGAGGAGCACGCGGAATGCGTACGGCGGGCCCGTCTCCTAGCAGAGCCGTGGCGGAGGGCCACCCCTGTCCCACGGCTGATGGCCGCGCGGCAGCCCAGCGCCTCTCCGCTGCGGGTAAGGCTCATCCAGGGGGGCTGGAGCCACCAAACCGGGGGTGCTGGGGCTGGCGTCACTGACGTCTCGCAAGAGTTCACCCCAGTCACCGTAACCCTTCTGTTTTGCATCCCTCCGATTTCCCTGCCGAGATTCCCCTGGCAACTTTACGCCCTGTCGTTGCGCGTACGCGTGCACGCGCGGTATTTCTGGGTCCAGCCAGGCGAGGGTCTGACCGCGCCTGAGCCTTCCTAGCGCTGCTGTAATGCAAGTAACGAGGCCAAAGCCGCAGGAATTCCTGCAGGAAGGATCTTGAAACCCCCAAAAAAACTTGTGTTCTGACATTTTGGGGGGCTTGGTGAGCCAAGAAATGGGTCACTGGAGGATGAGAGCCTCTGCCGCCAAGTGAACGGGACCCCGCTTCCCCGGGCGGCCTTCCCGGCGCGTCGCCGTTGGGAAGGGAGGCGGGCGGCGGCGTTTGCGGGGGGCGAAAGGCGAGGGCCGTGGCCGTCACGTCCCCGCCTCGGGGGTCTGCGATGGGAAATTGGATTCAGAGACAAACACGGGAATCCATCCGTTAAACGCCACGGTCCGGTGGGGGCAACGTCTGTGCCTCGGGCCTTCCTCGCCGCCCGCGGCCAACGGCCAAGGGTGCGGGG
>WHYT01015021.1:74962-121011 GCA_009806455.1 Tetrax tetrax
GCTCTCCCGTGCGCCGGGGCCTTGCGGCGGAGGAGCGGGGGCCGCCCGCACGGTGAGTTGTCCCGGCCGCACCCCGCGAGGGCCTGCAGGTACCACCACCCCCCCCGCCGCCCCGGCGCGGCCTGGCCCGTGACCCCCTCGGCGGTTCCCGGGGAAGGGGAGCGGGGTGCTGGGCCGGGCCGGGCCGGGCCCCGGTGCGTTGGGAGGAGAGCGCGGTGCGGTACGGGTGCTTTACGGGTCTTAAGTTGGTCGTAGTTGGAAAACTTTGGGAAACCTGGAGGGATTGTCTGGGGATTTGGCTCTCCGTAAGGCGTTTTCCGTAAAAAAAAAAAAAAACAAAAAACAAAAAACTTCAGCAACTCGTGAAAAGAGCAGGTTCCCGAGTGGGGGGGAGGTTCTGATCGCACGCGAGCTCTGCCTTACTACGGGCGTTCGTTTGCGTGAATCCCCAAAACGGACTGAATGTTGGGCAAGCCCTGCCTCCCCACATCGCTGGTAGAAGCAGTACAAACGCGGTACTCGCTGCTGGCTGTCGCATCAGATGCTGGAAGCTCTGTCACCTCGTCTACATCTGCTATCTCAGGCCTCTCCTGGGTGCTCGGAAAGGGCCGTCTGCGCTCCCGGGGAGGTCAGAGCCTGGAGACGGCGGTCAGCAAGCCGGGGTTCTCTTCCCCGAACTCTTTGGAAGTGCTTTTCAAATCCGTGCGCCTGCGTGCAAAGCGAAGCCGGTTGCCAGCAGCTCGGGGCCGGCGCTCTGTCTTCCCAGGCGGGAAATCTCTCCGCTCGCTGCCCTCTCCCGTCCCCAAGCCTGCCTCTTTGGCACGGCTGTTAAGCCCCTGCAAATCCGTAGCTGTATTTGTGGTTCTGTCAAAAAGAGCATGGTCAGCTACACAGGCTTAGGGTTTGTCTTCTGCGTGCTGCGTTAGCAGCAAGAGTTTGTCCATGGCTCCCGTAAAAAGCGACAAGGTAGGTATGGATAAGGATGTGGATCACTGTTAAAGGCTGAGAAATGAATAACAAAAGAGTGAAGTGAGAGCAGGGATTCCCCTATACTTTATGCTTTTGTATTCTCCTTACACTATAGAGTCGGTTGTGAATGTCCCATTCATGAAAGTCAAAATGATTCCCTTGTCCTTTCGTCCCCTTTCTGCTGCGGCCACAGCATCCAGGAGCAGGGAGTAAGAGCGTGATCTGTGGAGGGGAGAACAGCAGAGCCTGGCTTATACCTTCTACTCCTGTGTACCTCAGCCTTCTTGCATTCCCACAGCTTAGTTTACAGAGAACAGCAATAATTCCTTTAATTGGCAGTTGCTGCAGCCCTTTGACCTCGTGGCAGTGTTGCTTGCACACCGTCCCTGCTCAGCTGTGCGTTACAGACATAACTTTACAGTAAATGTAGTTCTGTTGCCTCATTAGGCACCAGACATACAGCGCTGTAGTGAGGACTCTGTGCTCTATAACGATTCGGCTGCCGGAAAGAGAGACGTCTCACATCGACCCTTGCGAGCAAAGGCCTGAACTTGAATTCCTGCCCTGGAGAGCGTGTCAGCGGCTCCCGCTCAAGTGCAGAAGTAGCTGCTGACGCAGTAGGCTCCGATAATTTGTGAACCCACTATAAATCAGGGAGAGAGAAGCAGAGCAAGTTCCTTGAAAGATCACATTGAAGTCACATTGAGATTATTTTGGAGAGTAAATTAAGCAGCATTTAGGCTGGCAGTGGGAATTCATTCCTTAGTAACACTGCTTGAAGGAATGGAATTCTAGTTGTATTTTCAAAATGCTCCTAATCCAGATTGGTTTCATGGCTTTCCTGGTTCGTGGCTCTGGTGATCAGACTCCATCCTCAGCTGTGGCTCCGGGGTCCCGGGTGTGAATCAGGGCTCCTCACCTCCGGGATGGGTTTGGGCTGTGCCGTCAACGCTTGGCCATAGCAAGGGGTGAAAATGCCAGCAGCTTGTGCTCTGTTTTGCCTCTTTCATTGGTGTTGAGCAGCCCTTGGTGGGTCATCACCAGCTTTAATGGCACAGGATGAAGCCCAAGGAGCAGTTACAAGACTTGTAGGCAACCTGCAATTCAGATTTCACCATCAAACTACAGGTAACGTGGAGTGAGGGGTGCTTCAGTGGGACTGCACAGTTATCTCTGAAGTCAGATGCCCGGCCGTGCGCATGCCGGGCCAGATCTGCTCTCATTTTACACCTGAGAGATTTCTGGTGTGAGAACTGAACTTGTGCCATTGAGATTCAAACCTAAGGAAAAAAAAAAAAAGAAATCTTTTGGAATTTACAGTCTGACTTTTCCCCTTTGCCACCACAATCTTCATGCAAAAGTAATTATTCAGAGCATCAGTACAGATACCACAGGGAATCAGCAGCATACTTATCGTCCGCTGCCACACAGAGTTGAAGGGAGAACATAGCTGTAAAACTGGAGCGTCATATTGAAGGTGGCTTCTTCATGTTGCAGAATTGCCCACAGATAAGCCGTCATTTGGGGTTTTTTTCTAGCCAAGATATTTTTGTGGGTCTATAAACTGTTTCTTGCAGTAAGCATTAACAAAGGAATGGTTTTCCTCCATAAAACTCTACAAACTGGTACAGCAGATGTCTATTTATGTCAACATCAGCTGATTTTCTTCTCCATTACCCTTTCTGCTGGATCTTTGCTTATCTAGCAGGTCCTGTCTTCTTGACGTCCAATGTCAAGAAGAATGAATGAATGTTTTTTTCACATGTGGCGATAGAAAGCTTGACTCAGTCTTCCTCAAAAATCAGTGTCATCATGCGCATGATGGTCATTATGCATTATTGATAGTGATGGAAAAGTCACGAAGAAACACAGCTTTGCTGCAGGGCCTTTGCCTTTTTCTTTGGTTTATCATTGCTTTATCTTCCCGCTGCGTTTTAGCAGTAATGTCAACAGAGGCGTTTCACGCTGCCTTCACGAAAGAGGAGCAGCACCCTGGGCCTGGCGCTGCAGCCGTAATCCTTTTTCCTGATGTCGTCTGAGTGGAGTTAGACGGTGTTTAAATTTATCACAGAGCTCTAGAAAATAAGCTGTTAGCCAGGGGAATTCCAGCTCTCACCGATGCAGAACTAGGAATAAACTCCGTGCTTTGAAGTTAATAAATAATTCATCATTTTTTTCCCCGCTTTTACAATGCAGCTCATAAAAGTGGGAAAACAGCATTAAAAGAAATCCCACTGCTGTATTGTGTTGTCAGAGAAGAACTTTCTAATGTAAGTGTGGAAATTAATCCATCAACAGATGAATTCCATGTTAACATTAGAAGGAGGACCCTAGACCGCTTCACAAATCAACCCAGAGCCTGTGCCCGGAGTTCACGTCTTCTGCCCCAAAACAGAAACGCTGCTGGAGTGAAACAGGGTGACTGCTTCATAGCCAATACTTCTATAAAACATGCAGAGCAGGAGTGATGCGGAGAGGGCTTGGGGGACATGAGTGCGTTTGTCTTCAGCTTCCCGGCTCACGCTAAGGAAAGTTCTCCAAAGCCGTTGTACGGCTTTGTGTACCATCAGAATCCACCCTCATACTTTAATGGTTCAGTACTGATTCAGAAGGGAAAAAAAAAAACCAAAACATTGCATTGATTGAATCAGTGAAAAAATCAGTAAAAAAAGAGAAATCCACTAAATTTACTGTGTTGGAACCCCCCAAAACAGACATGACTGCAAACCCAGTGGTGTCTTCTTAACGCCTTCATGACCGAGACGGTCCCACAAGACAGATTCTCGGGGACGTTCTGCCACTCTGTGACTTGCCAGGTCTCCCTCGGTGTGGATGCGGGGAGGAAGCCTCTGGAGAGTTTCGGAGGAGAGGCTTGACTTTGTAACACCCTCTAGAATCCCCCGAGAACAGCCCAGAATTAGGCTGTAACGGCACGCTGGGTGGCTCATCCTTCTTCCTCTGGCATTTGAAGAGAAGAGAAGAGATAATTATGAAGATGGTTAATAGATGGAGAAGAAGGATTGTTTCATTCTTTACCTTGCCTGCTTTTGCTGCAGTTTAGTCATAATAATGAGAGTTTTTGATAAGTGAGCTTAGGATTGAGTCACTGGCATCTCGAGCGAGTAAATAGATTTTGGTGTTAGTCTGAGGAGCTCAGCAGGGCAATCAAGCGCTGCTCCTGGAAGCTGGCAGGCAGAAAGCGGGAGGCAAGCACCTCTGGAGGCAGTCCCTGGCTCTCCCTCTCGCCAGCTGGAGGGAACCACCTCAAAATGCCCTGGGGCAGCTGATGAAGCAGCCCAGCAACCTCCACGCTCACTGAAGCCCGTGGGAGATGCAGGCACCGGGGCTTTGAGGGTCAGCATGGCGCAGGGTGGGACCTGGGAGAGGGGGCGCCCAGCAGCAGCGACCGACTGGGAACGCGCTCCCAAGCAGCGTGCGTGGCTGGCACGGCGTGTCGGAGTGGGAAACGCACGGCGCAGAGGCAGGCGTTGTCTCCTAGGCCGTGCTGGCTCTCGTTATAGGCTTCTGCTCGTTATGCACAGAGACACCAGGGTAAAAGAATTTCAATGAGTCTGTTGGTGCATATTGTCACAAATCACGGTTTGAATTCAAGAGTAGGAAGATATTGTGTTTGAGATACAAGGTAGTTGTTGTCGTGGTCATTTTTATTTTTGTTTTTATTTATCCCGGAAAACACAAGTACAGAATAACAAAATGATGCCCCACTTCTTGGAATGACAGAGCCAATGAAAGGCAGCCATTGAGAATGATGTCCCACCAGCCAAAGCGCTCCATCACTCTCAGCTGCTGCGTTCATGAACAAACCATATCATAATGGGTGTTCTTCTGCAAAAAAATGTGGAGGTCTCTCTCTCCTTCCCCTAAGGGGAAGCCATTAATTCTGCTCTAGTGTTAATCTGTTCTATCATGATGATATATCCATTAATGGAGATCATATATCCATTAAGCCTTCCACCCTCGCACAGAAAGAAATAACAATAGTTCATTGTTAAAAAGACTGAATGATGGTTTGGGTTTGGTTTTTTTTTTGAGTAACTGATTATATATTTGTCTGGCTTTTCCTCCAGGAAGCCATGCTCCACATGCTGAGACTCTTTAAGCAATCCAGAGCCTCTTTTCCTTGCCATTGAAGACATAACTGGCTTTTCACTTTCAGAGCTCAGCCCTTGCCAGACTTAACCCTTGATTCCCAGCTGCAGACATCAGCCAGCACTGGATGGATTTGGGGAGCAAGTCAGGGAACCTGCCGTCCTTCAGTTAGTAGCCATCATGAGCTGGAAGGCAAATCAAAGCTGCTGACATGTCTTGGCACAGCAGACAGGTCCTCGTAGGGTGAGGAAAGCAAGGACTGGGTTTCTGGCAGCACGGAAACGGTGTAATCAGTGATAAAAATCTCACTGCCATAGCGTGGAGGAAAAATCCATAATATTCTTCATAAAATGAAGAGTGCAGTCCGTACCTCTTGGGCTATCGTTTCAGCTTTTCCTGCAGGTTAAACATGTATTTACGCTCAAGTCATTCTTGCAAAGTTATCCTCACATCCTATACTTTCAGCATAAAAATGGGGATTGTGGAACACGGGTGAGCAGCAAGGAGTAAATTCACGTGTCCGTCAAATCGCCCAGCGGGCAGGGCGCTGCCCGGGGTGGTTAGGGACCTTGCGTAGGCGGTGGGAAATTTGTCGGATGGGGTGCTGGAATGGAGGTCTGCAATAGAAAGCCTAAAAAAGTCTACCTAGCTGTCAGCACGTCTGTGACATGAGAAACAAATATGAAAAAGCACCTTTGTGATAGCCTACAGATATTTACAGAAATAGTTGTAATTCCTGCGTAGCCGGTCAATGGGCTGTTGAGTGCCTGGAAATTCCAGCACCAGGCTGGATCCTGGGCTTACTGTAAACGAACCGACAACCTCCTCTGCCAGGAAACGAGACCTTCCTGCCGTCTGCATGCGGTTTTAGAAAGCATACGAAGCCACTACACAATTCATAATATTTAATTTTGCTGTGCATTGTTAATGCTGGGTTTTTTGGTTTGATTCCACTATGTCCCTGCTAATTTGCATCTCTATTCATAACACGAAATTCTTATTCAGAATCCCGTAGAGAAAATAGCAAGTTTGTGAACATCTTTGCAGAAGGTTGAGTATGACCCGAAACCCAGAACTTCTGTGCCTCTCCACTGCTTTTACCTTATCATTTCTGACTTAAAAGGCTATTGTTGTGACTGCAGGACTGCCAAGTCCTAATGCATGATGTATTGTGTACAGCAGGTGACTGGGTGTTAACGTTTCTCTCAAAATGACTGTTATTGTTTGTTGGGGTTTTTATTTCCTGCAGCTTTCCCTGGGAGGTTCATGTTTTTGTCGGTGACAAGATGGCATATTTTTACCAAAGGACCCAGTGAGTCATCCTGCTAACTCCGCTGAAACACACGCTCGCCAATCGCCCTGCCGCGGTAAGTCTGCGGGATTCTGCATTCTCTCTGGGAATTCAGGAGTTAGTCCGTAGCATGCATTCAGGAGTACGAGCAATAACTTCTCAGTGATGACCACAGCCCCAGATAGACGAAATATTGCATATCACAGCTGTTTTTTTTAAAGTGATGAAAGTGTTTTAGAGGAAATGAGAAGACTGGCTGTGCCTCATACCATGCTTGGTTTGTTTGAACCTGGAGGCTGTGCAAGAAAGAACCTCCTGTGCTGTGGGAGCTGATAAAAGGTGTCATATATCTGGCCTTGAACACGTTGTCCTGCGAGGGGATCCACATGCAGCTAAGAACGAGTGTACCGTGAGTCATGATAGAAAAATTCAACATCCAAAAAACCCCAAATCTCCAGGATGAACTAACACAGATTATGTATTTGTCCTGGTTGCTCAAATTCAACTCCTTAGTTATTTTGTCCCTCCTGAGAGCTCCCAGCTCATCAAGCCAGTATCTTGTTAGGTTTCAGGAGAGGTGTAGGCTACTTGGTTCCTTTTCCCAGCTTTGTGCTGTAGGAGGGTACGGCTGCCCTTGTGTCATTTGCTCTGCAGATCATTTTCATTTGGGAGAAGGGGCGGTGCGGGTCGGTTCATGAATCTGTTGCTTTTCATTGTTCCTTGTGTTGGGTTGGAGAAAAGGTAGGACACATTTCTGTTGATAAAGTCTCTCCTTTTCTCTTACTTGCTCTGCTCTTGAAGGTGATATTCTGTGCCATAGTCGAAGCAAATTGCTTTCTGCTTAAGCGTGTTTTGCACACCACGCAACCTTATCTCACAGGAGAAGGGCATATGGCCTTGAGTTATTATTTGTTATTTCAGGGTAAGTAACTGTACCGAAAACTCACGGCAGCTCGTGCGTTATCTCACGATAACAGGATAAATAAACAGTATCTTCACTGCGCGCATTAGCATTAATGGAAGGAAAACCTCATGAAAAACACTGTCAAACCAGTTTAAATGTGTCCCCATTTAGGATGCCCCAGATGCTTTACTGCTTCTGCTTGTCTCATGCACATTTAAATTATGACTGGGACTCCTTCCACACTTGATGTTCCTGCCGTCAGAGCTAATGCCAGCTGCAGTCCTTAAGTCAGTGAGCGTGCAGAATGCCTTAAAATGCCCAGCTTGACAGAGCAATGTATCTTTGAATTAAAATAAAGTTTTAGCGAGGTGTCATGGAAATCGTTAGTGATGCATTTAACGCGTATGCAGCAAAACCGATACAGAGGTCGAAGGGGAGGGCGGCAGTAGTTACTCTGAGCGTCTCTGCAAGGCTGCTAAGGCAGCTGACAAGACATTTTGCTTGATCCCTAAAAGGTCCCTTCGCAGCTGATTTCAAGCGCAAACAAAGTGAAGACAATTGGAGCATTAAAATATTTCATCTAATTGTTGTAGAACAGACAAGCAGAAGAGCAGATAAAAGCAAGGGGAAGGTAACGGAGCTAACACAGCTGCGCAAAAACTATTTCAGATGTGTTCTGCTTGAGAATGCCAGCACAGTGCTAAACCTTTTGAAAATACGCTAAAGCAACATCACAGAGTATATAAAAAGAGAATCTTAAACAGTTTGTTAGTAAAATATGAGCTGAATCTGATGAGACTGTCCTCTAGACTGTAAGTATCTGCTTCTGTGACAGTTGTGTGGAACATGAAAGCTACCATTAGCGTGGCAGATTTCCTTTGTTCAGATGTAAAGCCAGATCTGCTTTTATTTTTTGGATGAAGCTAAGAGTGCTAAGAGGTGGTTAACTAAATCTTTTAGCACCATCGTAAACCCAAACTCATAGTTTTTTTTGGTCCAAACCCTGCTGGAGAAAATTACAGCTCCTAATTTCAATATAGAAATAAATAATAAAAATTAGCAAAGCTATCTGTAATGCTCCCACAGTAACTAAACATTTTCCCACATTGCAACCACTTCATCAGCTGAAGGTGACCACTCAAGGACAAGTTGGAACTTGTCAGAGAAATATTTTTCTAACCTTATAGTAAGGCTAATACATCACAAAACTTGACTGGGTCTGATCCATCTTATTCTGTGCTCCTCTAGCCAGTACACATAAAAGAAAAAACCCTGAAAACTATTTTTCCTCATTGCTTTGTCTGGCAGAGATCTTAAATCAGGCAGGATTCAGGGTCTATTGCAGTTTATAGCAACATTTTCAATCCCATAAAAATGAAGAAAAATCACTGGGAGAGAGTTTCAATAGGTTACAAATACTGATGAAGTGAGGAAAACCCCCTCTTTTCAGGACGGAATTTCAAAGGCTCTTTGTTCCTCTCACTGCCACGGTGCTGTGTTTATCCAGCCTTCCGTTTGTCTGTGTAGGGATTTTAGGTTAGAAAACACTGAACACAAACACGTGGACTGCTTTCAGGTGTTCATGTGGAAGAAGTCACAGAAGCGGAATTCTCCGGCGGGGCGCAGCAGGACAGATCTAGGGACGGCTGGGACTGAGCGTGTGGCAAGAGCGAGCTCTTGGTGTCACCTCTGTGGTTACCCTGAACCATACAGGGCAGTGTGGCACATCTGCCTCCAGGGATCATCCTCCACTGCAAACATCACCAGTTTTCAAGGAATGAAGTGATTTTCCAGCCATTAACCCACGCAACCCCAGCACCCACCCGTGCTCAGCTTCCTCTGGCTGCCCTGGTCACGTGCAGCGAGTTGCCTTCCCTCCACCCCTTGCTCTCTCTTGTTTTACACCATATTTTAGCTAATTACAGCCTCAATTCTGCTGCTGATTTATTGTAACTGAGCCTTACTTGTGTTAATAATAACTGCTGTCGTTAGCCTGAGCACCTCGGTAAATAAATTTGCCACTGCTTTAAGAGGTAGGGTTCCTAATGACTGTAAAATTGCCTGGAAATTGTTCTTCGTGTCAGACAAGATTAAGGAAAAGCACAAGAGAAAGTCTTTCTAGGAAAGCACAGGGTTATGTACTGCTTGCAAATTAGTAAATAATAATAATTTAAAAGTTTATTTAGGTCTATTTGTAAATTAATTATGTTATTGACAACTTAATTCCTGTTTTTCCTAGGACATTTGCCTTGTTTGTCAAAGCTGAAGGCATTATTTCAGCACAGAATTCCTAGTATTTATCATAAGACATTTCTCAGACTTTAATGTTGAGGCTCTGAACTCACAAAGTATCAGTGGATTCTCCAGGAATCACTTTAGAGAAATGACATTTTGAAGTACAACTCTTCAACACAAAAGAAATATTTAATGATGTTACCTTTCCCTGTCATTTTTAAATCTTAGTGTATTGCAATAAAATCTAAAATAACTGAAAACATGTAGTGATGAAAGAAGGATTTCTAAGCTTGGATACTTACATCTTCTGACTTTCAAAAAATGTTTGAAGAGGGTCCCTCTGCTGAATAGGGGGATTGAATTTCAGCCTTCCCTTCTCTACGATCACAGCATTAACCTTGAAAAGCTCTCTCAAAGTTTTGCAATATCAGACAAATTGCGTAACAAAACCTACTGCTTGAACAACAATTCTGATAACTCTGCGTTTGCCGGTAGATCGTCAGAGCTGGTCCACCGTGATCCGGTGTTCAGTAGCCCAGGTGCCAAACATGGCAGCTGTTTATCATCATCATAAACTAGCCGATGGTAAAGTCGTCGGCGTATGGAGTGGGCAGTGCTACGGGTGGTGATTTCTCTCCCTTTCAGTTCAAATGTCCTGGCTTCTAAACGCCTGCAGGAGTGCGCGTATACAAATCTATTTCTATATTTGCATGTTTTGTATGTGGAGTTACACCCTACGTAAACAACGCCAGGAACAACGTGGTGTGCCACAACTGCAGGGCTGGATCCGAGACCTTCACACCGTCAATTCGGTGGCAATTAAACTCCCAGCCTTGGTGCTGATCCAGCCAACTTCTAACGCGCGCGTTTAACTTCAAACACGTGGTTAGCTCCATTCTTTGGGACGGGGCCAGAAGGGTGCTTCGGATTGCATGTGCTCTTGATGAGCTTGCTTTGGAGCTGGAACTCCTGTAGAAGTACGAGAAGAAGCTCCGTAGTATTCCCGAGGCGGTTGTCGGTTCACAAGCTACTCAGAATTACCGAAACACGGGATGTGGAGTCTGGAGGCGAGGGAGAGAAGATAGATGACAGCGTGCATATGTAGTCACTGCTGATTAGGAAACAACAGTGTAGACTTTGCGGTACTGTTATTATTCAGTATGGTTTGACTTTATTTTTGTTCTGGAGCTTTAGCTGAAAAAATATGCTTTAGCCAGCTGCCTGCAGGAACGTTTCTCAGTGCTGCAGCAGTTCGCTTGCAGTGCTGGCAGACACCTGCAGGTCACTTCTGTCACCCGCTGGTGACCCCCTGAGCCACTCAGATCACACCTGAGCACCACCTGAGGTTCACATCTCCGGGCACCTTCCTGCAGCTCCTCCCAGCACCAGCTTTGCGTCAGCCTGGCTGGAGACACAGCTTTGTCTGGAGAAACAGCCAACAGAGATTTCTTAGTTTTTCTGTGGAAAATAGATGGCAAAGTTCAATGTCACGTTACAATTCCCATCTTGTTTGTATGCAGTGTTAAGGAATACAGTGAGGTTTATTTTTATATTCTTTTTAGGTGGCCAGGTGGCGTTTCTGCAGCAGTGATCTAAACCCCCTTGCTGTGTAATAAATACTTTATTGCAATTATTTTAAAATTATTTTCAGTTTCCCTGAATTCACTCCAGCCTAAGCTGGCACGAATTGAGCAGAAGTATTCTTGAAACAAGCCTTAGCTAACACATGCAACATTAAAGGAGAAAGCAAAATTATAATGTTTGTGCAGAAAAAAGAAATTCCTTTCAGTGGTTAAAGTGTCGGTGTGGACTGGAAGAGGTTTTCTTAGTGCAAAGCATAACCTGCGGATGGGAACGTTAATGTGGGAACATGGCTCCTGGGTTAGAAGGAAAAGAAACTTAGCGGAAACAGCTTAATGATTACCGGACATCCAGTTGTTAAACCCCGACAAGCGATGTTAAAGGATGCGTGCCTACAGGTGATCCATGGAGACTAAAGTACATCCAAGGCATATGGCTAGATAAACAGTGAGCACGTTCCATCATTCCTGCTTTTAAAAAAAAAACACCCTGGATTTTCAGTAGTTTTGAGTATGCAAGTCACTCAAGATAGAGGGAGATTTCTAGGCAGGACAGAAAGAACAAATTTGCTCATTTTGCTCATTTTAGCACTTCACAGTGAAATTTATTTGGAGTTTCGTTATAAACACAGAATATTTCACGTTATTAACTTCTGAAGAGTTTTAAATGAAGTCTATATGGTTTACTGCATTTACTTTGAGTCATGGATTATATAATCACACAATGGTTTCTCAGCAGGACTAAAACCCAAGCACATTAAAATTCAATTAAAAGCCGGTGACAAGTGTGGTGGGTGACTCAGACCGTTGACCGGGGTTGTGTCTCTGTGAAAGGAACTGCTTTGCCGCTACACCGAGGAAGGAGACGCATGTTTGTTATAACCTAGTGAAATGTCAGGCTCTCCTGTATTTGAGCAAATTCTAACATCTGTCTCTTAATTTCTGTTTCTCCCTATGTAGGCAGCCGACATCACAATGACTGAGGATTTAGACCACAGATTCAGTTGTCTCACCTGGGATCAGATTAAAATCCTGGATCAAGTTTTAGCTGAGGTCATACCTATTCATGGGAGAGGAAATTTTCCAACGCTGGATGTAAAGCCGAAGGATATCATTCACTTGGTAAAGGAACAGCTCGTTGAAAAGCAAATCAACGTGAGAGATATCCGCCTGAATGGTTCGACAGCCAGTCACATCCTGGTAAAGCAGAACGGAACCAGTTACAAGGACCTAGACATCATTTTTGGGGTGGAACTTCCAAGTGAGCTCGAGTTCCAGGTTGTTAAGGAAGCGGTTCTTAATTGCCTGTTAGACTTCTTGCCAAAATGTGTTAATAAGGAAAAAATCACTGCTCAGACCATGAAGGATGCCTATGTGCAGAAGATGGTCAAAGTCTCCACCGACCACGATCGCTGGAGTCTCATCTCGCTGTCAAACAACAGCGGCAAGAACGTAGAATTAAAGTTCGTCAGCTCCCTCCGACGGCAGTTTGAGTTTAGTGTGGACTCCTTCCAAATCATCCTGGACTCCATACTGAACATTTACCGAGCGACAGACTGCGAACTGACAGAAGACTCTCACCCCACTGTCATTGCCGAGAGTATGTACGGAGACTTCAATGAAGCAATGGACCACCTGAAGTACAAACTGATTTCCACGAGGAACCCAGAGGAGATCAGAGGAGGCGGCCTCCTGAAGTACAGCAATCTACTGGTTCGTGACTTCAAGCCAGCGGACGAGGCTAAAATTAAATCTCTGGAACGTTACATGTGCTCCAGGTTCTTCATTGATTTTCCAGATGTTGCCGAGCAGCAAAGGAAAATTGAGTCATATCTGCGCAACCACTTCATTGGGGAAGAGAAAAGCAAGTATGACTACTTGATGACTCTGCGTGGAGTTGTGAACAAGAGCACCGTCTGCCTCATGGGACATGAACGAAGACAAACTCTGAATATGATCACAATTCTGGCTTTAAAAGTACTCGGAGAGCAAAATATCATCCCAAATGCAGCCAATGTGACATGCTTTTATCAGCCTGCTCCATATATCAGTGACAGAAACTTCAGCAATTACTACATTGCTTGCGGACAACCCCCTGTCTTCTACCAGCCGTACCCATTTCACATACCAATGCAAAGCGGCATGGTTTAGGAACACGACGACCTCCTCGGCACTTAACCTCCTCTCTCCTTCCAGTCCTCTCCTTACTAAAAGCCTCATTAAAGCAAGTTTTATTATCACTTTTGATTCAAGGATGTATTTTTGTGCAAGTTGCCAAAGTTATTTGGTTGGTCACTGTCTTAAGTCACCGTTAAGCAGATTGTAAAATAAGTGAAATGACTGTCGTTGTTCATGATGTATTTATACCCCTACGTGTGTTTGGGCTGTACTTTTTTTCGATGAAAAGAGAAGGATATAAAATATTCTAATTTTATAAAATGAAATGCACTACGTTCTGGGTTCTAAAAAATTCTTAAGCAAAACTTAAATAGTGTAAATGAAAAAATAAGTCAATAAAATACCTCTCAGTAGAAATGCCTGATTTTAGAAACGACGGTGTTCTGGGTGCGTGAAGGTAGATCATCCCTCAGTTAGACCCGTGCGGTTCCAGCAGCGTTTGTTTGCAGCGCCCTTAGAAAATACGCAT
This sequence comes from Tetrax tetrax, assembly GCA_009806455.1. NCBI lineage: Eukaryota > Metazoa > Chordata > Aves > Otidiformes > Otididae > Tetrax > Tetrax tetrax. Next base: position 88,699 of record WHYT01015021.1, read on the forward strand.
GGATGGGCTGTCTCTTGGTGGGTCGAGCTCTGCTTGACAGGCTCTGCTCTGGTGACTCAGCTCCCGTTAGAGCTGTGAGGTCCCTCTCCTCAGCAGAGCAGCGTTTAGCGACGGTGAGCAGGAAACATCCCTATCAAGAGCAGACTCACAAATCCAAAATTTCCATCGATCTGAGTGAGGGATTTGGCTGCGTAAGTGATGCAGCGTTCAACCCCGGGAGCTGCCTCGCAGATAGTGAAGGTTGTAAGATACAACTGTTCTGGTTACATTGGACTTGAAAAAGAAGGTAATAGGATGAGAAAGAGGGTGCAAATTGAGCAGTAGGGCTCGCTTTCTGTTGCTGATTTGTTATTGATCAGAGATGCTCCAATGCATAATGAACAGAGTGAGGAAAACCAAAAAATCCCAGGACTGCGCTGTTTTTAGGTGAAATCAAACAAATCCTTGGCAGTGGCATTTGAAAAAATGTTTTATACTGGCAATGCCCTGTGTGTGTTTAGAGACCTGCACGCATACACGAGTAGCAAATGAAGATTTCTCTCGTTATCAGGAAGCAAAACATTAGTTCCGAGTTTGTGTGTGAGTGTTTACCAAAGAGAAGTTTTAAACATGTCACATAAGTGCCTCCCGCTGCCGGTTGCTCCATGAAAGCCGTGATGCTGTTGGCAGCCACACTAGAGAGCTCCTGAACGACAAGAGGGGAACCGCCCGCCCTTGGTACTCCGCCGACGGGTCGCCAGGCATTCGTAGCGCGGAAGGGCAGAGGTTTGTGCCGTTTGCCTCCGTGCGAGCGGGTTTGGGAGAGACGGATCTAAAGGGTTCTCACCGGGACTCCTCCGGTGTAGGTGCTGGATACGATACAAGGAATAGTAACGAAAAGGATGGGTGCGGTTGTGAAATTGGAACAGCCAACTGGAAATGCAAGCGGTAGAGTTTCTTCCATCTGATGCTCAGCACGTCACGGTGTCGTACTACCAGTTCACGACTGGTGCATTACTGTGTGCCCTCCTCGCTCTCTTTAAAACGCTGACTACATTTACAAAGGTGTCAGACCGTAGAAATTTCTGCTGCTTGGGAAAGAGTGTTTGATTTATTTTACACAGAAATATGCTACATACCGCTATTTTAAATCAAACATTTCTAAAATTTCTAAGGTCTATGAAGTCCTATTGCCAGTGAAATGTCGCTTTCATTTTTCCCATTACATGCCTGTGCAGAAGAACAGACGACCTTGCTGGCCATCATCTCTAGAGTCACCTCTTTTCTGTAAAGTATAGTGCAAAAACCAATGTTTCTGCAACATCGGGGGGGCATACTAATCCACTTGGAGGCTGGTTCATTTCGCGATGTCTTTCATGAATGCAGTACTGTTACTTTTGCTGATTTTTCAAGTGTGTCCATTTCTGCATCTAAAAGCACACTTTATTTCACTTCCACTGGTGTTTTTCCATGGACTAAACTGTATTTAATAAAGCTGGCAATTCTAATTGCTATGTTATCAAATGTGATAACACTACATTTGCATGTAAGCACTTGTAGGGAATTCCCCCTGTCAGAAGCAAAACAGAATGAATATTTAATGGAACTGTTTAGATTACAAAGGGAACCTTTAAGTTTAGTTTGGTATTTGCCAAATTAAACAGCGCTGTGAAATTCTGTAGGAGCCTTATGAAGGCTATGCCCCTGTTAATGCTTGTGCTTCGGCACAGCACGCGAAACCTGCGGGGCTGAAGAGGACTGGGCACAGCTGGGACTTCCCGATGGATCCGTGGAGTCAGGCATGCAAATGCCTTGAGGTTCAGGAGGGACTGGGCTCCTAAACTCCCCAAATTTGTTTGGAAATCTCAATCCGTCTGCGTTGACCTGTGACCTTACCGTGATGTAGCCACACCAACCTAGTGCTCCTCCACGCCGCTTTCCTTGCTCGCTGGGTGGAGAAGTGGGTTGATCTTCTCAAGAACCAAGGAACAGGTCAGCCAAGAGGGAGCATTTTCAATGTGTCACGTATAGCAAATGATCCATTTCCTGGAGAAATATTTCAAAACGTTGAGGGTTTTTTTGCCAACAGGTAGAAACACGTATCACCCTGTATAAAGGTGTTTTTTTGTGAAAAGTGTCAGGAATGGTGAACTAGCTCTGGATTTGTATAAACCAGCCTGTCCGCTGGTGGTTTAATTCTGGAGGTTTAATTCTGTTTATATATCCAGGTTAGGTAAGGAAGGGCTCAACCCAAGTCCATGGCGTTGGCGGGAAGAACCCACCTAACTCTGATGGGCTTTGTGTGAGACCCCGGGAAGGAGTAAGGGACTTAGTGAGTACCTACAGGTAAAGGTACAAAGACATCAATATGCAAAAATGTCTCAGGTATAAATAAACCCTTCAAATTTATTGAAAAAGGTCTTGTATTTCTTAGCTAGAGGTAGTTCCATCCTGAAGGCTAGGTGAGGTTTATAGATAAGTATGTATAAAATCCCACGTATCTCCACGTACACTGGCACTTAACAAAATCTCATGGATTTAAATATTTCCTTCCAAACGTTGTATTGATACCTGGCAGCAGTGTTTGACCTGGAGAGGTTTTCTAAGGTAGCAGTGATTCTGTAAACTGGTACTGAACAGGGGATGATGTTGTGTAGCCTGCTGTTTGCAAAACACTGATACCGGTATGTGAGACGAAATATCGTAACCTCCTCTCCAGTTGTCACCGATTTTCCTGCGCGCAGATGTAAATCTACAAAGAATTGAGTTTTCTCAGTACCGGTCTCCCGAGCTTCATGTTCACATGATAATTATATCTTGTTGTTACAATCTGTTCAATAATTATAATACCTGGAAATTGTAATGCTGGTTTTATTTTCTCACATAAAACTTCTTAAAGTTTACAGCTTAGAGTAATCTGATGTTGTCAGGACCTACGTGTTAAAGTTTCAAGTGCTTTCCTAAAAAATGTCATTGGAATTTTGTGTTATGTTGTAAAAGGTCTGTTTGCCGCATATACTTTATGGTAGTTCCTTTCAACTGTAATTTGTGAGCTTTATATTCGAGCCATTACGAGGGGTTTGCAACGGGTAAAAGAAATGTGAAATTGTCCTCAGTCGAGGTGTTCTATCGGCCGTTGCGTTCCACCAAGCCTGCGGATCTGTGACGTTCCGGGTCTGACCTACCGCTGCGGCGCTTTAATTCCCTAGCTGTGTGATTTGCCTGACACGGGAGGAGTTGCATCGACGTAAATTCGGAGTTAGACAGGTGTACCTCCGACGTGATCTGTAGAGCTATCTGGAGAAAGGAGAGCGGAGAGGGTTTGGCAGGTCAGCGCGGTCCTTACAGCTCCGTTTGTTTGCTGCGTGTTTCTGTTAACCTAAACAGAGGGAAGGGCGTTCAGGGCAAAGCCGCGCGGGTGAAAGAAGTGGTGTTTCACTTAATGTGCCATCTGAAGCTGTTGAAAAAATATTGTAATGCTAAAAGTGTGTACTGATCACACAGATTTGTAAGTCATTAGTCCACAGTGTTGACTAGTGCCTTTGGGTATCTGGGGAGCGATCATTAAAATTATTTTCTTGTTTAATGAATGGTTTGCTTGTAACACCGTCATTATTCTGCTTGGACGTCAGTTCTAGCATGGAGACTTCTTCCAGCAGCCAACGCGGCGTGTTACAACGGCAAGAGTGCTAAAGAGTCGGTTACGGTTCGTTAGGTCAATAAAGCACCAACGAGCCGCTGTCAGACCTGCACTGGAGGTTGCAGAACGGTTGGATTGAATATCTGAATGTTTTTAATACATTCCAACGGCTCTATGCTAGTTGTCAAACAGGCTTGTGTCAAATATTCACATTCTAAGTGCCTAGATATATATTTATATAATAAAAACATGACTGTCTGCTGGGTAAATAAAATGAACACTTACCTTGGCAAATGATTTGACTTTACATATGCCTAAAAACACATTTTACCTACTCTGAATGCACATCCCCATAAATCAAAACACGTGTTTATCCAGGCTGTCGAGTTTCTGTCAAGTGCGACCACGGCCAATGCCAGTGACGTTGGGCCAAGGTCACAGAAACTCTTACAAACTCTGAGCTTTTGTCACTCAGATTTCTGATTGCTTACTTGGATTTTCTAGTTTTTTGGGTTTGGGTTTTCTTTTGTCAGTTGGGTTTTTTTTGTTTCGTGGGCTGAGTTTTGGACTACTGTTTTTTAATTCAATCGTATTTTTTAAGAAAGGACAAGGCAATATTGTTCCTTCTTCCTGGGGGTGTCAACACACTGTTAGATCCGACGGACCCTCTGGTGCCTTACAGAGGAGGGGAAGGAACGCGCCGTAGGTTTCACCCCCGTGTGAGAGCTCGGAAATTCCTGACTTGGATGTTGGTAGCTTTTTAGCCTCTTGTGATCGAGACTCACTGCGGTTCACATACAGCAAAGATTCTGCCCTTTGATGGAAATGAGGAGGAAAAAGAGCTGGAACTGGTGTGCCTTGGCAGCACGAGGATGCCGGAGAGGCGCCCTCGCCCTCGCCAGCCCCTTCGCGCTGCGCCCCAAAGCCCCTCCGCTATCAAACGCCTGACGAGGTTGAAGGGATGGGAAGGGGAATGCCAACGTGTGGCGCGGGGGAATCTGCAGATCTCCGCTCTGCTTTAGCGGCACTCAAAAATTGACGCAAAAAGGTCTTCAGTGTTCGACCACTTTGCTTCACGCGTGCGTAGCCAGCACCGCTCGGCGCTCCACGGGGGCACCCGGTGCCGCCTTGATCTCCGCGTGCGGGAGGGCAGCAAATCACCCACAATCTGGGGAAATACTTATTTTTTGTAACATTGCTCAAAATACGCTCCTTCACCTTTTTTTTTTCATAGTGGAATGGATACATTTTTGTAAAAGCCTTCCCATTTTTTAAACCAGCAATAACCATTTAATCATAATTTAATTTTCTGACCAGATTTTTAATAATCTGCCTGTTAATAAAATGGTAAGTGGGGAAATGGAAAGGCAGCCCACATAGGGGATTTTCCTTTCCTTAAATATTCACCAGACACTTTCCTGAGGATTTAAAAAGCTAAGGAGTTACATGGAGGTAACAGAGGGCTGTCTTGTTTTCTGGTCCCTGCCGCCCCCATTTTTTCTGCTCCACCAGTCCCTGTCATTAAATACTATTTCATCAGCAAGTGATTTTCTTCTTACCAGCTGCTTCCACATTCAGCTCCATTTCATCCCGTACCGTGGCAGAACCTGTGTTTCTGAAATCACAATTAGTTACCATGGAAAGCAATTCAATGCCGTAATAAATGCTCTCAAAGGCTGCTCGCTCAGCTATGCATTACAAAATAAAAATTAAAAAAACTCCTCTGGAGAACTGGATCCAGACCTCGTGCATATATGTTTCTGGGCAAGTGGGTGCTTATATATACTCAAGTTATTGTAATTTTTTATTATTTTTCTTTATATGCTGGGTGTAGCTGGATACAGCACAGCAAAGCCCCCCGAGATGCAGCCCTGCTCCCTCCATCGTAAGCCCCTTGTCCTCCATCCTGTATTTCACTTTCCTGTAAATATTCCCATCCTGTTGTTGACACAAATTTATTTTGCACTCATTCTGTTTTCTGGCATAGGCAGGAACATGATGCTGCCCGTATATTCCCGTATATTCCGTCTCAGCATCCTCGGCAGCTGCCCGGTGCCGGCTCTGCCGCCCGTTTTCCCCGCAGAGGAGAGGCGGCGTTGGGAGCACGACAAGTCTCGGCTCAAGGTGTTGGTGCAACCCCGCGATGCTCTCGCCGTTTGTGCCAACGATTAATTCCTCCAGCATTTTATCAGCACCTGACATTTTCCAGGCAACAGGCTGAAATTGCAGGTCGTAGTTTTGCCTAAAGGATAAGAAATGAATGTTGAAATCTCTCTTTTTTTTTTGTTGTATTGCCTGCTTATCCCCATCACTTCCCAGGTAATGACATTTTCCCATCAAGAGTCTGGGTTCACCACCTGCTTTGAACAGTTTATGTACCCCATCAGCTCGGAAGAAAGCGGTGAACTTTTCCTGCTGAAGTCCAAACAACTCCTTACGCTCCTTTGGAAGTTGATTAAACTGTAAGTTCCAGCCCAAACACTCCGTCATGTTTTCAATCACGGGGCAGAGAGATGACCAGACCACCAGAAGCAGCATCGCAGCCAGCAAATTTAATAGCGTGGGACAAGCACAGCTGGTCTGATACCAAACTCTAAATAATTTATTGCATTGATTAGCTCTTTCATTAAATAATGTATCCAGTCAATGAATTTCCCAACTCTTATTATAGGAAACAAGAAGAGGTCTTTACATCCGACGTGGGAGCCAGGCACGCGCTTCACATGGCTTCCACGCAGGCTGCCCACGGAGACTCAAGCAGGGGCCAGTTTATGTGCCTTGCTGAACTGAAATGTGGGGTTTTTTCCCAGTTTCTGGGTAAGGTCGTAGCAAGGGAACAGGTCATAGTACAAAAGCTAATGGGAGAAGCATGTTTTAGGTGAAAGTTTGGCTCCCCTTGGAGTCAACAAACACAACCCTGCGAACTTCCAGCAAGCAACTTTGGAGTTAAAATGATGGAGAGAAATTGGTTTGAAGGATACAGCAGTTTCCTTAACGCTTGCTTGAAAATGTTACAGATTTTATTAGCAGTGTCGCTCTGCTTACTTTCATAGAATCACAGAATCTTAAGGTTGGAGGAGACCTCCAAGATCACCAAGTCCAGCCATCAACCCAACACCACGATGCCTACTGAACCATGTCCTGAAGTGCCACATCTAATGGTATTAGGTCTTCAAAGCCTTGTTGAAGGCTGGCAATCAATCCGAAGGGCTCTCAGGTTGCCTAAAATCAGTGGAAGAGTCTTTCCTGCCTCTGCCCTGATAGCCCACCCCCTGAATCGGAGCAGTAACCCCCTCCTCCGCATACGTCTGCGCTTTGAAAGAATAAGCAAAGGCAGTGGAGTTGGAAATTGTGCGCGTGTAGGCTCTGTGCAGCTCGTTAGCTGCAGCTTTACAGTCTTGAGTTGTAGAGCTCAATAAAAAGTAGGCAAGAAGACTGGAGTAAGTAGGAGAACTGTACAGACAGAGGCTTTGGGGTTGTTTTTTCAGTCACAGTTGCATCTTCGACACTGTAAAAGCCAATTTTAAAGCCACTGGAAGCCTTTAGAAATCCTCCCTTTGATACTGATGGGGTTTGGATCAGGCTCAGCCTTGTGCACACGGCCTTCGGCTTTGTATTTAAAATGAACGGAAGATTTTGAGATTACTTTTCATTTAAAAATGTGTGTTCTCCTCGTCTCTTCTCCTCCTTTCCCATCTGAAGCCTCCTCTGGGCTGGTCATCAGAGCCCGCGCCGATGACCCCTCCAGCAGCTCGGCCTTGTGCAAACACCAAGGCCACAACTTGACCCTGGCTGCTGCAGCACTGGTGGTCCCGTGCCTTCCCCCTCTTAGGCGGATTCGGCTTTGCCAGTTTGGGAGGCAGAATGAGAAATTTTGATGTGTCCATCTCCTGCCTGTTGACCATGAAGTACTCTCTGCCCTGCTCCTGCCAGTGACAGTGGCTCTATGGAAACACTGCTGGACATCATTATTTATGGTGTTTTAGTCACCCTGGAAACAAAGTAGATGCTACCAGACATGACTTTTAACACAGCTAATTATATCATTAGTGTCAGTACCACTTAACAACTGGCATATACCTTCCCTGGTCCGGTGCTGGCAACGTTGCCGTGGGAACGACCCGGGACGTGCACAAGATGTGCCAGGGCCATGGTGAGGTGTCACGGCTTTCTGTCGCTCATCCCGGGGCAGGTTTGCTGGCTAATCTAACTTCTGCATACGCTAAAAAATGACATATGGGGGACAAGAAGCCACTCATGAATTCAGGCAAATTTTGTGAACACATTGTTCTGAAACATTTCACACTGCCATCCCTACTTGCAGTACTTCATTCTCTTGTTTCCCAACAGTGCTCCCATCTCAAAATCTACTGAAGCAAAAGAATTCATTCAATTAAAAAAAACACATCATGAGAGCAAAGCAAAAGCTTTTCTCCCTTTTTACTCAGGACTTGCTGATCAGTCCCAGCGAAGCTGATCACATTTTAAGATTTCGGAACGAGTTGAAGGAGATTTTGGTGGGTCTCCAAACCGTTCATCACCTGGTGCAATCTCCGGTTCTGTAGGGGATACAGCCATGTCCAAGAGCCATGTCCAGGCAGGCCGTGCTACGACAAGAACCTGCCAAGCCCCTGAGGTCCAGAGGCCAGCAAGAAAACGCCGCTTCTTTTGTTTCCTCAGTTGTTCATACCTGGGCCAAGTCATTGCTGATGGCTTTTCACAAAGTTTTACAGCATGATAACCACACACACACACGAAGAAAGTCCGCTTTGGTTCCTGAGTGAGAAGCACGCATCTCTGTAATGAGCTAATAAATGACCCTTGGAAGAAAAAAAATTACCAAGTTATTAAATCCTTGTCCTGAAGGCTGCATGCATTGGCTCTGAAGATTTATCAAGCCATTTCACCCCAGGAGCAGCCGTTACGGATGGGCTGGTGGGTCTCAAAAACCCCAGCTGTTTCACAGGGGTGCTGTCACCATGGCCCGGCTGCGGCTGGCAGCGGTTTTGGGGTGATAAGTGCGTTTTGAGAGGCTGATCCTCCCCGCAGAGCCGGGGTGGTTCCTCAAATAGGGGAAATACGGTGCAGAGCTTGGTGGGCGAGTTGGGTTTCTAAAGCAGAAACCTGAAAGCGATGTGTTTGTGGAATCAGAGAAATCAGTTCCAAAACTGGGCTTCAGCTCCGTGGTTTAAATGCAAGGGGAGTTTTTAGCCTTATGGTGATGCATATATTTATCCCCCCCGCCTGTCACGGGACATCCCCAAGCCCAGCCATGCACCCGTCTCTGGGTCCCTTTACAATTTGTGAAGTCCTCCAGACTCCTCTAACTGCTCACGCTGGCTCTTGGTCTGAAGCAAAAAAAAAAAATAAAATTGGCAAAATGATTAACCCAGAGTGACACTGGCACAGATGCAACCCGGCCACCACCTTTCCTGGGGCCATGAAAAAGGAAAAAAAGAAAAAAGTAGAAGATAAATGTGGCCCTGAAGGTGGTATAAAGCCAAAGACGCTGTGCAGAAACATCTCTGCTGCCCACCACAGTCCCCCAGGCAGACCCTGCCCCCAGGTGTCGATTATTTCACAATTGACTCCAGCTGAAGAGCACCTGCTCATAAATATCTGCAAATCCTCCCACATCCTGTTTGCATCATTGCCCCTGTGCTGTGGTGGGAGAGAACATCAGCAAATGACTGACTCACGGAGCCTTATTTCTCAAATTTCATGCAGTTTAGGAGTTTTCCTTGTATTTTACATTAAGACGCTCGTTCCTTTTATAACCTTCATTACACGTTAGGAAGAGCGTGTGCAGACCCAAATAGCTCTTGAATTTATAAATACGGAGCAATCAATGTATTTTATTTTGCAATTATTGTGAGAAACGAATGGGATATTTTGGTAATGCTTGAATGTGCTCTGTAAGTAATGCTCCTCATTGTCTTTTAATTGTATGCATTTGGTAAATGAGCTTTAAAAGCTCTATTAGTATTCATTAGGCAGAGGCTACCATACATTTGCTGCAAAATTAAGAGAATATAACCGTTTCCTCCAATCATGACGTCGGTGAGTTGCAGCGTGATGCACTTTTATTACAGGTATGTATTATTGTTTCTTCCTAAAGTCTGATTTTTACTTACAAAGTGGCTGTTCTTAGTTAATGGCTGTGTAACCAACATAGGTGTGGGCACTTAACAATTTTCTTACAATTTTCAGGCTCGAGCCCACTGCCGAGCTAGAAAATAATACTTGAAATCCCATGTGCTCTTGGGGCTGGAGTGCTAAAATGCTCCTGTGAGCGTTACCAACGCCTTGGGGTGTCCCAGTGCTCCCCTGGGTCAAACACCCAGGGTCAACCCCAAAAGTGCAGAAGATGCTGCCGATGTCCCGTGGGGCCAGGGAAGAGGAGGTGGCCGACCCTTGTGTGGGGCGATGCGGCTCCCTGGAGCCCCAGCTGAGCAGGGAGGGACAGAACTCAGGAGAGATGAGGTTAGTAGCGCTGGGTAAAGGGAGGGTGCCTTGTACACCATCAGGGTTGTGCCCTGGAGCCGTTAATGGACTGTCAATATTTTACTGCCGTTAGTTCTCACCCCCCCCTCACCATCCATGGAAAATTCAGTGCAAACAGGAGCCCTCTCTCAGAACCATCGTTAACTCAAGCCCTCTTGGTTACAACCTCATGCTTGGCAAAATATATTTTTTTCTCCGTATCCTGAGTTATGCTGTTCAGCAAAGCTTGTTGTTGCACCTTTTTATGAGGACCCAGAAGCCTTTATTCTTCTAAAACCAAACCATTTCTCCCTGCCTGTGGGAAGCACTTCTGTGATGGTTGGTGAGTCTTCCTTAAACCTTCACACCCTGCGTGGAAGAGTTTTAAATGGCTGTGAAGAGCCATGTTGAGTCCACATCCAAAGAAACCCCAACGGATAGCCTCTGGAGAGGCAGGTCCATCTCGGAGGTCCGGCTGGAGGTGGTGTGTGTGGTTCCTGGTGAGGTTACGGAGAGCTGCCCACTCGGCCAGAGCCATGGGGGAGCGGACGGGAAAGCCTTGTCTGAGACCCAGGGCAGCACGAGAAGGTAAGACTCCTGAAACAGAAGTCTCACTGGGTTTGTTTTCTTTCTGGTTTGGTTTTTTTAATCAAATTATTTTGAAACAGATTGCAAGTCATATAGATGGTGGGTTTTAGTTGAAACATAAACCAAAACCAATTTTATTTGAAAAAGTACATGAACTGCAACAAAAATCCCAAAGAACAGCTTCAGAAGGCTTTATAAACGCGTGGTCTTGTCTGAGAGATGGAGGCAACGGACCGTGGGAACAAACCTGCCTCTGGAGCAGCTGTGCATCATCACCGGAAAAAAATAACCAGCTCTTGTCAACGTGTGAGGATATAATAGAGGATATAAAAGAAAAAAAACAACATGTATGGTGAGCTCTGCTTAGCAAGGGAGAAGGTTTGTAATGAGTTTGTTGTGGAGACGCGAACTCAAACTCTGCCAAGTCCTTACCAACCCCAAATTGAAAAGCTGTCAGTCTGTTTGAGGAGCCGCATGAAAAATGACCGAGGGCAGAGCAGGGTGTGTCTGGTTCCCTCAGACAGGTGTAAAAAATGACAGAGGGGAAGCGCATTTAAAATCCACCTCAAAACCAATCAGGAAAGCTATAAAAAAAATCCATTAAAATATAATGAAGGCTGAGAAATACAGAATATTACAATTTTCATCTTCCCATGCAGGCTTCCCCGAAGGACTATTAAAGCAAGGCAGCGCGGAGAGGCGAGAAGCGTGGGCTCTCGCTCCGAAAAGACAATGCTTTTTGGAATGCTGATAGATCAGGAGGGGAGGAAAGTTCATCACCAGAGGATTATTTATGGCAAAATATAATTCTGCCCCCCAAATCACACCAGAAATGGAAGAAGCCACGTGCATTTAGCAAGGAGGACACATTTAATGTAGAAGGAAGCAGGTCAAGCAGCGGATAGTTCTGTGTAAATATTTAAATGGCAACAGAGCAGCCCATGGTGTGCACTGCCTAGGGATTTAGGTTAAATAAATGGAGCTATGCTTTCCCACCTTGTCATCTCAAGTTGGTAAATATTTGGGGTGCTCAGTCACCCAGGACAGACACCTTGGGGAAAAAATCCCACAGGCACGCACCGTATTTTAAAAGCAAATAACTTCATGCTCCCAGACTCAAAGGAAAGAAACCATTGCTGGCTTCTTTGAAGGCCAGAATAATGAATAATTTTGTTAATTTGTTGCTTAAAGGACCTGAAATTACAAATAAATTGTGTAAACTGAAATCTTATCCACCTTTTCTCAATCCTTTACAGACTCAGGTGAGGACTGGTGTGTACATGTTAAACTCATGTTAGTTTTAATGGACATCCACTTTATGGCATCCCAATAATTACATTTAGGACACGAGGTGTAGAGCGTAGATGATGTGTGAGTTACTCAGATGTTGTTTTTTTTTCTCTTTGAAAAGAAGGTGTGTGCTGACACAAGCATCACCTCTCACTTCCCAAGGCCGGTGCAATGTATTCCTTCCATTTCCTACCCAAACTTCAAGAGTTTGCATCTCCCCAGGCTAAAACTAACTGAAAATCACTGAACAGGTATTTCTCACCGCTGGGAGCCCACGCCGAGCAGGGCAGAGGCTCAGCAGCGCCGGCCAGAAGTTGCGACGCTCTTCAGCGGAGCCTGTGCTTCGGCGGGCTTCACCTCACCCAGGGAGGGGATGGGAAATCACCGCAGAACCACGTCAGTGCTGGAGCTAATGGGCTGGAGGATGCCCACAGAAGTGGTGGAGGCACGGGAAGGGACAATCCCAGCTGGAAATTTCCAACTAGCTGTCCGTGGTCCAAGCTGGCAGTGGGCGCAAAGAGGAGCGCAGTCTGAGCTGGAGACAACATGCCACCAGCTGGAAGTGCCCAAGTGGTGTCCTTGTAAAGTGGTTTTAAATTTTATTTTATATGCAATGCAAAGTAAAAGGTATTTCATAAATGTTCCCTTCCCCAAGACGGAGGCAGGTAAGTAGAGCTGGGCATGAGGAATGCTGTAACAGCAGAGATAGAAAAAATATCTGGAAATGTACTATAAACCTCTTAATACAAGCTCTTGCTCAACAGAGGCAATATGTATCTACTGAGCAGGTAAAATCATGTTATTGGGAAAGAATGTTCCCCCATCAGCTTTACTGGGATGAAGATGTGCCCCGCTGTGGAAGGTACCCAAGCTGTGGCAACACACCAGCATTTATACCCCGTCCGTGGCTACGTCCCCTCTCCTTAGAGGAGCTGAGATAAAGCTTCTGCTCAGGCTGGGATGGTCAGTGATGGTTATGGGACCTGAATAAAAGAAAAAAGCACCTACAGTAACTGAAAGGTGAGATTTTTCCTGAAATTAGCTAAAAATGTAACATCTTGCCCAGCTCTGTGAAGTGTATCCAAATTCACTCTGAATTTGAGAAAACGAGGATATCAGCGTCGTGAGCGCCGCTCAGAGAATCGTTTCAAAGCTCTGTTGGTTTCCTTGAAATGTCACAGATAAGCGAGCACAATAATGTAATGTCGCTGCGCAAATCGCGTGAGGAGATATTAGACACTGGAATGACAAATAACTATGTGATGTAAAACGCTGCACAAGATAACTTCGTAATACCTCGGGACACTGTGTCGTGGCAGGTCAGGCTAACAGGCAGCGGGCTCTAACAGGTAATTGTCTCCTCGTTGACTTCATATGATGTTCTCCATATTCCGCTTTGGTATTTGGATGTCATGAAGGGAAAAAAAAATCATAGAATGGTTTGGGTTGGAAGGAATCATTAAAGCCCACCCAGTCCAACCCTCCTGCCAGGAGCAGGGACATCTCCAACCAGATCAGGTTGCTCAGAGCCCCGGCCAACCTGGCCTGGAACATTTCCAGGGATGGAAACATTATTTCTGTTGCACACTCACTGCTCGCTGCTCCGGGCACGTTATTGATATGCAGGAGCGCAGGCTCTTGTACGAGCTGTTAACATTCATCGGCACTTTGGGTCCTAACGCGGAGCGAACCTTTCCTCCGCTCATTGTCATTCTCTGCGTGCCACCAACAGCACCGGGGACGCGGCCAGAAGGCGACATCGGCGCTGCTGACGGCGAATTCCTGTGGTGGGTTCTGAGCTGACATCAGAGCATGCGTCACCGTGGTCCTTCGCAGTTGTCCCTGGAGACGGAAGAAGTCCGGGGTGATAATTATTTAGATTCCTCTTGAGCTCCAGAGGTTTCCAAAAGATTTTTCTGTTGCTGTCCTGTGCAATCATGTTGTCATGGTGACCAGAGCAGGATGCTGGACACCAGCCTGGCTCCCCTTCTGAGAGGACAAGCTGGCCAAGTGATGAAGGTGATGGTTTCCAGTGGGATTTTGCCAGGCCTGAGAAGAGGGAAATGTTTTTTAAAAAGGAAATATTTTCAAAAACAAACTTCGATTTTTTTTTTTTTTTTTTTTTTTTTTTTTTTTTTTTGCTTAACCACAATGATCAGAGATTCAGGCTTCTCCTTATTATTTTGTAAAATAAAACATAAATGGTAAGAAGCCTGATCATGGGAGTGGACTGTCAACTCCCAAGGGTTTTGGTAAGAAGCCTGATCATGGGAGTGGACTGTCAACTCCCAAGGGTTTGTAGTGGTGCTGGAGGAAAACTGGTGTGAGTGGTGCGGCACCGGCCAAACCTGAGCTGCGGCTCCTTCACGCTGTTCCCTTCCCAGACTGACCCCCCGACCCGGGTGAGCGTTCACGCCTGTGATTAAATGTTGTCTCCGCAGGAGTAGGGCTCTGTAGTGTCGTCCCTAAATTACTGGATGGGTTACCTCTAACCAATTATTTGATTACTAATATGTTTCCGTATCGCGTGGTGAATTATCTGCAAACTTCCCGTGTTCCCCAGGCACAGCGCTGATAAACTTCTTGCAATTTAGCAGGGCTTCGTTACTGAAACAGTCACGTCAGATACGCGCCCTCCTTCCTGCCTAAGCCATCCTGTATCTGCAAAAAAAAAATATCCAAAAAGATTTCAAGATGTCTAACCAGTTTTGCCTATGGGAATACGTGCGGGAAGGGACATAGAATCATAGACTAACAGAAGGGTTTGGGTGGGAAGGGACCTTCAAAGCCCACCCAGTCCAACCCCCCTGAGAGGGGATCTCCAACCAGATCAGGTCGCTCAGAGCCCTGGCCAACCTGGCCTGGAATGTTTCCTGATGGGAATGTGTGCAGGAAGGGACATTTGCTGGTCTGCCACAGACTGGCCAAACTTTTGCTCTGCTGAAGGACAGACGTGATAAAAGAGGACTAGAATTGCTTCAAAGGGAACGCGTGCTGCCTTTACAAGGACACGGCGTTTCGGCTCCCCCTGAACGCCGTGGTTCTCCTGAACCGTGTCGGCGGATGGTAGGTGCAGGCTGGAAACGGTCCAGGGAAAGAAAGCTAACTCCGAGAGGGTGGCTTCCTCCGCGCTTGGGTAAGGGCTCTCGGGGACATCGGTGCAGCACATCGGACGCGGCGCTGAGTCAGCAGCACCTGGCGAGGAGCCCACGGGCAGTGCTGCTGCCAGCTCCACCGCCGGGGTTTGATGTCCAACTTTTTGGCTGCCACTGAGAGGATGAGGCTTTGTGCTGACTGGGAGATGGCAGTCTGACGTTTACCTTTGCAGCTAGGGGAACGGCATTTTACAGCTCCGCCGCTGTCCAAGTAGTACGGCTTCCACACACCTGGAGGTTAATTAGAGAAACGCATGGAGATAATTTCTCAACCATGCATGAAATACTGGGGAAATAGTTGGCATTTGTGGCTGAGAAATGGGTTTCCTCCAGCTTTCCAAACACAAACAGATCTCGCATGGTGAAATGGGAAGGCGGGAGCGCTGCCGCACGGGGAAATGCTCCGTGGGCACTGCTCACTCGTGGGCTGTGTGAAGTGACAGGAGGCAGATCGTGGTTTCAAAGTCTCACACTTGCTACGGGGCAAAGTGTATAGCACCGTGATCACTGAGAATACATTTATATTGTCACATTTTACTTTATTTGGCTGTGCAGTATGGAATAAACTGAAAATACTTTCCTATTGGCATGTTTTATCTCACTTAGCTGTGTCACCTTCTCATCAGATACCACTGTTCAACCGGTTGTCTACTGCAATTCTTCAAGAAGCACCTTGTCCTCTCATCCAAAAGCCTCTCCAGCTCTCAGGTCTCTGTGCTAGGGCAGGAGCATCCTTGGCAGAGCCATCGCTTCTGCTCAGCTCCTGTTCTGCCCATGGGCCAGACCCGCGCTCGTTGGGAGCTTACCTTGTTTCTGGGCTGCCGGGTCTGGCTTTTGGTGATCCTGTGCTTTCTGGAATATGTTAAAAGCACCTGCTGAAGCGATGATGGGGCCAGAGACACTCTACAAAGAGGGCACCATCCTTTTCTGGACCCTGGATCACCACAGGCTGCCAATTTTAGCGGTGCTGAGGGCTTGTGCTCCAACACCTTTCAACCCCTGGTGCTCTGTAAAAACCCAGGGCTTGACCTTAAAACATCCCAGTCAATACTTGGTATCTCCTTGGATCCACCCTACACAGGCAAGACAAAATACCACGAAGCCCTAAAGGGTGTTTATGTTAAAGAAATTAGCTAGTAGCTAGTTAGTGTTTTTCTACGACTAGGAAGATGTTAATCCTTAATGAAGTCTGTTTGCGAGGATCCAGTAGTACTATTTGTATTACCCAACCTTTGTTCAGGTGACCCATTGTTATAAATAACTACTCTTAATATGCAGTCGGTGTACAAGTGGCTTGTATAAATGATTCAGGAACAATCACACACTAATTTCCCACTGATAATTCCGAAGACATTTGAATAAAAAGAAGCCTGCATTTGCATCTCTCGGCAGAAGGAAGTAATCTCCCTGAAAAATATTCTGGTTTGCAAACTACATTAGTCAATGGCTTGAGCACAGTCACTTTCACAAGAAATTATGCTAATACATGTGGAAGATTTCATTTGCTTTAAAAAAAAATGTGAGCGCAGTAAGACGCAGCGCAGTCCGAACGACTGCAGAGAGATACGCTGCCCTGAGTAACTGATTGCGGGATCCGTTCAAATAAATCGTGCTTTGTTAGGGAGAAAAATAGGCAAGTTAAAATCAGATCTAGCTGTAGCTTAGCCTTCAATAAGCAAAAAGCATTCAGGATTTAATTAGAATATGCACACATTGCTTTACACACAACACGTACGCTTTTAGGACTACTGTCAAAATAAGCACCTTGGAAATACCCAAAATAGCTGGAATACAACTCAAAATCCCATATGCCGTTCAAAAGAGCAGCGTACCAGAGCACGAGCCCTGCTTCAGCCATGGGGATGGAGAAGGTGCACACCCCACTGCAGCGTGGGGCCAAGCGATCCCGTCCACCCACCCAAGCAGCAGGGCGTGAAGATAACGCGATAATCTCCAGGCCACCCATCCCAAAGCACAGATTATTTTTTTTTTAATATGTAAGCATTTCTAGACTACTTAATTTTGTGTTCAATGAGGGAGACGTGGAAAAACATGTCCCCTGGGTGCCTGGTGCCGCTGACCCACAAGCTGTGCACAGCCCCATCCCAAGGCGTCTTCTTGCCAGCTTTGAGAGTCGTATCTGTTTGACTAACACCATCAAGCTACGCTTTAAACCAGCTTTTTAGCCAAAGGAACACAGCAACATTCTCGTGTCCATGAGGCATACCATCCACTGAAAAAATCATGAGAAAGGTTCTCCCGAATGGAGCCTACGGCCTGGTTTGTGAATCTTTAATATGCATTTCTGCGGCGCTTTTCACCACGCAGCAGTCGTATTCCCTTTGACAGAGCAGACATTTTCATAAAGTATTGATAGTGGCTGAGCAAAATAACGGGATTTCTGGAGATCTCCATTCCCAAGCATTGTTTTTAAAGCAATGGCTTTTTCACGGAGATTTTCAGGAGTCTGTTCCAACATCCCAATCTTCCTTAGTTACACTACAAACACTAAAGAGGTCAAATAATAAAACGGAAGGACGGTTGAACTGGTTTTTCCGGCGGAGAATACCTGCGTCCGTAAGAGCGTGTGCGTGTAACTCTGGCTGTTCCGCACAGCTCTGTTACTCAGGAGGATAAACGAGTGCCGGGCCCCGCGGCTGCGGCCCCGCCGAGGCGGGAGGAGAGGGCAAACCCGAACACGCTGAAACGCAGCCAGCCCTCCGGGCACGTCCCAGCGTGGGGAGAATAGTTCGTTCTTCAGGGAAGAACGCCTGTGAGCCACCGATCGATAAAAATCACTGCATGCCACAGCTGACAGCTTTCTGCTACACGGCTGCTTTTTCTACAGCTGCGTTTCTTTCGATAAGCCAGCAATATTTAAGTGAAAGAAAGCACTACAATAAAACATTATTAAGCTATGTTCCTTGTTATCAAACATCGGTTCCATTACATAGAATCACAGAATCATTTGGGGGGGGAAGGGACCGTTAAAGCCCACCCAGTCCAACCCCCCCTGCCAGGACCAGGGACGTCTCCAACGGTTGCTCACAGCCCCGGCCAACCTGGCCTGGAATGTTTCCAGGGATGGGGCATCCACCACCTCTCTGGGAAACCTGGGACAGTGCTCCACCACCCTCAGTGTAACTCGTTACCTGTTTGTAACTGTCCTCATCCTTCCAAACGCAGGTTTTGGAGTGGAAATGGCAACCAAAAATGATGTTCAAACTCTCTCTGCCACTATGGTTTCTCTGCCTTGCCCGCACAGACCTTGGCGAGGCCGCTTGACCCTTGATTTCAGCCCAGCACCGCAGCCCCTTTCCAGCCAAGCGCCAGTTCCAGATACTGGTTTCAAGTGGTCACATCCTTCATCTTCCACCAAAGCCACTTCATCCTCACACAAAGCCAGGATCAAATATTGCTAATTGTCTCTGCAAATGCCAACACAGGATGGATTTGTTGGTTTGGCTTTTTGTTTTGCTGTGGTCTTTTGTGGTTTTTTTTTTTTTTTTTTTTTTCTTCCCTGACTCAAGGCTCTTTTTTTTTTTTAATTTTTATTTTTATTAGCCATCTTTGGCTTCATTAGTGGTAAAGTCATGTGTGTCACTTGGGCTCGTTGTTCGACAGCCCCTGGACTGGGATGGAGGGATGCTTTTGAAAGAAGAAGATGCTTTACAAGGAGATGTATTCCTTCTTTCCACTAAAAGGAAAGGATTCCTGTAAAGTTTCTATTCAAGGAAACGTTATTTCACAGACTCTAACTTTCAAAAGTCCCTAGAAGGTTTGTTGTAGCACACTGGAGGACGCGTGCTCTCTGGCTGTCAGAGAAAACTCTTCACCTCCTTGCTAAAGGTGAAATATTTCACCTCTCCCCAGCATTAGGTGGCGGTGCCGGCCAGGGACACAGCTTCACCAGTCCTCTTGGGAGCTACATCGCAAAAACAGGTGTGGAGAGCTTCTTCTACAAGAGACCAGCTCTCATGCTAATGACTCATTAGCGCAGGGAGGCACTTCAGAGCTAGTCCTGTAGCCATGGTGAACATTTTTCATCAAGTCTATGTCATTTTTCACCTCTTGTTGATTGCAATAAGGAAAGTTTAATTGAATACACACCGATTCAGGCCAGACTTTACGGTTCAAGCTACCACAGCACAGCATCCGCAAACACAGCCCGCTTTTGATGTTCAGAAGTCATTAGCCCCGGCGTATATTTTTTCTACGACTCAAAGGCTATCATCTCCACTCCTTAAAAGGATGTCACAATATAGACAACATCATAGACTCATTTTTCGTTCAGATGAGAATAACCACCATGGAGTATTTAAGGTCTGGTCCAGACTGCAGAGCCACCAGCGAGAGTCCACAACTGATTTTGGTGGTGTGAATTTTTGCCATCTTCCTCCCAGCTTAAGCGCCAGGTGAAGACCAAGGTTTGTCTCCAGCGCTGATTTCCAACAGCTCCCAGAATTGTCTTTTACCAGGACCAGACATACAAGTTGGTTTTGTTCAGTTTTCACTGGGATGCCTCCCGAAATGCCGAGCCCTGAAGCTGCCCCTCTGGTCTTTTCTTCTGGTACCTTGATATTGGGAATAATTAGCTTTCTCAGCCCTTGATGTACATCCCTGCAGGTGCTACAGCTCTGCATCCCTCCTGGCATGCACCTCTCCTCCTTCCCTGACAGCCATAATGCTCATTTTTATATTTATTTTCTTGGCAAGGCCTCAGGCTGTGCTAGGAGATGGGTTTTGCCCGGGCATCCTGGCATTTGTCCATGTGCTAATGCCAGCATACTGCGAGGGGCTTCCCCGATGTTTGCCCAACGTAGGCAACCCTAGGACAATGCTTGCTTGGTAGGAGATGAACACGATTATTTTCTGCTGATATCAAAGCCGTGAGTAGCAAGAGGGATCATTTGTGCCCGTTGAATTGCCCTCTAATCTCATTTAGCGGGCGGCGATGGGCTCCTCTAGTGGGAAGTAAACAGGAGAGCGACCATCTCCTCCTCCTCCTCCTGCTCCTCACAACGGGAGGAGATCCACACCAATATGTTTCCGCGCCTATTAGTGCTCCATCAAATGAGAAATAGTTTCAAACGTAACAGGTTGCAGGGAGCTCCTTCCTCCCTGACACCACAGCAGAAGGATGAAAGGCAGTTATGAAGGAAAAAATGAGCTTCGCTTGACCTAACGGCGCAAAGGGAATGAGAAAGCTTTAACCTATTGATCCAGGGCACGGCGTAACGCGAAACAGCGATCTGTCTCAGGGCTCGCGGGCTGTCTGTTGAATTAAAGAAGCACTGAAACTCTCTTTTCCTTCAAAAGCGTGGGGGTTTTGGCTATCGGATGAATTGTGTGCATTGTTTCCTTGCTAGCAAACTGTCCGAGCAAAATGCTTTCCAACACAGAAACTATTTGCCATTTTACAAATAAAATTATTCTGTTGTGTTCCGTGATGGATTTCAGGAAAAGGGCATTTGCTCCGATTTCCATCGTTCTCAGTTTTCCCTCAAGGCACTCGTTTCCAGCCTTCACACGAAGAGGAGCATTGCGCAAAATCAACCTTTGCATTTTCCTGTTGCCTTCCTAAAGCTTAATGCTTCCTGAATCACTTTAAAATAAAGTTTTTTTGGGAAAAAAAAATTCTTCCTCAGCAAAGACTTGGACCATCACAATTCTGAGTAAATGTTTACGGCTGAGCTATGAAGTGCTGGTAATGGAAATGCTTTGGCCACAGCAGGCCCAGCTGGCCCCTCTGATAATAAATTACGTGAAATGGGGAATAAATGGAACTTTCTGATTCACCAGCGCTGTTTGCCACAGAGTGGGTAAACCAAGTTGGATTTTTCAGCACTGCCTCATGCGTTTTTTTCCCCCCCAGCTTCTATTTTGACCCTATGGAATGTTTTGAGCCAGTCGTGAGAGTTTTATGCTGTGAATATTTCAGCCTCTACGAATCTTTAATTCACCGCTGCTCAGCTTAGCTCAGGAAATTTTAAAATTATCGGGTAGTGACTACTGAGCTTTCAGAAAAAAAACATTGTTATGTGATGCAGCAGCAAAATAACAAGCTTAAATTTGTCGTAGTACTGGCTGCGTGCTTGCAGCCGTTTTAGCTTTGTATAAATGCAAAAATGTTCCCCTTGGGAATGTGCTAGATACCAGATTTTTAATTTTTTATTTTTTTTTTTTTTTTTTTTTTATGGAACACTAAGAAGAATCAAAAGTGACCCAAACCAGCATGCCTAGGGATGTTTCGCTGCACAGCCTATTCAAATGTTCCTGATTTAAACCACTTTCGACCAAACAAGTAAAAACGCTTTAATACCCTCAGCACAAACTGGGGAAAATGGGAATAATCCCATTTCAGAGCAGCACACTTGCAGGATACCTGGGCAGAGGGACCAGCCAGGAGCCAGCGCTCAGCCACAAGCATCTCAGCTGCACAGCCTATGCTAACGAGCTTCGTTATTTAATAATAAGCAGCAGCATTTAATTAGTGCAACCATTACTGTGTGCGAAATACTTTAATTACGCTGAAGGCTTGTGGAAAGAAGCCACTTTGGGGGGACGTTGAGTGGGGGGCTCACTGTCTGCAGACAGGAGAGGGAAGGGGCTTTGCCTCCGCACCTTCGCTCCCAGGTTAATTAGACACTGAAATCACTTTGGTTTCGGTTTTAATTGACAGAAGAAGGGCATTCCCCATTTCCTCTCGGTCACATCCACAAGAGGTGATTGCTGCTGTTGGGTGAGGAAAGGTGGCATTGGTGGCATGTTGTCCTCAGCTCCTTCCTCTTCCCTGGCCCTTTTTCTCCTCCAAAATGCATCTCCAGACCTGCCCCCATTTTTAGCCAGGTTTTCCTTGCCATCCGAAGGGCAGGACACGGGGCTCTCCGCCAGCACGGGGCTGCAGATGACCCGGCAGCCACGCAGAGTCAGGAGGAGGCATGGCTCCAGCCTTCATCTCCTCCAGCATCCCTTGCCCAAGCAGTCGCTCCCCGTCCTTCAGCTCAGGAGGTGTCTAAGTGAGGGATTTGTAGCTTTCCGGGGAAGTCCATCTGTTCCAGGAGGAGCACGTGTGAATCCACACATAAATAACACCTTGTGTCATCACCAGTGGAGATGTTAGTCCTTGGTACCCACGCGGCAGATGGGCTGCAGGAGTCTCATCAGCATCCTCGGCGTTGCCAAGTAGCTAAGTGGCTGCATGTGTTGTCACTACACGGGAGAGCGATTTGGGGACGCTGCGTGTCGCCGGCTGAAAAAGCCACGAAGCAATCAAACCGGAGCAAAACTACAGCTCGCGGCTTATCCCTGGCCAGATAAATCGAGGCAAGATGTGCCCCCCAAGGATGGAGCCCACCAGAACCCATCACTCAGGGTTTCCTTCTCTCCAAAGCCTGTGCTGGTCCATCTGCCTGCCCCCAAACCCAGAAGGGTGCTGTAGTGCGCAAGAATGAAAAGTATCTCCCAGCTTTGCCAATGTTACATTTGCTCAGGAATTTTTCAAAGATTTTTTTAGCAGTTAATCAAATCTTTCATGGTTAATTTCATTCACTACATTGCTTTTCTCAAGACAGTATTTTGAAATTGCTGACAACTTTTATTTTAGCCTTTTCTAAATGAGAAGTAGCCATTTAAATTAAAAAACCCCACCCTCAAACCAACCAAAACCACATTTAGGAATGACAAATATGTGAAAAAACAGATTATTCTGAAAACACATGAAAGAAATTTTTTTTTTTTTTTAGCTCTCTGATACGGGTCAGGGACATTTCAAGACCTTAAAAATGTTTGTGGAAGGAGAAAATTAGCACCTGCCCAACTCCCTTATGATGCTGGTGTCTAGAAATGGGGGATGTGGTGAGCAACGTCTACAAGACCCATGGCCCAACGTGTCGGGTGCCGGCACCGAGGTCCGTAGGTTTGTGCGACTCCTCCCACCTACCTGGGAACCCACAGCTTTGCTGGTGGGCGCAAGAAGAGGTCCCTCCAGCTCTTCTGGTTCCTACCTGGATGGAGACCGGGGAGGGGAGGACACAGATTGCTCATCATCGTTGCATAACCATTAATTAGAAAAAGCTTTTGACATCCGGGCTGCGCGTCCTGGCCCAAAGATGTGCCGGGCTGAGTGGCTCCGTGGGAGCTTGAATTTCTTCAAAGCCTTCCTGCTCCCATGGCTGCATTCAGCTGCCCAGGTCGATGGATGAAGGGGCATAAATGGCACTGGAAGAAAATCTGCCCTTTCCCCACCAACTCTGTCGCAAAAACATTAAAATAAACTATAAATCCCTGGTTTTATAACAAATTCATATTTCGCAAGTTTGAAAACTTCAGTTTCTGGTGGAACATTATTTTCTTCCTGGAACTTTGTGCCTCTGCCTTTATTCATCAGAAGCATTTTAGTCTCAAT
Source organism: Tetrax tetrax (assembly GCA_009806455.1). NCBI lineage: Eukaryota > Metazoa > Chordata > Aves > Otidiformes > Otididae > Tetrax > Tetrax tetrax. The sequence goes on from WHYT01015021.1 coordinate 112,241, forward strand.
TTAACATTATTCTGTTGCTGCTTAATGGACAAGAAACACATCGCTCTCTCCCCTGCTCGCATCTGCCGCGAAAACAAAAAGACGATCTATTCTGCACCTGTGCCTGCTTCACAACCAGCTGAAACCAAACTCGACGCAACCGTCGCTGCACAAAGTGCGAGCAATGACTCAGTATGGAAATAAGACTGCTTTCTTTTTGACTCTATTATGTGGCAGCACAAGAGAGCGGGCACGCGTTCCTGTACGGCGGGATATATATGGTGCGCCTATTTCGAAAGCGTCCTCCAATGCTTTCTCAACAACTCTGAGACAAAAGGAAGAAATGCCGTATTTCCCTCCTGCGCAGGATACTGCTGCACATCTGCTCTACTCCCTCTTTGTATTTTTTAAACTTTAACTAGACGTAGTTAAAATACAAGAAAATGGAACAAAAATAGAGGAAATATCTCAAGTCCCAGGCTACAACCAACCTGCACTTGAATTTTCCCAGTATCCACCAAACTTTTAATAGAAACGTGGCTGATAGCACCCCAGGGGTGGCTTCCCCAGAGGCTGCGGGGTCTCCATCCCCGAAGGCTGGTTCGACCTGGCCAAGCGAAGCCCCAGCTGACCTGGGCCGGCGCTGGGAAGCGCCGGGTGCTCAGTAGGATGCTGGACAGGATGAGCCCCGCAGATCCCTTCCAATCAACATTGCTAGGATTTTGATTTCCTCCTGCTGCCATTGTTGATAAGGTTGAATCAAAACCCTTCCTGAGGGTGCGGATGATAAAGACCACGGTCGTTGTATGCTGCTGGTGGTTGTAATCTACCCAATCCCACCTGCAGTGCAGATGCGGCGTGCTGAAGCAGCCTCACCACTTGAGTCTAATTGCAGGTCGGAGCTTTCAGCTTTAGCAAGCCAAGGTTAATTTCCGTACGATGACCAGATGATGGTGTTGCCTGTTATCATGCCTGTTGTGAGGATATTCCAATGGTCCATTCAAAAGTGGGCACCTTCCAGACACACAGAACAAGCTTCTGCCTAAGGGTGTTTAGGGGAAAAAGAACCAACCCTGAAACTCCTCCTTGCCTTCAAAAACAGACAGAGGAAGAGTGGAAGGAGCTAAAAAGTACGCGGATACAGCAAGCGGATCAAGGAGAGGCATAGTGTAAGGTACTTAGATGCTTTTGCATCTTCATTTGTCTCTGCTACAGAGTTTTCTGTGGAAAACAACCCTATTTGAGAAAAACATGTCCACTCCGAGGATGCTGGGGGAGGAAGCATTGAAACGTCAAAAAACTATGGAAACATCTGTACCAAACTTACCAGCACCCGCTGTCCATCTTACCCAATCTAGTTTCCTTCTTCTTTCAGATTTCTACCTTCACTAACTTTCGACAGGAGTTTGGTTTTTGAGTCTTTTATCCCTTCCCTGTCTTAAAATCTATTTTGTTATAGTGAATAATCCTAATACCGCAGTAAACATGGCCTTTTTTTTTTTTTTCACTGCATAATACAGCTATTTAAAAAGTGCTAATTGCTTCTTTTGGAAAAAGTGCCGGAGTGTTCCTGTTCCAGCACAGAACACGCAGCGTACGCACGGTGCTATCAAGATTGTTTATCTTCCCTGCTCCTCCATCCTTAACAGTCTCCACTTCACTTATTCTGAAGGCTGGCAGGCTCCATATACAAAATTGGATAAATTATTTTAAAAGTAGCCCTTTTAGAGCTGAGCTGAGTGTAAAATAGCAAGCAAAATAGTCTTTTTATTGCCCAGTTACGCTATCTTCGTGTGAGAAGCCACGGAAAGCCATCCAACTTGCTCTCCTCACTGACAGGTCATCGTTGTCCCTCAGAGAGGTGCTGACGTGGTAATTTCTCTTCCCATTTGCACAACATCAGACTTAAATGCAGAAATATCCACCTTCTGAAGAATTCTGAAGTGAAGGTCTAAGGGCCTGGCTCTGCTAAGCTCGACACCAAGTGCACACGAGAGGAGAAAGGATTGGTTTTGGAAACCACTCTTCCAGCTGCCCAACTTTATGTTTGATCCTCATCTCATAAGCTCTTAACTGCCTGTCAAATGTTAAATATGAGTAAAAAGTGTTCATTGAGGGCCATGCACCGGCGTACTTTAATAATCACGCTCTACGATATTGACTGCTCCTGTTTTGTCGCTTTCTGCCCACAATTTAATCTGAAAGTCACCAACAGAAGTTCACGAGCCATCAGCCAGTGCCTCCAAAGCTTTCTGCGGGTCTCAGGTTTGTTGCTGTCCTAATATTTTGGAAATAGGAGTCTCTATTGAGAAATATAAGGGAAATTATGGCACTCACTTGCCCTAATTTTAAGAATAAAAAATACTGGGACTTTCCTGAAGGACAGGGCGGCCACCTCCCTTTCCCATAAAATGCGAACGCCGCAGGCTACCTCTCAGAGACAGGCTCCTCCGATCCAGACAGCACCCTCGAGCTGTAAAACAGCCCTGCCTCTCATTACTAATGACTTTGTGTCGTTACAAATGGAAGGTAAAATTCACTCTAAAGTGTCTTTGTGGCAATAAGGTTCATCTTGCCCCATTAGCTTTTTTTGAAGGGAAGAAGTTATGTGTATTTTAAGTCAAAATGGACTTTTCAATAGCGAAGACCAAGGAAAGGTCTTCAACGTTTTCCAGCCCAAATTCATAAACATACCACGTGACGCAGCCGTTGGAGCAAGCCAAGGAGTCGCAACGGCGAACTGTCCCAGATGTGCCTGCTCTGGAGACCACTCAGTCTGGAAGAATTTGCGTCGGGATGCGTTTCCGTATCTGTATCTCCAGAGATAGAATTTCCCTAAGAATTATAAAAACGTATATTCTTGACACAGCCTTGCTCAAGAAAATGGCAAAAAATTGTGCTTTGCATGCCAAGATCGGCACACAAAATAAAAGGAAATGTTCAACATGGAAGAAAACAAGAATAAAGAAAAATACCCCCATTCTGATTTTGTAATATCTAATAAATTGATTTATTGGGGAGCTCAGGAAGCACTAAGTGTCTCCTCTTGGGAAGGAGCTGCGACGATGGGCACTTTTGGGTGGGCAGGGACATTAGGAGACCTCCTGGACCTGGGTGGGAGCAGGCTCAGCCCCGGGGTCCCCCATCCCCAGCCCCACACAGGGACCCTCCTGCAGTCTGGGATCAGAGTACAGCTCCCAGTTTCAGGGCTTAATTGCTCAAGAAGGAGCTGTGAGGACTCTGCTTTCCCCATGTCCATTTTTTTCCGACCTGGCGCCTGATTTCAGCGCTGCCAAGATGATTATTCCATGTCTCCTCTCACAACAGCTCATTGTGTGTCGTTCTCATGCAAAGCTGCTCAGGCTCTGCCGCTGCAATTTTATGGAATGAATGGGAAGAGGTTCATTGTTAGTGAAAGAAGAAAGCTGAAAAGGCGCTGAATACAAAGAAAGTCAGAGAAAAATACAGTTGTTTGGTCTCGTGGGGAAGAGGCAGAGGGTTGCTGTCAGTCACCCCCATGTACCCCCGTCACTACTACCCCCGTGAGCTCCCTGTGCCCACGGGGATGCTCTGGGTCCCGGGGACGTGGTGCTGCTGCATCTTGCCCCACAACCCCCATTTGAATTTGGCCTTTTGTCCTGAAGCCCACACCTGGGATTCCTCAGTGAGCATTACTGATTGTTGTCTTCTCTCCTTTCCCCATGTCCCACCAGGGATGTTGCGCTCCGCCGGACATCGCCTCGGCAGGAGTTCAGGATCTCTCTTTCCTTTTCAAATTTGCTCTTCTCTGGAAGAACACTGCTCGGTGCTGGTCAGTCGAAGCAGTTTTGCGCAAGGGCTGGCTTATTCCCCCAAACTTGGGTCTGAAATGCCCATAGACGCAGCGTTCCCCTCTCCACTGGTAAGTCAAGCAACGCATCCGTGAAGACCCACTAGAAGGCAGTGTTGGAGAAAACTTCATAGAAACTCCTCGTTCTGAAAGCTACAGGTCAACGAAGCAACAAAGTGGATTTTCTAAGATAGAGACGCCTCTAAAAAACCTGAACTGTTCATTTTAAATAATTTCTGGTAGATTTTGCATAGTCGGCTGCAGTAAAAGGCAGGGCCATCAAACTTCGTCCCTGCCAGGGAAATGCAAGAGCAATATTTTAACACTGGGAAACACCATTTATTTCCTGTCTGTTAGAGAAACACCCTTAAAAAGGATCCAAAATTGAGAAGTGCCCTGCTCCATGCCCATGCAGATCAGGCTGCTGCTACACCACAGACATCCAGTTGAAGTGAGCGCCAAAACGAGCCCCATTTGCCCAGAAAAACCAAGGATGGAGTTTCCAACCTGTTGCTAGAAAGACGAGAAGCAGCTCCCCCGAATTCCTCGGTAGCGACCCTGGCTCCTGCGGAAAGGCTCACGAGCCAGATCTCCGCATTTTCCGAAGCCAGGCAGCCGCAGCAGATACTTGATGAGCTCTGTGAATAGAGTTGTTGATTCACTGGAAAATGCAGGAAAAGCTGGGGGAAAACAAATCAAGGCAATTTAAACTGCTGACACATTTTTGTATCGGTGAATGAAATGTAAAAAGAGTTTGGAAGCATCGCAATAACTCGGTAGCCCACACAGAAGAATGAATTTCTGATTTGACATTAAGTACCCTCAAAATAAAAATACCAAGCGTGGTTTGGTATAGAAAGCTTTTTTGAACAAAAACCCCAACTTTTGGGAACATTTCTGGGAATGGAAATGTTGGGTGACGGTTTTCAATGGGAATAATCTGAGGCAAATGAAAATATAATTCATTAAATCTCTCATGATGAACTAAAATATATAAATATTTTTAAATTAGGAATTTATCCTTGCTCTCATGCCAGGGAGTGTTATTCAGGGGAAACTGGAGTACAGCAAAATGGAATTGCAGCCCTAAACTGCACTTTTCCCAACAAACCTGTAGGTCTAGAGGTTTGGCCAAACGGATGTGGCAAATTGAACAGAACTCAGAGAACTTACCTCCTATTCAACGTTCAGGAGGCTTTGAAAAAGCTGCCTTTACAAGAAATTATTCTGTTTGGGGGTTATTTGGTGTGCCATGAAAAATCAGCAGTGTGGGAGGGATCAAAATTTGGTGTTTGAACTGGAACGCAGGAGTCATCCTGGGGTCTCTGAGCAGGAACGACGGACTTATCTGTAATAATTTACCTCCCCTTAAAAAAAAAAAAAACTTCCATAGGATGATTAAATTACTTGGGAATTATTTACTTTTCTAAATGTCAGGAAAAGATTTTCTACTCTTCACAAAAATTATTTACAGTGACATTTCTTCAACTGAAAGACTTTGCCAGTGAAAATCCGTGTGCGCTGCTAGCCCAATTAAAAAGGCTTTGTACTTAAAGCCAGTTCCTTTTAACGCGTTTTACTGAAAAGTTCCTCTTTTTATGACTTTCATTCCGAGCGTGTTGTTACAGAACAGAGCTCAGGGGTCTGGGCAACCTGGTTTTAACTTAACATGCCTGGCTTTCTCTTAATTTTCCCCTTAAATGTAAACTTCCTAAATTTCTGAAGCTCATTTGGGAAATAATTAAAGCAGCCGTCTCAGGTGGATTCTCTGAATGGTTAAAGCAGGTCCTTCACCTCGGCTTCATCATCCCCGGGAATATTCACAGAGCAAACGTGCTCCATGTGACAGCCCAGCCTTCACTCAGAAGGGAAAGGAAACCTCCCCACCTTGCAAACACTCATGCCCCCGTTACAATATCATTAATAACTTCACGATCCAGCCATCAGTCTCCAGCTCAGGTCAATATTTAATGAAAGGCAACCAAGCATCGGAAAAAACCCCGATGAATGGACTCAGAAAGTCTCATAACCCACTGAAGCCATCGCTGGAAAGATCTGCTCCCAGGTGCAAAGCTTCTCATTTTTTTTTCTCCTACTTCTTTAACTTCTCACTGGTCCCTGTAACACAAATCGGGGTAATTTTCCTGTTAATTCCGCGTGCAGGAAAGCGCGTGCCGCCGGCCCAGCCCCACCAGCAAGGAGCCAGCGCTCAGGGACCATCGCCTTGCGCCGGGCTCCGGAGGAGCTTGTGCTCCACGAAAACCCCTGTGACAACGCCCTGGCTGGAAGCACTGATGATAACACAGGTTGGGGTTTTTTTCCCCCCCCTCCACGCTTTATGGATAATCATTTACAGAGCAGTTCGACCAGTTCTGCGGGGCTGCCGGCGCTGGCTGCGGCGTGGGGACGCGAGCCGGGGCTCTCCCGAGCTGGCGCTCGCTCTACAGAGCCATTTCATTTCCAGGGTGGGAAACTTCCTCTGGGGTTGCTGGGCAAAGCGGAGAGGGACGGACCAAGAGAAGGCTACGTCTCCGTGACGCTCTGGAGACAAAATCGTTATTCCCACCTTCGTTAAGTTAAGTTTCACAGTATTAAACCTGCTTTTCCTTGGTGGGCGCTGCGGTGCTCTGGGTGCCGGTCCCGTGGTGCAAGCGTGATCTCCACGCTGTTAGGCAAGGTGTGCATGGTCCTCATGCTGTTGTGCAAGGAGCGCACGGTCCCCGTGCCATCGTGCAAGGAGTGCATGGTCCCCGTGCCATCGTGCAAGGAGTGCATGGTCCCCGTGCCATCGTGCAAGGAGCGCACGGTCCCCGTGCCATCGTGCAAGGCACATGTGTTTCCTGCACCATCGTGCAAGAAGTGCAAGACAACATCAGCCTCTCACGACGCCATTTCTTGCAGAAACCCGGGTGTAAATCCAGGAGAGCTGCCGTAATCTCCTCCCGGAGCAGCCCTGGCTCAGCGGACGGTCGCGCTGAGGCAGGGCAGGCAGGCGCAGCAGGCGCAGAGGCTGAGGGCGGCCGTCAGCAGGGCCGAGAGGCGCGAGGGCCGCTGGTAGGCGAAGGCTTTCTTCACCTCGCCGCCCGTCTGGGCGACGTAGTCCAGGGTGCGCAGGACGTAGCGCTCCACGCTGTCGGCGGCCCCGTGCTGCTCGGCCAGCAGCCCCTCCAGCTGCAGGAAGAGCCCCCGCAGCTCTGCCATCTGCGATTCCAGGTCGAGGAGCTGCCGCTGGCGCGCGCGGGCCAAGGCGAGGTGCTGCTTGGCCTTGGGCTCCTCCAGGTCCCGGCCCACGATGCGGGGACCCTCGGGGCTCTCGGCCAGCCCGTCCACATCCTCGGTTCCCAGGTCGATGCCCGCCAGCTCTGCCTGCCTCTCGATCTGCTCCTTCAGCCGCTGCCGGTAGCGGCTCTCCCGGGCGTAGTGGCGGGCGAGGACGGCGCGGTACCGCCGCAGCAGCAGCCATAGCTGGGTCTGGCGGACGCGGGAGCCTGCTCGCGCCATATCCCGCTCCGGCGCCGCCGGCAGAGCGCCCAGCCGGGGCTGCAGGGCCACGGCCTCGCGGGCGAAGGCGGCTCTGGCCGCGCCGAGCCCCTGCTTCTCCCGGGCGATGCTCTCCTGGGAGGTGCAGCACAGCACCGTCTGCTGCGTCCTCTCGATGCTCTCGGACAGCTGCTCCAGCCGCTCCAGCGCCCGCCAGAGCTCGGCCGCTTCCCGCAGCGCCCGGCCCACGGGGCTGCCGTCATCCCCACCAAACGTCGGGTTGTCGAAACACAAGGCGTCCTCCTGCGGGTCGCCTTCAGCCGCGGCTCGTTGCCGCAGCTCCGCCAGCCGGTCCCTCATGCTCCGCGCCGGCCACCGGCACCATCTGTGGGACGGGCGGCACATCGGCCCCGGGATGGGAGGCGCGAGGCCGGAGCTCCCTGCGTCAGCGCGAGCTGTTAAAACCTTCCCTCCCTGACACCTGAGTAAATATTGAGGGAGGGCAGCCTGCCTTGCGTCAGCCGCCGGGCTCGACCCCACCGCCCCGCGCCGGGGAGAGGAAAGGGGTTTTGGCGAGAGGCAGAGCGGGAAGAAGGTGGCCTGGGGCGGGACGGCTGCCAGCGCCGCTGCTGCCTGCGTCACGGGACAGGCTCTCCTGGCTCGACATCCCGTCCGCTGGGTTGTAAAACAAAGGGGCTTTTATTCACTGAGAAACAAAGAAACCCAAAAATCTGGGCTCCTGGGTGGCAGAGGAGGGAGATACTCGCCTGGGGTGCTCCTCGACCTCCCGTCCCGCCACAGGGACCCATGGTGGCACCTCCGTCCTGCACCCCAAAACCAGCATCCTATTGTACTGCCTATTTTGAGATTAAAAGATGGGATGGAGGCAAAGTTCGGCCTCCCTGCTCCCGCAAAGGTCAGCAAGGCCGAGAGGGCAGACGGGGAGCAGCGCGCGAGCAGCTGATGGGCGGCTGGAGGAGGGTCCCTGGGGCTTTTCCGGGCTGGAAATGAGCATTGGGATGACATGGCTGGCCTGCAAGTTGGGGCAGTGTTTAGTCCCCATGCTGCTGAAATACATAAATTTCACTGTTTAATTCTAAAACATCTGCAAAAACTACCGTACAAAAAAAATACTTCTACAAAATGCATTTCCAAAGCGCTATCGAAGGATTATTGAGTTGTTCCCTACCACACCGGTATTCCGTATCACACAGTTTATTACGTGTATTATCCCGTGCGACCTGAGCACACCACGGTATGAAGCGGACGACGTGACACCTACGGTACAATACCTGCGGCAGCGACAGCGAGGGGGGGTTGCCGAAGGTCACGCAGCGCTGAAGGTGGGATTTCTTCTCGCGAATGCCATTTGATGGATGAACGTAGCAGGAGGGCTCCAGCATCCGTGCAACACAAGTTTAATTGTGTTCTCTGTCATCAACAAGGCCAAGGAAAAAAAAAAAAAAAAAAAAAAGCTTCAAGG
>WHYT01015021.1:122778-176105 GCA_009806455.1 Tetrax tetrax
TTTTTTTTTTTTTTTTTTTTCTTTTTTACAATAAGCGATAGCTCTGCTGTTCCAGCACACCCTGCTGCCTAGCTCTGGATCAGGTAACACCTCTGATTAATACTTACGCCGCAGCAAAGGGATGCTTCACCGCTCTCTTCACAGTACTTCGTTACACAGAAAAGATACATGTAAGGACATATTTAATATTATTCTAATTGTCGTTAAAATACACAAACTTATAAAATGATTTCTCTGGAATCCACGTGTTTTACCTCTCCCCAGCCCCTACACAAAATAAATACGTAAGTGGGTCTGCGGCCCGTCAGAAAGATAGGAAAAGCATTTTTTGTTTGCATTTCAAGATTTTTCAGGCTTTGGAACAGAAACCATAGTGTTGCCATGAGCTCAACGGGAGTCATCCGAACGGGGTGCGATGCTGACTACGGACTGACGCACACATGCTGCTCCTGGATACCGGATGGAGCAGGACCAAAGAAATAACACATTCCTTATAAATATATATGTGTATATATATACATAGATATGAGCGGGATGACAGGACAGCGGTTTATATTTTCAAGCCCAACACAGAACTAGGAGAGCCTCTGCGCTTTTTTTTTTTTTCCCCCCATTGAAACGCAACTGAATCAAGTCCAGCAATGGATTACAGCCCATTCAAAACATGCCTTAAAAAATTCCAGCGCGTGATTTTTGTACCATAAACTCGTAGTAATGCTCTGAGCGATTTAGGATATACTCTCCTCCATCACAAAACTAAACCTCTGCGTTTTTTCAAGTCATTTTGCATCTAACTAGGATTTTTGGAAAGCGAGATAAAATAGCGAGTGCTTAATATAGAAAGTCAAAAATTAAATTCCTTCTGCATCTGAGAATATACATGGGTCGCTCTTTGCTGCCTGAGGTTTTCCAGAATTATTGACCAAGCTGTGCACAGAAGAACTTAAGGATATTGGATGAAAGTTAAAAAAAAAAAAATTAAATAAAATTTGAAAAACTCCACCAAAACTTTCTCGTCTCTTTTTTCGGTTGTTCTCTCTGTGTATCTAAGTCACTCTCTTAACCAAGCTACAACTGGCAGATTGTTTTAGACAACGGGAGAAAACTGAAGTCCCACCAACATTCCAGCCAGAGCCTAGGAAGGAAGAGGCTGCTCCTCTCCAGCTCAGCCCACGCCAACGCCCGGATCTGTTCACCGAGGAGCACGACCCCACACGCCGTCACGTCCTGTACTATCGCTACCGAGAGGATTTCTGCGTTCGAGTTCGCGTTTTTCAGGATAACACGAGTAGAGTGCAACACGAGTTCTCTCCCGCTCGTGGGACAAGTCCGTCTGGAGGAGGCGAGCGGGAGCGTACCTGAACTGCCAGAGCAGCGACCAGAGCTCCCTCCAGCTCCCTCGCCACCTTTGCGGGGCGAAGTCCAAACCAACGCAGCTCTGCACCGAGCGAGGGGCGGCAGAAACGTGCGGGAGACAGTCGGCCCATCTGCACAACCAACCCGCCACCTGCTGAAAACATTCTGCCTCTGAAAACCCTGATAATCCCTTCGATTGGTGTTCATCGTGTCAACATAACGAAGATACAGTTAGTCTCCAACTTCGCGAGCGATCCCATCCCTCTACGCTCCCTCTTGCGTCTTCTTCAACACGTCCTGACCAACAGCATCTATTTTCTTTTCAGTTTCCAGTAGTTGTAAATAGAGGTAGCTGAGCTACTGTTAAAAATCGCGTTATGCTTTGAAGAGGAGGAACCTTTCAAATGCTGAAGTTACCCCTTAGCTGCACAATCTCTGTTAACACTATAAAAATATGAGAGGACAAAAAGAAAATAGATGCAAGTAACTTTTGCATTTGGCACCTTTTGTCTAGATATTCATACTTCTCAAGTATTCTCTGTTTAATAAAGTTAATGCACACATAGGACACACCACATCAAAGGTTTGCTACATATTTACAAGGCACCAACCCTTTGTCACTTTTTACACGAAGAAAGAACCGCTAGAAAGCGCGTCAGGACCCCCGTGACTGTAGTACAGACACACTTCAGTTCAGCACAATTCATCAACGTTTGGCCTGGGAAGATTAAAATAATCCAGATCCTTCTTACACTATAGAAACTGTAAACATTTTATAGCTGCCTTTAGGATTGGTGTATTGTGCAAAAGTTATAATTATTACTGTGTATAAGGATTCATGGCAGAAACCACATAAAAACTCCGTAAGAAGGTGCTATTTCTATAATACAACAACAAAACACGGGAGAGAAGTCATCAGCGTGACCCAGAATGTCATGTTCTTATTGAGAAGCCGGAAGCCTCTTTAATGTGATGAGCTTGTAGTGTGTGGGGAAGAATTTCGGTAATTTAAGGCCTAATGAGTAAGGCTTGTTTGGACCAATGAAGTGTGGCGATCTGAAGTTTTAAAAGAAACGCAAACTGACAGAATGGAAAAGCACCACTGTGAAACGTGAGTGGAGTCCCCGCACAACTTGCTTGGTAGATTTTCTGGTAAAATCCCTGCAGTAGAAGGCCATTGAAGTTCTTTTAAAATTGTTCCAAAGTTTTTTCATCTGTCAATAGTTCCATCCCATGAGATGGCTGACCCTGGCTTTTTCTGTCATTTTCCGCACCCTGCCTGACCTGGAAGTACCAAGGTTCAAAGGATCCTCGGTGTGCCCAAAATTGTCATTATCAGAATCATCGTTGTACAAGACAGTTCTCCTGCCCTCGTTCCTCGTTTTGATTCGAGGCGGTCTGCTGAATCGCCCTCCAAACACGTTTTCACCAAACTGTCCTCCAAACAGATTTTCAAATTCATCATCTGTGATTCGGGCACGTTTGGCTCTGGTGGCCCCCCGCGAGGCTCCTCTGCCTCCTCGGCCTCTTCTTCCTCCCCTGCCGCCACCTCTTCCTCTGCCGCAGCCTCTTCCGCCTCTACCACCTCTTCCCCCTCTGCTCCACCTCCCCCACCTCCCCCATCTCCCTCTCCTCCCTGTCCCTCTGCCCTGCCAATTCCTTCTCCCGCCGGTGATTTTTCTTTTGATTTTTCTTTTGGGTTTTTTGGATTGCACAACTTTACTGTAGTCATGATCTCCATCAATGTAATCCTGATCCGTTCTAGATGTCGACTCAGAGTCTGAATCGGAGCCACTTCTGCTTTCAGAACTCGAACTGGATCCTGATTCCCCACTTTCTGATGAAGATAAACCAGATTTTTCCTTTAATTCTCTCTTCTTCTTTTCCTCTTCCTCTGCTTCCTCCAGATGCTCGTCGTCTTCTGATGCACTTACTAACTTCCTCTTGACTCCTGTCCGAGGCTCTCTGCCATCACCGTTTGTAAGCGGTCCATCAGGAGGGTGATCTAAGCAAACACAAAATAACCCTGTCGGTTATCATCGTCACGCCCGAGTCAAAGAGGACACAAAAAGCGGCACCGGCTCCATCTGCCGCTGAGGTGTGCTCTGGGGATGACTCAGCTGGGAGCTACTCACCGCCGATGACCTTTATGTGCTGTGGAGACAAGCGGGTGCTCTAAGGGGAAAATTTATCTAAGTAAGCACAGTTCATCTTGGCTGGAAGCAAGGACTGCAAACTTTTTGACTAAGAGCTCAGCGAAGATCCAGTCAATAAAAGGAGCCCCGAGTGAGCAGCTTAGACACAAACATCTCACATTTAGTCAGATGACTCCTACCTAGGGTGTCAAGGCAGAAAAAATGCCAAAATCCATTTCAAACCTGCATACATTAAAACAACACTCTGCGAGCAGTATTTGTTCCCCGTCAAACGCCTGTTCTCAGAAGGCTTAGTCCAGGGAACGCCTGCGGCAAGCACAACGTCGAGACCGTAAATAACCAGGTAAGCTCCCTACGATTGCTTGAAGGCCTTAACTTAGAAACACAGTAAAGAATATTGCTGGCTTGGGGCCCAAAATACTGCATGTTTTCAGAGTTACAAATCTGACACTGAATATTAAATATCTTCTTTAACACGGGATACAGCAAGCTCACCTGCAACCCAGGTGAGCTCAACTGCCACAGCACAGTAGTACGGACTTGAGAAAGGCTGCGGGGTTTCAGCCAATGCTCGTTAGATGCCTGTCTCAGTGGAAAGTCTGATGAACACGTCCCAGAGACAAAATAGCACAGGTTTCAAACAGTGTTTCCCTTCTAATCACAACCACTTAGTCCGGATTATTATTAAAATATTTAAATTTTTTAAAAACTTTTTTTTAATCTTTGGTTTTAACTTCATTAATAAAAGGACAAGGTTTTGGGGCGGAGATTCTTTTGGTTTACTTTGCTTCCTCCTGAAGGAACTGTAATTCTCTGGAAGTCTAAGAGCAGTCAAGCTTTTTGATCTGGAGAAATTTTGAAGGACTTCACCGACGTGCATGTGGCATCACGTGCATGCCATGCTTCAGCCAAGAGACCAAAGAACTGCACGAAGTGAGGTAAACTCAGTTCTTCAGTGTGCTTTGGGAGCACAGTATAATGCTAGACTCAGGCAAGAATATCATAAGCAACAGACAGAAGCAACAATTTCATTTCTAGAGAAACCAGTCATTCAAAGAACAGCACACTTCTTGTTTCTCACCTTGTTTCACTGGTGTAGCTCTACTCCTGACTGGTCTACTTTTCCCTGGATCAATGGTATTTCCACTGCGGTTCTGTGCATTGGAGCCTGAGGAAGATGGTTGTCCTTCCATCTCTTCACCAGTGGCTGAACCCGGAGGTTCTTCTGCTATATCTGAAACTTTAGACAGGACACCACTAATGCGACAGAGTAATTTTTGTTTCCTCTATTTACAGGGTTGTAACGCAAGGCATTTTGGGGAGGTTTTGTACACCTGAGTTAACAGCCCACCTCAGGAGGTTAATCTTGCCAAGCTGCCTCTGCAGTCACGAACAGACAGACTCCTCTGGAGCGTAACCCAAAGAAAGCTTAAACTATCCATAACTGCTGTACAAGAGAAGCCTGGATACAGAAAGTCCATGCTCTTGTCACTAGATTAATGCTCACCAAGGACAGACCCAGGTTCCCTGTTCTCCGACCCTTCCCCACAGGTGGGGGGCCAAGCTCAGCTAACACAGTCTACAGACAACGTATTCACATGACCTTGCTGCTCACGCTTTCACAGGTGGGTTTTGCAGGTGTCCCACGAATATAAGCTTTGGCTGACGCATACAAGTTGCTGCAAGAGAATGGATGCATGATAGAATATTTCTCCTCACCATGAGATGAAACTGAAGAACTAGTCCTAGTCAAAGGCAGTGAGGTATTCTGGTTGGGTTTAGGTTGAATCTTCATTTGCTTCTGTTTCCCTTTTGGGCTGAAGACAAAAAATATCCCAAAGAGATAAAACTGTTAGTACCAAAAGACTCAAACACAAAACCAATCTTGGTTTTTTGCAGCAAATGCATAACACAAATGATCTCTTCCCAGTGCTTCACAATGTAGTAATACTGAAAACAGGGACAATATCCTTCTGTTTGATAAAGGCATATGAGTTTGCAAGAACAAGATTTTTATCTCACCTTTTAAAACAAATACTCTGTTTACTCAGACAATGTATTGTACAGAAGTCAGGAAAGTGTTACGCAACGCTTTTGTCAACAGTTACTAAACAAAGGCAAAAAGAAACTTGCTCTTCCATTTTCTCCTGAGGCAACGTTGCTAATTATATAGTCTTTCACTTGGAGAATTATGCAAAAACTACAAATTGAGCATGGAATTTGAGAACATGATTTTATCACCCAAAGGAGCTGACTGCGTATCCACGAAGGCATGTCGCCTGCCGCTGCCATCCCACATGACACCGACAGCAAGGCTCACTATCAATCGTTACCTGGACGCTCTGCTAGTCGACGGGGAACTGCTGCTGCTTCTTAGCCGCTTCCGGTACCGTGGCCTTTTCCTCTTCTGACATTGTATTGCTGACTTGTACTCAGAGATGATATTCTTCATATGATTTTCAAATAAGGCAGACAGTCGAAGCGTCATGCTGTAAATCTGCAGTGAGAAAGCATGGTCATACTTATTAGAAGTTGAATAGTTTTACTGAACTAAAAGATAAAAAAAAAAAAAAAAAAAAAAGAAAATCACAAAGATGCCCAGACTTTGTAGCACGTAAGAAAAATTCATGGTGACATTCTACTACCAGGTTCTTTACAGATCATTTCTTTCCTTGCTATGACGGCATTCTTGCAACAGAAAGTGTTTCTGTAAAAGGATTTAATTACTTACAGTACAAAATACTTACAGAGTTAAAGGAAAATGGATATCTAGATTACTGAAATATAGCCTCCCTTTTCAATCTCCATAAAGCATGGAAGCACGCCGTAAGAGAACTTGAAGTACCGAGGGAAAAACAATTGAACTTTGCTGTCCCCTCACCTCTGCTTTTTGCTTTAATTCCCCGGTGACAAATCCTTACACCACCCCTCAGAGCCACACACAGAAGCCAACTAAAACGTCATCGTTCCTAATTCCTGTGAGCCAGATGTCAAAATCCTTAAACCGTTTTCCTGTTCTCTTTGTAGGCCTTGCCTGTGCGCAGCCCCATCCACAAATTCACTCGTGGCGATTTCTCCGTATTTCCCACTTCTGTTCAAGACGGTAAAACGGGCTGGAAAACCCCAGGACGCTGGCACACGTTTGGCAGTCGACGAATCCGCAGCGTGCCCAGGCCCTCCAGTGAGGATCACCTGCGGTACTTCAGGGCCTTTCAGCAAACGGCCATCGATGGCCACTCCATTACAGCAATTTGGGAGCTGACTCACCCACTCCGCAGTGATTAAGACACAGGGAAGCTCCCGGGGCGCGTGCAGCAGTAAATAACTCGCCGAAAGTTGCTGCTCTTTCGTTTCAGAGCTCACCCGCAGCCCAGCTTTCAGCCCTTACTTAACACCACGAGCTCAATGCACCTTCAGCCACCCCAACTTGGCGCTTTCTCTCACGCTCGCTGACACTCGGCCACACGAAAATTCTACAGAAATATTAAGTTCTACGAATTATTGTGTTTTAAGTAATAGTATCTCAGTCTAGTCCCAAATTGCATGCATTTCTTAATAGCTTGTAAGCACTCCTGTTTCTGCAGGGAAATGTTAGGCAACTTTGGAACCAGCATTCCTATCTACGCTAAATGATGTGCTTCAGAGATGTGATTTTGCCACAACTTGTTTAATATGCATCTTTTCCTTATTATTATAGCTCATCCCAACAGCAATTCTCGTTAGTGTCTGGAAATACAGGCAAAATTATTTCTACTTTTAGATTATGACGATATCAACCATCTGAATTCTAGTTTGCATTAACAGTTGTAAGTAAAAAACATATCTGCCTCCTCCTGCCAACTTGTGATTTTTTTGTGAGCATAAACAATATGCGATCAAAACATTTGAAAATTTTAAAATCGTTTGATCATTTAGCAGCTCAGGAAAAGCTGCCAAGCAATATACTGCACAGGAACACGGATCAGATATAGTGACTTTTAGATTATCAGTCACACACTTAGTCATTTTACCTAGCTCATATAAAATTATCTATATTCTAACATTTCCATCTCCCCTTTCCCTTTGCCATATCCTGTTTAGGGCTCCCATCCAATACATTTTTCCAATACCATTCCTGCATGGGGAAAAAAGCAAGATTAGCACCTGAGAAACACAGGCAACACTGTCTGGAAGTCTTGCCAAGTATACTAAGGAAGCTAGTCAAAAATTGAGTAGCATAATGCTCTCAGTAGAAATATTGCATAATATTTGCATTAACAGTAGATTTTAAAAAGATCCTACTACAAATATATATAGTCATCCAGCTGATAGCCTTGCTTCCAGGTATAGATTATTGAGAAAATAAAAGCAACTGGTGATCAGTTTTCTACTGCTAATATTCAAAGAAATAGTTGCAACAGTAACCATACAATTTCTCAGAAGCTTTAAGTTCAGAAATTTCAGATGAAAATGAAATTCAGAAGGGATCCACATGAGCAGAACAAAGCAAATTTAGAACCGCAGGTACCAGAACTGACATTATTTTAATTTCCTAACGCAGTGCTTTGCTCCCCAGACACAGACCTTATTGCACGCACTGTATTCATGCAGGGGCGGGGTCTTTGTGAAGAAAGGATTAGAATTTATTACTTACTCGAGACTTTTTATTAGGAGTGTAAGCTTTAGAGTTGCAGAATATTAAACGAATATCTTTGTAGAATTCCAAGGGACTAGTGTAGTTTCCTGCTTCCAAAGTTTCTTTCACAGTGCTGAAGTCCATAGGAGTGTCTACAATATCTCGATAATCCTGTAAGAATATACAAGAAAATAATAAAGGCTGACAAATCCTACAGCAGTCAAAACACCTACGTGTTCATCCACAACACTGGCTATCAAGTAATTCCTGAGAGTTTCTGCAGATAATGCTCTGAAAACATCGGTACACGGAACACAGTGCGTTCAGCTCGGAATGGGAGAGGTTAGCAACATGCCCAGCGCGGATCTGCTGCCAAAGGATGAACAAAAGCTTTTTAAATGTTGAGTAGGAAAGCTGTACTTACAGGATAGGAGAAGAGATCAACTGGCTGTCTAAAAGGCTCTGAGTCCTCTCTCTCATAAATCAGGTTTAACAACTGCTTGCATTGCTCTTTCCAAGCATCAGGACTTGCTTTCACGGGCTGTCTTTTTATTCGTCGTCTTACCTGCAGGGAAACATGTATTTTGACATTTTTCAGAATATTCAGATTTTTCACTTTAAGTGTTATGATTCAGAGCAGATTTCCACAATCAAAATCAGAATTGCCATAAGATCAAAGCACAGCTGATGGCGCAAAACCACGCAGTATGCAAATTGCACAAATATGCCTTTTCTGGCAAGATACAAACACTGAAACCCATGAGAGGTATACAATAGTTCAGATCCAGACTTGCTGGTTTTGTCAGCTTTCATCCAATTTTGATTGAAAATTGAATCTTTCAAATCAGATTTTAAAGAAGATTCTTCAGCACACACATGCAACTGAATTCACGCAGTCCTGTAGACTCGGCTACGACAGATTTCACCCGTTCCAGACCCAAACGGTGTTTCGGTACCTGGGCCATCCCCTCTCACAAGCCAGACCAAGCAGAAGGGTTTACTCACCCGTCTTTTGCCAGAGGAAGTTCCTGGAGCATCTGAATCGACATCTACTTCTGCCACCTAAAGGCAAAGGTAACGATTACACACACGCTTGGGTGCACCCTCCGCAGTGGAAAAGGGGTTTAAAACCCAATAACACACAACTTTAAACTGTTCCAGTGCAATGAATGGTTCAACCAAACAGAGACTAGCTTCAAACTCCATCTTAACGAACTAAAACAAAAATTAGGCAGATAAGCTGCTTCATTCATCTCTTTCCCAAGTTTTCTTCCATAGGAATTATACATAAACGTGAGAAATATGACCGGCTTATTTTCAGTCCTTAAGGCTCAGCTAAGTCCCAGTCTTGCAGACCTGCAGTCCCCTGCCTGAACGTTCACGCCCTGAGCAGCTGCACTGAGTTTATCCAGGTTTCATTGTAAAGCCTTACTTACATTAAGTGTATGTAGAATTATCTCCAAAATCTGGATTTAGAAATTAGAGCAAAAACTCCTTGGTACACAGCTTTCTACCATTAATTAAAAATAACTAATTTTGAGAGGAGAAGTGGCTGCCTGCAAGTTCCTACAAAGAATTGGAAAGTAATTTCTTTCTTGTTTTAAAACTTATGATGAATCAAGACACGCTCTTTGAAAGGCTGGAGAGAAAGGAAGGCGCTGTAATAGGGATTCTGGACACTTCTGATCACTGCTTGACAGGGAACAGATGAGATTCACAGCTGGTACGAGAAGGTTGAGTATCTTCAGTTTTATCAAAGTAATTAAATTATTACGTTGTAGTATAGATTTCAAATTTCAATACAAATCCAAGACAGCAGCACCAGCCATAAGCATATAGGTGTTCAAGCAGCACCAGGTTTAACTTAAAAATTTCAAAACTGCAACAAGGGAGCGTGTTTGAGAGAAAGGGGGAGGGAAGAAACCTCCTAACTGAACCTTATACTAGCTCATGTATTAGAAAGCAACACTGAAAAGGTAAAACAAAACCAAAGGACTTAGGTTATAAAAGGTCACCTCTTTGCAACAGAAACCACAGCGCATTTCAAAATGTTTACAAACCGCGTTTAAGGGGAGAAGATGTACGGAGAGATAAAAAGTTAAAGGAAGTGATTATCTGACCTGGGTTCTACCTGTTCTTTCACTCCGCGGCGCAACCCACGGGAAACGACACAGAATTGCGTAAGGAAACCAGCTCTGCTGCCTCCCTGACAACAGGGGAGCTGCTGCCCTTCTGCTTCGGCAGACTGGATAACAGCCCCCGTTCGCCTTTCCTTTACTTACTAATGCTTCCTCACACAACTAAACGTCACCCACTGAGAGAAGATTAAAGACAGGCACTTCCAAGAATCATTTTTACTTACTTAAAGGAGCTCATTGCCCCAGGAGAGCAACTCAAACGACCTAAACAGGCACATCTCAAAAACTCAGTGCAACTACCCATAAAATAAAAACTCAACAAAAATCTTCCAGTCGCTGAATTTAAACAGGCGAGAAGTGGCGATCAGACTTAACGGTCTTACCTCCTCTTCTTCATCAGTACTGCTTAGGTCTTCTGCTTTCACCTTGTTATATATTTCTAATATATCAGTACAACTCTGATCCCTGCAGGACAACAACAAAAGCCAAAAATACATCATCAAATGTCTCAGAAACTCAAGATGTCAGGTCTGTAAAGTAAAAAGCACTCCTACCCAATGAAGCGAAGTAAGACATCTGTTACAATTTTGGCTGCTTTGACTATGGGACTGTCTGGCTCGTTGAAAGTCCTGGCATTATGTTCAATGTATCGTACCTCCCACATCAGGGCAGAGATTCTCCTAGGAAAGGAAAAGGATGGAGAGGATTATTTGCCTTCCGAGTTCAGTAGGATTCCTCAGTGAAAAAAAAAAGGAATCAGGTAATTCAGATCCAGGAGAAATAGGCTGTCAGAGACCAAGGTAAGTGGTTTCTGTCCACGTACTGCTTGACTGTCCCAATCTGCCAGGCTGCAACAGCTCTGTGGAAGAAAGATGTCCCTCTTCAAACCAGCAATGAATGGAATGAAAGGAGGAAACAAATCTACTGAAGGAGATTGCTGACTGTTCCCTCTTAGAGAAAGCCTTAGCGATAAGGTGGTCCTCAGAGGGGAAAAAAAAGGGCAGATTATTTATTCCTGAGTTAACAAGAAAAACTGAGATTTCCAGTTTGCAGTGCTATTTAGCCCGCTTCTCGCAACTCTGCACTACAAGCAAAGCACCTGGTTCAAAGAGTCCAGACAGTAAGGCTCTGTATGTTAAACAAAGGCACTCCAGAACCAGATATACCAGCTTTTGCCTTAAATGTGGCCAAAAGACATTATTATTCAGCAAGACTCACTTTGCTGACAGACAAATACAATCTGATCTTATGCTGTTGGTTCATCAGCGAAATAAATCGCTGAAGTAATATTACATAGTACTCAGCTAAACATACTGTCCTCGATGAGCAAATGTAGACTACAAACAAATAAAAATCCAACTGACCTATAAAACCTGTTTTCGAGTCTCCTCCTGATCGTGGTGAGGTCAGTTGGATACGCAACAACAGTGCAATACATGGGGTAGGCACTAAGGTCCACTGGAACAGCAAAGGGATTCGAAATGTCTGAAAGACAAAAGACCAAAATAATTTAGATGCCTCAGAAGATACCAGAAGGGAAGTTACAAGACAACCAAACTCCTTAGAATGGGTTTTCTTTCTAAGAATGCAGCAGAAGAAAGGATTCTTCCTCTCATACCATCTGTTAACTACTCTCAAAAAAGTGTTTTTTACGTATTGCATCTGCGATTTGCATGCCAACAGCCAACTGTATTGCCCAAAGGCAACACGGCATATGCACTTACACCAGGAATACTGCAACAAGCAGCATAACCTAAGAGCACAGGCATGTCCTGTGCATAAAGGCAAGATAGAATTTAAACCACTGCATGCTATTAAACAGCTACAAACTAGTTACAGGGTATTTGTTGGTGAGAATGTTTGGTAAGGATCTGTTGGTTGTCTTTCGACGGGGTTAATTCAATGTTTTGCTCACTCATATTTAGATAAGACCCCCTGAGAATCCCCGTTAACTTGAGAGGAAGCAGGTCAAGCCCCAGAGAAAAGGGAGTGTAACTGAAAAGGACACCATACGGAATTTAAAAGGCTCTTTTCAATGATTTAGTTGAGCATATTTCGGATACTCCACATCAACTCCCAACACCCCATCCTATCTACTCTTCAGCCATGTGGCACCACACTGACATTCTTAATCTCTCCAAACATACCAAGGGAAAGAAGTTGCTCAATCCCGCGGATTACTCGTTCACATTCTTCATCTCTGGAATGCGCTCCCCATTCTCCTTCCTGGGGTTTGTAGAGAAGAGCTGTCAGCTCATCTGGAGTCACAGGAACTCCAGCACCAACCTCCTCCGGATACGCAGCTAAATAGGAAGAATTCAACAACAGTAAGTACTAGCAGTGGCAAAAAAACCCAAAACTATTTACTTTTTATACAAACATGAATTCAACAAACACTTACTTCCTTCTGGAATTGGTTCCATGTCCCATGGACTCATCCTCTCTCTTTCATTATTATCCCAGCTATTAAAAAAAATACATTACAATGCATAAGTTAGAGCTGAACATAACAACACACCTTGTCTCTACCAGCCTTCAAACAAAAAGGTCATGCCTACTAGAAACAAGACATGTCACTAGCTACATTCCAACTCCTTATTTTTCTCTTGTATCCCCTATATATTCATGGCACTGCTGTTTACACTAAAAGCATTGCTTTATGAATAAGTTCACAATTAACTAAATAAAAACAAAGTGACTGATTATGTATTTAAATGGAAAAAAGGATCCTAGTTCTTGAAGCACACATTTAAGTTGCATGTAAACATCTAGGAGACGCAGAGCGTGTAAACCCGTGCGATACGTCACAGCTGTGTAAATCCTTACTGGACACAGTAGCACTGGAAGGAACTGTCGGGATATTCTGCCTGGAAAGGCTGCTGGCTCTCCACAGTTCCAAACCACCAAGCGTCATCTATTATACTGCGAA
Organism: Tetrax tetrax; assembly: GCA_009806455.1. Lineage (NCBI taxonomy): Eukaryota > Metazoa > Chordata > Aves > Otidiformes > Otididae > Tetrax > Tetrax tetrax. The sequence continues at coordinate 135,973 of WHYT01015021.1, forward strand.
ATCGATCCCCTGTACAGAAAGAGATTGCATTCAGCAAAAGGGCAACACAAACAATGGCTAAACACTTCTTTTTAGAGAATCGACCTCATCTTTCATAAATGCACTATTTTAATTCTTACATTTTGAAGTATGTCCTTCCCCTAAAGGGAGGACTTTCACATCTCTGGTTAATTAGTCACAGCCACCTTCACACCTCAAATTATGATGTCATAGGACATTCTTCTGCTATCACGGGCCTTGTAAACAGTTTCTCTCATTTCTCTTCCTTTTTTTTTTTTTCTGCTACAAGTGATTGTAGCAAACATCAAATAAAGTTTCCAGTGATGGCTGTAACATCACGTGTGGTGTAGTCCCTTAGTCCCTTACATTCTGTGATACAGACCCTGTATCCCATTCAACAGCTGCAGAAATGTTGCAAAACGTATGGAAAAAAAAAAAAAAAAGCAGTCACCTATTTGCCAGTTCCTTTCTTTGGCTTCATTATAAAACTGATGCAGCACAAGGAAGTCAATAACATCCGGCATATCATGGTACCTTCACGAAACAGACAAAAAAAAAATTGCTTCTGTTATCCATAAACTTAGTTCCACATGTACAACACCAACAACTTCTAACCACAAAATTTCAAGCATTTTGTTTTCAAGTTTGGTGTAATAACTAATTAACGCCATCATCAGGCCTTGCAAGAGAAAAAAAGAAAGGAGGGGTGAAGCTTTAAACTGCACGAAAATCTCCTGAGGAATGGCATAGGCATCTCAGTTCCTTACTTTATGGAAAATGATTCTCCTGTCATTTTGCCCGTGATCGGATCCAGGAATGCAAGCTTCAAGCAGCAGAGCGTAGGAGGCCCGACTTCGTATTTAATTCCTACAGTCTTCACAAATTCTTGTTCCTATTTGTCAATAAGCATGGAACAGCATTACTTTAACTTGCTAACAGCAAAACCATCCGTGTTAAAGTACCAAATATATGAATAAAAACCAGACACGTTTCCACTTTATAGATAATTTCACCCATAAAAGTTTTCTTTTCCAAATACTAAAAATCAATCACAGTCACCTTAAAAAGAAAAACAAAAAAGACGCAAGATGCTCATTCACATGGCAGATTTGTGAACAGGATACCCACCGATTATTTAACTTTTGTAATGAAGTTTTACGGAACACTCCACTTTTAACCGTATTGACAGCTCCAAAGGTTACACCCGGCCAAAACCAGGGGCTCTCAGCCTTGCACAGCAAATACAGGGAGATAAAAGGAAACGCTTCCTTTTAAAGCGGAAATTCAAAAATAGCCGTGTGTGATCACGTCCTGTCAAACACCAGCAGGTGGGTAGGCTCCCTATGCTTAGTGAAATATTATTTCCTTTTCCTTACAAAATGATGATGCCTTTGAACACTACAGCTGGAATCACTGAATACCTAGGGCTAGTAATTGGATATTTTTCCAGTAAAGCAATTATTTTCATTAATAGAACCACTGGCGTACACTTATATGCACATTAGCACATATATCTGCTCTTGTAGCAACATGAAATCTGAGGAAAGCAGAAAAAACACAGCAACGCTGTGGATTCGGGGTTAGGGGACTCAGTGGTTCAAAACAAAAGGATAAAAAAGCCAACAGAGCTATGGAAACCCAGAATCTACCCAAGCAATCCATAATACTTTTATTTTGTAGAAGTCTGTTGTAAGATACTGTCTTACCCTTCCAAGAATTTAAGAACATACACAACTATACGCTTCGCTAGGTCCACTGGTTAGCAGAGCGTGTGCATACATTTAGGTCAGGATGTCTCACTTCTTACCACAGCATTTAAAACAACAAAAAGAACCTCAACTTTCAGGTCACTGCAGAGTGTCAACAGAAATATAAACAGCTCTTGAGTGGTGGCTTCTGCATGAATTAGTGTTAAGAAAAAAAAAGTAGTTGTAAAATAATTGGAGTTGAAAGTGACCCCTGAGGACCATCAAGTCCAAAATCCTGCTCACATCTAAGATCAAGCCACTCCGAGCTTGCCCTGTCACGCTTCGGGAAGTCTTCAAGCATGAAGATTCCATGCTCTCTCCGGGCAACCTGTTCCTGCTCTCACTCGGACTTTTTAAAAATTTAATAATCTACATTTTTTAATCTATCAGGCAAGAATATCACACTAGACAAACTGTCGCATTCTTTAATGTCCTTCTGGCTTCCTATTATCAGGAACTGATCAGATATGAAGGCTTTGTGTTAAGGAAAACATTAATTTTAAGATTTGTAATTCTAATTTTGATATTAACATTTTAAAGTAATTCTTTCTTCATATTTTTCATACTGGTTATTAATGTCAATTTAACATTACAGAGACATTCAGCTCTTTGAAGTATTTAACTTACCCTGAGTTCCATTTTGTTCCATGGTTGTTTTTGCATGTTAATACTGTAAATTTTTGCTTTCCTTACTGCTCGCACGTAGGCTTCATGGCCTTGTCTAAAATATATAATCTTAAAGAAAAATTGAAAAAAAAAAAGTTCATTTTATTTTACTGATATCCTCTTCCTGTTTATTTCTACAAACACATCAGGCATCATTCCTTTCAGAACACACAACACTTTTATTGCATTATGAAGCATTCTTCTCCTTAAAAATATTTATATCAGCCCCCAAAGCGGCACCTGCTACGTGCTTTCAAACTTGGGAAGCGTGCAGGTTTGTCTGAAGATGCACGACCAATTCTTCCTGCTACTCATAAGTTACACACGCACAAAGAGACATAGGACAGCTATCTGTAAACAACTTATTGCTTAAGGGGAAAAAAAAAAAATCAAAACTCAGCCTATCCCGAGCACGATTTGCTGAAAATATTGCCAGATTTAATAATCCTTACCAACACAAGCTCATCAGCCTAAGTGGGAATTTCAGAATCGCTACACTCGTTACCTCATCTCCCATCTGCGGGACAAAAGGTGAGCGGCGGGGTATCGTATCCAAGATCCACTGCGGGGCAAGCCACTCTTCACTGGGTTCACCTTCCATGGAAAGTAGTCCACTTGGTTTCTGAAACACATTACAGTGAATTTAGAAAGCAAGCAGTAATCACTATGGCAGAACATATGAAAAACTGACCATACGGCAGTTACTGAAGACAACCAGATATAAGGCAAAGGAAATGCTGCAATGTCAATCTTCCAATCTTCTCAATGAAATAGCAGGGAATAAGACATGTTTGTTATAAATAAATAGAAGATTAAAGCGTTCATAAATAAAGAGATTATATTTCTTCAGAAATATTCTAAACGTCATCTTTAAAAAATACTAGGAAAAAGAAATCTCACAATGTAGATACAACAGAGATGCCTTATAATTTGACAAGAAAACCACATTGGAGTCAATCTAACTGAAGTGAAGAGCATAAATCTGGGAGAAAACGTGCCACCTGCAATGGAGAATTACCTGCATGAAACATGGAGGTACATCTACATCACACAGCAGCCAAAGAAACAAAAAAGTATTCTGGTGCCACTGGTACTACAATTACGGTGCTATCTATAGCTTCTTTCTTACTATGTACTTCCTGGTGAAAAATTTCACTTTGAAAACAACCACTCAACAAAAAAAATTTTATTCACAAAGTAAAAAAGACAATAAAAAATTAGAAGTGCTGACCTTCTTTCTAGGCTGTTTGAGTTTCCTTCGTTTTGGCTCCAGTCCTTTTGTTCCCTTCATATTTTCATCCTCAGAACTACTACAGATTTTCCGAGCTGCCTGCCTGGTTTGTCTCTTTGGAGGCTGGAGATTAATTCCAGCATCTGCTGTCCAGTCAGAATATTCACTTGATGAATCACTGTAGATAATAAAAAGTTGTAAGAAAGAAAACACACCTCAGTTTTCACACACTGGAGTGAAAGGTCCAAACATTGAACCTGCTCTTCTGGTCGTGTGGAACAGATGTCAGGATTAGCACAAAATTTCATTCCAATGGGAATTTAAACAAAACCTAAGTGCCCTCTAATTTGTGTATTTCAGCAAATTATTTTATTAGTTGCAAACTCCTGGTAAAACTAGAGTTAGGAGCTGATACCTATTTTCATTCTAATTATCTCACCGATTCACAGACTGACTTCAGAAGCACTGACTGCACAAAATGTATGAAAGATTTAGAAAACCAGAGCACTTCTAAAAATACAGTTCTGACTTCTTTAATAACCGAATAACACACATACAGTATTATACTAGCTCATGGCCCTTCCAGCCATAAAAGCATAACATTAAGAAAAGAGACCGCAGAAATTGTACATAAATACATATTGTCAACAGAAAAATTATGAAATACTGCAGTACGAACAGAAGATACGTACGCACTTCTATCAATATTTCTATTGCATGTGACTAACTGGCATTGACTTTTTCAAGCAGTTCTTAATTAAAGGCAACATTTTCTTACAAATGGCCTTTCAAAACTGTTCTTGACTTTGAAAAAAAAAAAAAATATCCCACAAAAAACTATAATATAAAATGCTTCATGAAGAACAGGGCAAAATGTCAGTCTTCAAAATGAAGACATTTTCACACTGGTTTTCTGTCCCATACTGTTATAAAAACTTCTACAATTACTTAGACACTCAAATGTATAAAAGTACTTTGTTGGTTACCATTTTAAACTCCCTTAACGTACTAAACACTTTGCTCCAATCTGTCACAAGGCGTAACAAATTTGCGTGGACTTGTAGTCACAGCACCACAATATCACCTGTCTTACTTAAACTATATACCAAACTAACATTAACCATTAAGAGACCAGTAAAGCTACCTGGAACTGCTTTCACTTTGCCATGCTGCCACAGGATCATCCACGGATGCGTCGCTTGTGCCGACAGTCTCATCTTCCTGTATTAAAAACAAAAGGTTTCACTTTTGGGCCAGGTTTGAAACGTATCATTTTTATCTGCAAGCAAGTTTTAGGGCTTGTCTCACCTGAGGAAAGTTTTGTATTTAAGGACTGGTTTAGCTTAAAGTTAGTCTGCAATTTCTTTCTGTATCTTAATTAATATTATACTATATGCTTATATAATTCCTACAGAAAGAGATGTGAATGTTAATGGTATTAGAACCACAGAGTGAGTTCTTATTTCAGTGTTTGATTGATAAATTTTCGCGCTAAGTGACCGGCTTTATCACTGTTCTGCAGGTTCAATGCATTTATGAAGCGACAATGTTCAGTCCCTTTTTACTTTGCATGCTTCCTTAACGAGAACAAGTTCTATTTAATCTGCTATATTTTAAGCTCTTCCCTTGCCAATATCAATGATTAATACCAACACTCAATGTCTTTCAGCAGCGGTCTACAGATGTAGATGAAATCCAAGTGACCTAACATCTGCGCAGTGTGAAATCCCAAAATAGCAAGTGGTTTGACACAACCCAGTTAGATTTAGTTGAAAATGTTTCACCTTTCCAAAAATACCCAACCAGTTTTAAGATAGTTTTGCATACTCTACTGGCACCGAGGTAAACGATCCTTCACCCTCCAAGATCAACATACTACAGTGACCCCACAAATCCAAACAACTCCACGATCCGAGTGCTTCCTCCTACATGGAGAAACTGGGAGCCTCAATGGTAACGGTGCTCTCAGCACATCTGTTGTCAAACCACGCTATTTGTGACCAGGGAACCTATTGAAAGAATCGCTCGCTGTATCAGACCTCTGAGGAGCTGTCGGACTCTTCCCGTGCGCGTGCGTTCTGGCTCGCTCCTTGCTGACTGTGTTCTATCGTGGAGCGCGTCTGGTAGGCATGCTGGCGTTTGCGTTGGTTTCTTCTCAAAGACCTTCCGCTCCCTGGCTGGTAATCGTTCTTTATCACGGGCCAGGAGGGACAAAAAGAAAACGATTAGAGAGTTACTAATGAATTACGCAGTTAGAAGACGCCTCATTAAAGCGACTGTATGTTGTATCCCGTTTACAAATGACAAGTAGGAAATCTCGAATTAGAATTGAAAAGAGATCTTTCACACACTCGTGGTTCGTTTCAGTGCACATGCAGGGTGGTTTTTTGGTTCAATATCCATTCTGCTGTTTAAAGTAGCGTCCTTAGAAAGGAAGTTATGGAGAAATAATTTTTTTCTAAAAAAATACCCGCAGTCTCTGGATAAGATAGTAGCTCGCCACTTTAAAAAGTCTGGCACCTCTAATATTTCTCTTTGTTTCCACAAGTCAAACTGAACACCCACTGTGGCTCTGCTCTTTTCCTTTCCCAGCATCTTCCCACTACTGAAGCCTTAAGGATAGAGATTTACCACCGCTATTCGTGTACCAGAGTACAAAGACAGACAAATTACAGTCGTAGCAGGAAGGCTGATTGCCAGAGAAACAATTAGTACTACTGATCTTCTAAATCATTTCATAAAATTGGGTTGGGGTTTTTCGTTTGTCTTTTGTTTGCTCTTCTAGTGAATGAACTCACCCGTTGCAAGGTGTGGGATGGCTTTCTCTTCTTCTCAACAGCGTACAAGCCAATTTCAATTTCACCTTTGGCAGCTCGACACTCCTCCTGGACCCTAATTACACACAGGAAACAGCCACTGTAGTCAATAAATCATCAGATAACTTGACAATCTCATTAATACACCCATTAAAATATTTCTGGTTCCCTTGCCATATGGAATCTGTGCACAGGTCCTCCCAGCAGCACCCACACATACTTCACCCCTGGAAGCACAGGTTAAGGAAGCAAACTTGTTAGCTGAGCATGCATTATTATTTTCAAGTAAATGGAAATGCATCTTACTTGCTGATGCCTGGAGGAAGCTCGTTCACCACCACCCTCCTGCTCCACGCCATGAGATCTCTCTCAGTTGCCATTTGACTCCGGGGAGCGTTGTGATGCATTTGCCGAACCCCTTCGATCTGACCGCTTCTCCGGAGCCCAACGTTTGGTGGAGACGTAACGTCCAAACCCGGGCTTCGAAGAGCTAGGGAAGAAAAAGATTTCTCTTCACTTCTATAAACCACCAATAAAATCTAGAATTGAAAGCTTAAGGACTGTGTGCTGATTCTTTTTGGCAATAAACCACGCTTATTCTATGTTAAGTGGCTTTGTCTTTTCCTTCAGATGAAACATTTTTGTTGGTTTACTGGAGACGTGTGTGCTACTGTAACATCACTTTGGCTCGCTGTATCTTGGAGATATCTGAGGCAAGTAAAGAATATAATCTATGAGAAAAGTTTTAAAGGCACTTAAGTGACCCTCAAATGGAAGTCTTATCAGCTTATCAGAAGAGATGAGGTTAATATCTAAAATAATAGACTGCTGCAAGGTTTAAAGTTTCCATTGTACCTCAGGAGGAGACAGACGCTTCAGGTAGCAACATGGGACACAAAGGTTGATAATATCAGAATCACTGCCATCACTGCTTTAATTTATCTCACCTTTTGGGAACGCATCAACACAATTTCCACAGGCTTAAATACGGTTAACGACATGAAAATATTGTGTTTTTGGTTGTGCAACCAAATATTCAGCTACTTAAATATCAGGTACTTCACACATACTGTAACTAACTTACAGAAACGGGCAGTTCCTGCAGCAAAGTCACTGACCAATGCAAGTTCTGGAAGGTAACTACTTTTAACTTCTATACCACTCGTATCTAGAAATTCCCCTTCACACAAATAGAGGGACGTACAAATAAAACTGGGAACTGGAGTTGCACAACACATCAATCTATCATGAGAAGCAGAAAATCTTCTTACAAGTTTAAGCTGGCTGCTAGGCCACCTTCTTGACAATACCAATTTAGATCAAAGCAAAAGTGTATTTTGAGCTTTTTTCACTAATATTTTTCCACTTCCTTCTTGAACTTAAAGACAAGCAACTCCAAATCTAGCAATCCTAATAAGCTTTACCAGGAAATGTAGTTCAAACATGTAATCAGTCATTTAACCTAGAATTAATTTATTAGCGGATGTAAATTTTTTAAAAGCTTGGGATGACTTGCAGCCCAAGTCCACAGCATCTGCTCTGTTATAACTGCACTCAGTCAGCTGCCTCACTGTCAGCTGTTCACATCTGACTGTGTTTTAAATTTTTAATCACTTTGTGTATTAAAAATAAAATTGCCGCAGCCAAACAGTTACAAGGAGAATAATCTCAAGCTTTCTAAAGAAACACTAAGAGCAGACCTGTTTATTTTATAAACACTGATGCTCAGCTGTAGCATTTCTGCTGCAACAGGAAGCCATCATTCTGTCACAACACTGACATTCTCTAATTATGTAATTATCTTGGCATGATGCAGTTACGGAGTATCACCTCTGCAGTGACTGAGTGACATCAAGGCAATGCAGGGAACTTTACGTTTATTTTTTAGGAAAGGTTAACAACAGAAATAATTACAGTCTAATAGTTCTAGGTAACCACATACAGCCCAGTTAGACCACTGTGTCCCCTCAGCTGCACGTTAAGCTTTTAATTCCTCTGCTAGCATCAGAAGAGCATGCAACTGCTCTACAGAGGTTAACAATGTGTGGAAGAACAAGAGAGAAAAGCATCCTCAAAGACACAGTCCCAGAACTTACATTAACAGATTTTGATTAGTACTTTACTGTGCTTTAGGAAAATAAGTGATGGGGGCAAAGAAGGGATACTTACCTCCATTAACAGAGTGGGACCTATTGAGTGGAGGGTTTGGAAGAGTTTCTCCTTCATTAATTAGTCTCAGATCTTGCTCCCGCTGTAGCTCCCTGATCATTCCATCAAGGATACTCTCATCCTGGTCATTAGTTTGCTGCCCGATGACTTGTTCAACTACTTCGCCATCACCTTGACAAGAACAAAGCCATGACTGCTTACAAAACAATTTCGTTTTTCTAAACACCACAGAACCAATCACATTTTAAATGGTGCACAATTGTTTCTCTGCTTTGTAAAACATCTGATCACCAGCTGTCCTTCTGCTCTCATGTAATCATGAAAAGCTACAATAAAAACCTACAGTTACAGACCACACGTAAAATATAAACACAAATCCTTAGGAACAGCAGAAAGAAATTATGCTTCAGTAGGTAACAATGGAAGTCCTTTTGCAAAAGTTTGTGTCTACAAGAAAAAAAAAATCTGTTTTAAAAAACAAAAGCTATTTTTTTAGCATGTTACTTACCTTCCTGCTTCCTTACTCACACACATAGTTACACTGAGGGCTATGGGACAATTCTTTAAGCATGCTGTCACCCAGTAGAACCCCACAGATTTTGGAGTACTGCAGTCTCCTCGTCTCTCCTCCAGCCAATTCCACACAGTTCCTTTATGTCATAGAGCCACCCCATTTCCCCTTCTACCCCTATACTGAATTTAAACCACTAGTTTCAGAAGACAACTGAAAAACAAATCCTTACAGTACCATCCTGCTGAGCTGATGTCAGTACCGCGCAATGCATGTATTATGCATGAGTTTTAGACAGCATACCATTAGCTACGTATCCCAGCTGAGGAATAAGTTGCTCATCCTTGCAATTCTCCCTCCCTGGTACCAGCCGCTGGAATCTCGTGGGATGAGGATTTCCATCCACATCCACCAAGAACGGAGGAGGCATAAGATGCGGAGCCTGTTGGGTCTGTTCATCCAACACATAGTTATTTGCATCACGGATCAGCGGTCGGTAATCCGTATGGAAGAACATCTGATCTGGAATCTGCAAGAAAAGCAATTTAGTAAATAAATCAATGGCCATTTGCAGCTGTCTTGCTGCTCTGGAATGGCTCCCATACCCATAAACCACAACTCCTACAGTTAGGAGCAGCAGAAGAAATGTTATGACAGAGAACAGATTCCTACCACAAATGTGTTTTATTACAGAGGCCTGATGCAAAAATTCAATAGTAAAACATGCCAACAGAGGTGAATAGATGGAAGTTAAAGCTTTGTTCCCCTGTCTATAGAGATTCTCTTGTCTAAATCTTTTTTATTTAGGTAAACAGCAACATCTTCATGATCTAATTACTATTTTGTCTTGGGCAGGGCAAGGGAACAAACTGTAACACAAATAGTTCTAAGACAAAATCAGGTCAAGACACAGATGAGTTTAAAATTCATTCAACCCACCTTTTCATAATATTTATTGCATCCAAAACCAAATAGTAGCAGATGTCCATGAGAGTCTGTGCAGGCAAAATGCTGTCCATCTGGTGAGAACTTGCAATCGAAAACAGCTCCGTGGCCTTGGCCCTCAATCTGCACACAAGCACAGAGCACCCCTTTCACAAGCACGCCTTCTCTATAAAAGCATTTTTACCAAAAAAAATTCACCTGTGCTCCATCAAGTGTTTAAAACCTGGATAAATTCTTGTCTTGCTCAGGACTGATTAACACCTACATTTTTCCACTTAATTATTAAAGCTTCACTGAACAGCAAAGTCAAAACCTTGCATTTTCTCTTTGTCCTGAAATTGCAGTGCAACTTTTAACGTACGTTCTGAAACAACTACCTGGGAGTCTACATTTTATGCTAAGGGCAGACACAGGGCGAGCCTGCGCCGCAGATCTCGGACGCGCGCTGGCTCCGTCCAAGCAGGTTCCACGGCCCCCGGTGCCGGGAGGCGAGCTGGGGTCCTGCAGCGCCACAGCTGCCTTTGCCTAGCGCTGGAACCAACCCAGCAAACCTGGCGCGGGGCGCATCGAGGCAAACAGGGCACAGAGCCAGCCACACCATTTCCCAGACCACAGCGTTGTGCTACGACACGCAGGCTTACTGGTTTTCGTTGCTCTGCCCTGGGAGTCGCTATCCTTTTCTGCATGGTATAACCATACCCATAGACATGAAGAACACGCTTACAATATGCAAAAACATACTTTGGTCTTGCTTACTAAGAGTACAGGGTTTTTTTTTCTTAATATGAGGAACTTTTCCCCTAATCCTGGTTAAAATTGGTCACAATCGGCACAGAATTAAATCTGCTTTTGCCTGAAGACCAGTTTTACACAAATACAAAAAAAACCCACCCTACCCTGACCGTTCTTACCATGTTGAAGTAATTGCGAATTTTCGTTCCTTTGTCTATATCCCAAACAAAAATATTTCCGTCGTGACCCGCTGAAAGTACAATCCTTTGGTCAAAGGGATGGGCCTCCAGAACGAAAACTTCATCATCGTGACCCTGCAATGAAAGCAGCATGAAAAAGAAAGTAGTATTTCTCCATGTAGTATCTCCAAACATGCTGGTATTTAGTGAGAAGGCATCTCAGCTCAGGTAGTCACCCATGACAGCTCAAATTACCAAATCTTAGACTAGAACTGTGTCTGTACTTAATCAACATTTCTGTCAGAGGCCTGGCATTATCACTGCCTGCTTTCGAAGTGTCTCGGGCCGTAGCTCAGCACAGCTGAGATGGAGAGGGACGGGGAGGAAGGAGAAATCAGCAGTGAGGATGGCTACAACCTCTAATTTGGGCACAAACACGGCCTCCAGAGGCCTCCCGTGTCAGCCAGCAATCACCAGGGCCCAGCGGCACTTTGGTCATCAGCTCCTTTCCCCACGAGACGCACTCCTCCCAGTAAGCACAAGACCAGTGGCATACTTCAGGACAAAACACTCCCCGTCACGGGGAACGATGATGCAGTTTAGCCTAAATCAATTTCAGAGCTGAACTATAACCAGCTGGGATCACCCACTTGAATTTTACTCACGGATAAGCTATGAAGAAGCTGCCCCGTGGATGAGTTCCACACTTTGAGAAGGAAATTGTTGACTGCAGTGATGACGGTGGCATCGTATCTGTCCCAGGCCACCATAGTAACCTTCAGTTTAGTCACCTTGTCCTCTCCAGATGCTACATTGTTTCTAAAGAAATTAATAATTTAAAAGAGAAATAAATCAGTAAGTACATATGGAAACATTTAACAGTGCTGATTCGGTACGAAATTAGGGAGAGCATGGCTGTCGCCACTGCGACTGCTGGAGAATGAAGGATGGCTTCTGCAGTGCTAAAAAACTGATATAGGAAATATTCAGGACCACTAGGATTTATAGTTTTACTTCCTTAAAAAAGACAAGTTTCTCTTCTGTTCTTCCTAAGCAATCATCCTCATCTACCCCAATTCTTTCTTTCAAGCTATTCAATTCTATTAAGTTTTTTCCTACGAGGCATTTTTCTTATCAGTCATCAATAAGAGTAAACTCTATAATGAGCAAAAAAACCTGCTAAATCAATCCAAGTCATACCTTGACAGCTAACTTATTAAAAATGAAACCTCAAGAAATATAAAGAATTCTGCAAAGCGAAAGGCCTAATGGATTTCTCCAGCTCTGCCTTTTGTTGTTGTGCATATTCAACTACAGGGCCACTTACAGAAGCCACTTGAGGACCTCCAAACCAAAAACTTGAAACCCTAATTGAACCTGAGAACCAAATCAACACATCTCATTTCTTACTTGAAAACCTTAAGGAAAAATACAAGGTTAAGAAACATTCTGGATAGGTATTACAAGAATTGTTCCAGGCAATTCAGGCCTTGGAATGAAATAAGAAATCCAAAAATGTGTTTACAAATGAATGTTTGTTAGGAGAAAGAATCTACACCACACACCTCATTAACTTTCTGCATACTGTCATTTGTCCTTAGGTGGGCAAAATAAGCTGTAATGGACAACACCTCTTTTTTTAATTAAAATTATTTACTAAATTTATTTACTGGAATAATAATTGGAATCACAGCAGAAGCTGCAAATTACCTCTAACAGTGGCTGTGTGATGCTAGACACTGTTGAACGTGTCCATATTTGCATTCATACCACACATTTTGCTCATTTTTCTCTAGTTTAACTTTATTATTCATTATAATTGTAACTGTATTCCATAGCACAAAAAACAAAATAGAAGAGCATGTAAGAGAAAATAAACACTAATAACTTGAGGAGACTGAATACAGCAGTTTCTGCTATAGCTTCACTGAGAGATGACAGAAACTAACAGTTGTTTTGGAAATTAAAAAAAAAAAACCAAACAAAAAACCATGTAGGTCAGCACATCACCAATGAGGTTCTACTAAAATGTCTTTCCATCAGACAAACTCTATTGGACATTCGTACTTCACGTCTAAAATAGTAAATATTCCCCAGCCATAAGAGCAGGGAGCTACCAAAGTATTAATATTTTCTTTTGGGGGCCATTTAACTGTGTAACTGAACTGGGTACTTTCAATACACAACAAACATGCACTGACATTAACCCAAAATGGAAGTAAACAACCAGTTTTCAATCTGAGGGAAGATTTTGTTTTGCATGTAAATGCTGCTATGCAGCATGGTTTGGTTTGGTGTGCTTTACCCTGTCATTTTAGTAGCCATGTCCAAGACAACACTCTTCCAATCCTGTTGCTGATAGTGCCATATTCTTGCTGTTCCATCTCTGCTTCCACTGACAAATCTTAAGCTACAGGAAAAAAAAAAAGAAAAAAAGAAAAAAAAGTAATGAAATTCTGGATAAGGATAAGTCACCGCTGCTCTTGACCTAATGCCCAGACGCCCTTCGTAAGATCTTATTTGCTCTCTACTCAGTAGCTTTGCTATGGAGTTTTCCATCCTCAGCAAAATCCTGTGGCAAGAATATTTAGGAGCTTGGCAGAAGACTGCCATTCACCTTCGAAAGGGTTGCTACAAGCAGTTAATTTATGTTGCTGTGCAGCAAACACGCACACGTACACCAGTACATATACATATTTATTGGGAGGGTATACTGGTGTAGAGCGCACCCGCTCACAGCAGCACAGAAGCTAGGATGTATTTCATCTCTTTTCAACACTTATTCTTCGTATTGTCTGTGCATCTCGAGAATGCAATTAAAAGGCAGCGAGGTTCCAATTCTCCTATCAGATACTGTGCGGTACAAAAGGGTTTGCACTCCACCACGTTCATTACATTTGGCTGCAGCTAGCACATGGCCTTGGCATGGCTTCGGTGTCGTAATTCATACAAACTGCACGTTCCCTTTCTAAAGGCATCAGCAAATCCCTCGAGCGGCTCACGGTGGGAGCAAAGAAAAAGAAACCACGTGCCAGGAGCATAGCACGCATCGTAACACGTCAGCTCCGCGGGGGGAGGAAGACGGAGAAGGGAAACACCCAAGCTGGACGCCACTAGGCAGTTTCCCTGCTCTGAATTTTTTCATCATGATGTTTCTGACATTTATTTTATTTTTCCTTCTTTATATTGAAATAAAAAGGAAGCTATCACTTTTCCATTAAAAGCATCACCGTAGCACGTAATGTTCAGTGACTCCGTGACCTAATGCCCCCAGTGAGACCTAACACCCCCAGTGAGACTGCGCCCTCCCATCCTCTGGAAGAAACCGTACAATCACACCAGCACATTCCCACGCAATTGCACACGACAAAGATCTCCAAATACAGGTGCAGTTCCTCTGGCAAAGCTACAGTTTTGCTTGGAAGGCTCCCACACGCATCCCTTAAACCTCCTGCCAAGCACAAGAAGGAATATGAGCAGAAGCTGGCATAAAACCATTCACACGAAGATGCTGACGCGCAGACATGTCCATGAGCACCCTTACACGGTCTGTCATAGCATCCTGACTTCATCTGCTGGGTGAGAGACAGCGCCCTGACACGGCACAGTTTTAAAACTGAGAGCTCTGCAGGTTGGAATGGTTCACTTCATAAATTTTAAGACCACAGGATTACTGTTATAATCTAAACTAATTCATTGGGAATTCATATATTTGCCTAGAAATGCACGTATTTGCCAGGTAGGTATGTCATCAGAGATAAGTAAATTATTACAAATAATAAAGCAAACCAATTAAATTATCAAGACCCAAAGGCCTTAAGGCTGTGCCTCTGTAACCAGGTCTGGACAGGTGGCAGCAACCACGTGAGCTCAGAGTACGGGACGTGCACGCAGAATAACTGTCCCACACACCCCGTTCCAGAAACTGGAGAAAGTAAGGACTGTAGCTCATCACTGGCCACACAAACGCCTTGCAGATTCACACGGCCTTCGCTCCAGGAGACGCTGAGATTAAT
Source organism: Tetrax tetrax (assembly GCA_009806455.1). Taxonomy (NCBI): domain Eukaryota; kingdom Metazoa; phylum Chordata; class Aves; order Otidiformes; family Otididae; genus Tetrax; species Tetrax tetrax. The sequence continues at coordinate 150,986 of WHYT01015021.1, forward strand.
ATCACACGCGGTGATGCTAAGCTATCCAGCCGTACCGGTGACTCAGCGGACACTAAAGACGGTGGGTTGCATGAGACACCACAAAAATATGGTGGGACACTAGTGAAGCATTACATAAAACATGCAAAGCCTTCTGAAAAACCAAACGATTGTAATGCAAAGAACACATGCAAAGGAAAGTTTTAATCTCAAATGCAAACTAATTAAGCAAGAGAATTTCATCTACTAAGTAGACTGGATCCAAATCTGGGATGTGACAACCAACTGCACCTTTACATCCCATTGAAGAGCAGCTCCTTGCTTAATCCCCCCTGGAAACAAATCAGGTTTTTGGGTGGTGGGGTTTTTTTTGGTAATTTCAGAGTTGAAAAAATACAAGATGAGGGCTGAGGGCCTGGTTATTCATCATATCACATTTATCACACTAGACCCTCACAGAAACGGAGCTCTTACGAATTATGAGTGTACGTATGAAAACAAACACCGTTCCCACATTTTTCAGAACCCTGAGCACCAGACGAGACAACTTGCTTATTCAACGTGCCCAGAGAGGGCCTGGCAGAAGAAATCATTCACCATGGAATTAAATCAGGCAGACAGCGAGGGGTGGATGGCCTCATGTTTCAGCAACATATCAGGAATGTCGTATTATTCAGAAAATGTTTAAATAATGCTGTTCGTTGGCTGCTTTCTGCTGGCAAGCAGAGGTGTGGCACAGTCACCCTGCTACCCCTCTGCTTCCTGCAACTGCAGAAAAAAGGATGCCCAAAAGTCACTAACTCAAACAAGAGCCAACAGATAAATAAATATGTATATGTCCGTACTTTCCATCTTGCTCTGACAGGACTGAAAGGACAAAGCCAACAAGCTTTCTTCCCCCCCACATTTTTTTAAGAAAAAAATAAGAAGAAAAGTAATTGAGAAACCAAATCCCCGATCCCACGATGAACAATGAATCAGGTGTTATTGCCAACTTACCAGGCAAAAGCACCTTGCAAGAGAGGCTCCTTAAATAAAGAGCAGACCAGAGCTCCTTGCAGACTGACTGGTCTGACCATCTGTGCTCGTGTAAGGGTTCTAACCTTCGCTTAGAAGTACGTTTATTCAAACGCTCTTACTCCAGAAGTAACCCCTTCTGTACTTAACAAGGCTACCTCTGGAGTGAGACACGCTTACGCCGAAAAGATACAAAATTTGGTTTCCAATTTGCTCAGTTTAAAAAAAACACACAGCAAAAGCAGAATTACAGACCATTTTTGTTGTTCAGCAGAGAACTGCAAGTCCGGGTGGGTGGATATGGCACAGGCCTTGCAATATACTTTAAACAATTTCTCTACGATAAATCAGAGCCCATTTGGTCCTGTTGCACTAAATGTTCTCCGAGAAGTTATCTGGAAAATGAAATACCACACCTCTCACGTCAGAGTCCCAGGACAGCCACTCACCTGTCGCCATTGTTACAGAACTGGACTGCAACCACTTTGTCCTAAAGAGGAGAGAGGGGAAAAACAGGAGTAAGTGCTCTGGAAGCTGAAACGCTCATCCAAGAAGAACTTAATTATGAGCTTCTGTTCAGCAAATTGCATGTCCTCACACATTTCCTGTAATGCATTGTATTAGCAATTCAAGAAGAGAAAAGTCACATTTGAAGCGAAAACTTCCCAAGACACATTGTGTTAGACACTGAAATACACAACTTCAGAGAGGTGACGCTTTCGTGTTGCTCCAGAAGCAGCTCAGAGACAGAGCCGATTTCCAGCCCGGTCTCCCTGGCCCTCAGAGGTTCGGGAGGAAGAACTCCTGCCCCAGCACGGTGCCGCAGGATCACACACACCCCAGGGGAAGCTCCGCCTGCACCCTTCACACTCCCCGGAGTTTGCTGGAATAAGGAACCCCAGGAGCTCACGGGACGCAGGAAGGTACCGCACTCCACGAGACGGAGAAAGAACCACTTCACCAAATAAATGATCACAGCAGGTTTGCAATTTTTAGAGCTAACATTAAAATGCATCAAAATATTTCATTAAAAAAAAAAAATTGCAAACTTTGGCTTTATTTCCACTTTTAAATTGTTGAGAAACAAATACCCAGTTTCAGGCATGGCTTTCCCCTTTTTTTACCCTGCTAAATGCTTGTGTTGGCTACAAGCACGGGCTATCTCTGCTCCTGCCGGCGTCTCGCTCCTGATAACCAAGTGCCCAAGTCAGGATTTTTTCAGGCTGAGCTGACAGCAGTCTGTGGTACTAAGAGCAGCAGGCTTCCAAAAACTAAGGGATTTACAGTGTATTCCAAACCTGAATTGCTGAACGTAAGAAATGTTTTTTTTCTTTTGTGAGTAAAATACATGTTAGATTTGTTGGCTTGGAGCTCTGAGACTGAAACGCGAGACCCACGGCTCCCGCTGAAGTCCAGGGAATCAATTTAGACCTCGGCTTTAATCCATAAAATGTTGTTCAGGCGGACAGCTGGGCTATTAAGGTTCAGAGACAGATGCTCCCAACCCCTCACAAGCGACAGCCCTGTCAGTGTTGCTGGAAGCTTGCCTTTCTGATATACTGTTTACCATGCACGTAATAAATAACGCAATCATCACCTGCTCTCGGTGACGACGAAGAAATGAAGACAGATTCGATACTGTTTTAGTGATGCTGCTTTACTGGGTTTCATCAAAATTGTGATATTTAACGGTTTTAATAAAGCTATCAAGATTCAAACTTGAAAACTAACATTGAAAGTCATCATGCGGATATTTAAAATAGTTTGAATTTTTACAAAAACCCTTCTGCGTTTTTGTAAAACCTGAGAAATTATGCTTTTAAGCGTGCCTTATTTTCTAAATGAAATTACCATCAGGATCCAAAGTTTGACTGCACACTCTAAAACTAGAATTACTTTGGTTTTTCTTGTTATGTGGATTTGTGGTCACAACGAAAGTTAAATACTGCACAGTAAATTTAATAGGAAAAACGACATCGTGCATGAAAACTGCTTTAATTCCTGATTCCAACACAGAGTTTCTTCAAGAATATGGGAAAATCACCTCGTCCCTCAGTCTCCCGGGGGAATAAAATACATAAAGCATATTTTGCACACATCTCCTGCCTCAGAGGAATTTAAAAATAAACATACCGCAAATTTCCAGGCATTTCAATACCACACTGTTGAGAGCCCACAAAACTCTAAAGACAGAAAACATGTCGAATAGGATGTGCAAAATCTAAGTTTCTCAAATAAGGGGGAAAAAAAAAAAATATTTGCTTTCTGACTTGTCTCTTACCGTATGGGATTCTAACTCAGCCATTTTCTCTGGAGATTCCGAGCCCAAGTAATAAATTCTTATCACGTGGTCAGTGCTACCTGTCGCAATGAACATGCCACCTGAGAAAGACAGGGTTTTCCGTGAGAAGAAAAGCCACCCAAAGAACAACTTATTTTAATTACTGCTTTACCATCTGTACCTTCTCAGACCGTATCAGCGTTAGCACAACTATGAGCTCTACAATATTTTCCAGCTGCAAACCCTTCCGACCAAAGAAAGAATATTGCAACTAAAATATTTAAGCGCATCTTCCATATCTACTTGGAATGCATCAGTGCAATTATTGCTGAACCAGGAGTCAGTGATGAAGCTATTTTCTTGTAAAGTTTGTTCTACTTACAATATTGCACAAAAAGGGCTGAATTGTGTTGTTTACGGCACTGAAATGGATTTAGTGATTTCAGAATTTCTGGTTATAAAAAAAGGATCGCGAGCAAGGCTCACGTGGCTCTAGGATAGCTCTTTACAATAATTTTGCTTGTAAAAATCACTATTTTTCAGAATTCAAAGATGCCACAAAGGATGCCAGTCAAGCCGGTAATTTTGAAACATAACAATCGATGCTCCTAGAATTTTGCTAATCTCCCAAATTTGGCTCAAGTGTAATATCTGAACAGAGGCCACCTGTCTGCCAGACTTCACAAACTTTTCACTCAAAAACTTCACAAGATAAAACCTTAAAAGGATATTACAAAGAAAAAGCTCTACTGTGCAAAACAACAGACTGAAAGTATAGTCTTCCCTGGCAGTGGTCAAGGCAGTTTAGCTTAAATTATGGGGGGGAAAAAAAAAAAAAAAAAAAAAGAGAAAATGCAGCGTAAGGCAGAGGCTTAGCATGGAAAGTTTCAAACAATCACAATTTGACAATGAATTAACTGAAAAAGCATTTCATATTTGTATTTAAAAAGAAGTAGCAGTTGTCACCAAGGCAATTATAATTCATAAAATGCTTTCAGCCACCCTATAACGCATACATACCGGAACTGAAAGACGAACAAGATATCTGAACACCAGGCCTGGACCTCTCTGCAAATTTTACAGGGCGATCCCTACATGCAACAACACAACATTTTTCTTTTTCGTTACTTTATTCCGACGCCATTCAACAAGAACAGTACACTGCAGCTCAGCACCTAAGGGCAACATGCCCTGAACAGCTTTATTTCAGAAGTCACATCTAAATTTCCTAGAACTTATTTTTCATTGTAGTCATTTTCTTCTTTAGTTTAGTAAGCAAATCAACATTTTATAAATTGAAAGACTCTTTAATATTTATCATGATACTCACCAATTGAAATCTATTTAAAACAGAACCTGGCAAACCACTTGTCTAACATCATTTACTCCCATCTAAGTACGGGGCTGATGCCACCTACCTGTGTGCTCCTCTAATTAAAAGCAAAGAAATTCTTCTGCCTGTACATTTTGGACCAGGATTCAGTCCTAAACGTTAACACACCACTGGCTTGCAAAGCACAAGGCCCAGAAACAACAGCCCTGATCTCAGCCTGCCCCAGGCTGTAACGCACAAACTCCCCAAGCCGGATAAGAAAGCGCTCCGTGCCCCCCGCGCCGCTACGGCACGGCGCGTCCGTGGGAGAGAACATCCCAGGAAACTTGTTTATTGAGAGAGAACATGCCCTTATTTAATTATCTCAGCATTCCTCTCCATGCTAAAACTCCAAATACATTTATCCCTTAAGATAATTACAATTATCTAAACAGACTTACTTGAATTTCATGGTGTTAGCGTGCCACTGCCAGAAGCAGATTGTTCCGTCAGCACCAGTAGAAGTGAGGTATCGCGTTGTTCCTTTCCTTGCCGGAGAGAACTGAAAATAAAGTCATAACAGTTAAACCAGGTAATTTCTTTCTCCCCTTAGGTGCTGGTAGCTTGTAAACGGACGTTGACAAGAATCTTTTTCACAAACAAATTAGCTTTTTCCCCAGGAGTACGGAGCACAGTATCAGAGATAAGCACAGGATCTGCTCTTCCATAAAAGAAAAGAAAAGAAAAAAAAAAAAAAGATGAACGGAAAACACCCACATTTGAAGTAGCAAGTCTTGTTTCTACCACACAAAACTTAGCAAGTTGGAGAAATTAAATAAGCCTAGACCCTCTTAATGGGGCAACAAGATGAGGAAATAATTCTTTCTAGGACAGAACTGGATCAAACATGGTAATGAAACCAAAAATGATTCCTGCATCCAAGGCCAGCAGAAAACAGCAGCACGGTAGGACTCTTCCCAAACCTCTCCTCTGCCTCTCTGAGGAGTAGGTAAACTTTTCACCCTGAAAGCTTTCACTGTAACTTCATAAATTTAGCAATAATTTAATCCTCTGACTACCTAGTAATTTGATAAAGGAAACAAGCTCTGTTTCCTCTAAAAGTCACAACTGATTATTTTCTAAATCACCAGAGTTTTACAAAATGCTCATGAGAAATGTTATATATATGTTACATATATGTTTTTTATATATATACATATATATATATAAACAAATAACAGACAAAGCACAAAGCCAGGGTTAAAACACGTTTCCAAAACAATCGCCTTAAAGTAATTTACAACATAGCTGAAATCAGACAAAACTGGAAGTATAGGCAACAGGGAGAGAAAGGAGACTCCCGGGGATTACTGGCACGTTGGAGAAGATTGTGATGGATCAGAGGCAACAAGGCTCCAGAAGAGAGGGATTCCGAGCCAAACATCCCCACTCGTACTCCCCTCTGTGTGCATAACCTATCGTATCGCAGGGATTGCCTTTTTTATCCTGGAATTTTCTTTTGTCGTAGGTTTCTGCCTGGCAGTTGTGTCTTTTTTTTAAAGCCAATAAACTGCAAATAACTAGCCATTGCTGCCTGCGCCTCCACTAGAGAACTGTGTTGCAGGTCAGTCTCCTTTTCCTGCTCCGCTATTCCTCGCGGGGCGCGCGTCACAAACCGAAACTGCTGGGGCACGAGCGCAGATGCACTGCAAACCCTGCTCTGTGCTGTGGCTGCTGCCGTGCCCACATATGCCACGACATCCAGAAGGGCTCCTTACGGTACGGGCTAAGACAAGAAGACAGTAAGGAAAGTGGAGGGAGGTTTTTCTCTTCTGAACTCTTCTGAAAAATAAAAGTTCGCTACGAACAAACAACTGCTGGGTCAGCCGCTGTGCCAGGACTAGCGCCAAAGATGCCAGCCATTTCTGCTGGCTCAGCTAGCTCATCTGATGCTCTCAGTGACCACACATTTGCTAGAACTAAGGAAGCAGCAATGGGACCACAGGAAAAGGCAGCTGGAAGAAGCAGGAAACGTGGCCACTGCACAGGAGCAAGTTTGTCAGGAAACACCACCCTCGAGTCGGGGCAAATCTACGCCGCTAACCCAGATCTCTTATTACCACTGTAATTCAAGGGTTCAGGAAAAAAAAACCCTCATTCCTTACCTGTATGGAAGTAATGGAAGCTGAGTGGCCCTGCAGCACGGCGACTGGGGCACAGGTTCGAAGACACCACACTCGCACCACTTTATCGCAGCTGCCGGCAGCCAGCAGCGTGTTCTCGTAGTTGACGGCCATGTCAGAAATCTCAGCCGAGTGGCCTCGCAACGTCGAGAGCAGGCGCCCATCATCCGTAGCCCAGATTTTGACCAAACAATCGTCTGACCCCTAACGGCACACAAAAATTTCCAAAGATTACATAAAATAATGCACGCTACGTGCGCGTAACGCACAGGAACGGTGCAGGTGGACAAGTATCTACAACAGCGTCGCGCCGCAAAGCTGCCGGAAGAGCGGCCTCAGCGGGATTCCCCAGAGCCACAACAACCTGACTTCGGGATCACCTCCTGGGCTCAGGATCTAGATATTTATAAAAGAGAAGCCACTGTCTTACGTTTCACACTAAGATAGGATCACCGCTGCTAACACAACTCCTCTCAGCACAGTTCAGTACCAATTAAGGTAAATTTCAAAGGTGAAATGTTTCATTACAAACTACCAAAGGACAGGTTGATCTGTGTGAGCCGGATCAAGGCAGCAGTAAAATCAAAGTGACTGTAAGACTTAAGGAAAAAGAGCGCTTAGGCATCCGAGGGATCCCAGAGCCTCTGCTGTGCTCCTGGAGCTGCAAGGCAGCTGTACCATGTGGATCCACTTCTGGGAATGGAATAAAGCTGGACAACCCAAAGAGAGGAATTGTGCAACATCACGTGCCACTGAAATACCATGCCAGTGAGATTTCGGTTCAGGACAGGACACAATTTGAAAGCATATCCGACAGAGATCACTGTAAAATACCTGTACCTACAGTAGCAGCTACGTAATTTCATACTCAGTCCCTATATCACCAAGAATTTTTAGACCCTTCACAGACCTTTCCACTACTCAGATACTACAAAGAATACTAATACTGGTAGCTAGGATTGCCACTATCTATTCAGGAACATAATACAATAAAACTAACTGCAAAATCAGCACTGTTTGACTTTAAATTACATTTTATTCACTTCAGCTAAATTCAAACACAAATCACTTTCAGTTCTTCACATAACTGCAGATGAGAAAGAGTTCTTTACGGTGTAAACAAAGCCAGCTCTCACTATGGCCCAGAGTAATTATTACACCACCACCTCTATTTGACCAATTTATAAGGAGTGGAGAAGCTAGCAAGAACACAAAGACAACAGTTAGCCTGCCAGGTAACCTGTTTCTGAACACCTACTGCCAAGAGACAAGGGCAAAGAAAAAACAAGGCAGGGATCAACAGTTACAAGATGCATTAGCAATCTGAAAAATCTGCTGATTTTTAAATACGCACAACAAAAAGCAAGGGCAGTATCACAGAAATGCATGTTACATATACTGGAGAAAAACTGAAAATAATACACGTATATTCACTGACATACTACAAATTCTAGAAAGAAAATTTAGTAGAGAAGTAAATTGCAGACGAAGTAGTGAGATCTTCTATGTATCATCAGTTTTTACTGAAACATAAGGAAAGGATTGCCAGCCTTTCCAAGGTAAAAAGGTAAAATGTAGTTTTAAAAAAAAAAAGTAGCAGCAAGCAGCATGCAAATTAATTTCACATCCCAGCATACTGCAGGGGCCATTCAGCCAGAAGGATGATAAGGAAAGAAAAATGAACACGTGTTTCAAGTGAGAGCGGGAAGCTCTGGACCGGAACAACCCTGTCGTAAGGTTCCACACGGGGAAGCAAACAGCTGACGAATATTCGGTCTATCGGAACCGCGAGCAATTTTAAAACACCAAGTCAAGTGGAAAGTGAAAATCAGCACAGAAAGAGATGGGTTTTCCACACATTCCAAGGTTTTTCTTCCCTTCATTTTCCGGAAGCCACATCTGCATCTCAATCAGTGCCTACGAGGCTGTTGTGGGACTCAGGAAAGAAAGACACCACAAAGCAAAGCAATCTTCCCAGAAAAGTACTGGTTTTAAACTTACTGTAAAAATTCTTCTCCCACTGCGGTCAAAGGCTATACAATAAACAGAGGAGAGGTGTCCCAAAATCCTCTTATGCATTTTCATGTGTTGGTAGGTGGATGTTGGGAACAAGTGGCTGAAACGTCCACATCCAGTTAATTGCCTGGCAGAAATTATATTTACTGGGAGAGAAAAAACAAAACAAAAAGAAAACAAAGATGTGAGTTTTGTCCAGAACTCAAAGCAAACAAATATTCAATCAAATATAATGTTTGGCAACAGTGTTACAATCCATAAATCTGAGCCTTTTCTACCTGACCAGAACATTCTGTCCAGTCTTGTAAAAAGAAAGCCCACTCCTGATTAAGCCTTTCAACACCACACACTGCACCTGCTTCCTTACTCGAAAAATAAAGCAAAATAAAGAGTTCCTATCCCAGCTAGAAGTTATTCCAAGCAACATGAGTTATTCATGAACAGGCAACAGACACATTTATTCTTTATGCACTTGGAAAAATTGATATTAGTAACATATAATTTCCTTATAACAAATACAAATTTATTTTTGGAGTATAATAGTTGTTCAAGTGCTTTTTTGGGGGGGATAAAAATCCTTCTTTGGAATGGGTTCCAGTTTATATGTCAGGGTCAATTGTCTTCCCCACAAAGCCTCTCATTACAAGCAGCATCACTGCATTTCCCATTGATGGGGAAGAAAGAGGTGGCACTGATGGACAAAGCCCCAGTCAGCAGAATGGCAAGTACCCGAAAAAACTGCAACAGCAACAACTCATTTCACATGATCCTCACTCTAATCTTTAATTCGATGCATAATTTGAGATCGTTTGGGGTATTTAAATGTACCTATCCCTATTTATACCACTTGAACTTCCGATTTGGAAGTTTTGAGACTTGTTTCCAAGGGTACTTAAAGCTCTGACGCTGCTGTACGGGTGGGGTTTGCTGCGTCCTGGTGACAGCGGGCTCCCCGAAGAACCCTTATCTTGTCTGCTGCACATTGAAGCGGGCTGGGCGTCACGGGAGCCGGGGAAGCCCTTTAGTGCCTTTCAGTCCACGAGTTTGAAAGTACAGTGAACAACCTGACCCGTTTTCTTAATTGTATCATCACATCATTGCCTATCTACACAAAAAAAAGATCATGAAATATATTAAACAAATCTACAGAGTCAAGAAGCATCATTTCAAAGGTCACTAACCCGCAACACACTTCTGTATGTTTCTAAGACGTATTTACACACAGGCAGAGAGACACATGGACAACAAAAATAAATTGTTTCCAGATGTACAGAAAATATTTTTGTTTCTCAGCTCTGAAATTTGGACTATTTTTAATCACTCAATGCTACTGAAACACTACATATTAGAAAAAAAAAAAAGTTGCATAAAAGGTGTAGATGCTTGCAAAAGCCATCAGGCTCCCAGGGTGCCCTCATCGTCAGTCAATATTTGCTCCTCATGTAAAAACACACATTCAGCAGTACTAAACCAGCAAAACACACTAAACCAAACTAATTTACTATCTGCCTACTATTCAACTGACACTTAATATTATACAGGAACTGTTACATGGAAATTGTTTCCCTAGCAAAGGAAAAATGAAAATTCTAACTGTTTTCCCCACCTCTTACAGGAGGGCACAGAGATCCCACAGAGATAAATGCCAGACAAAGGTACTGTCAGGTTTGCCTACACTTTATTCTATCTACTATTTAAGTATGCCAGCTAAAAAGCTAAATTCTTAACAATATTACACCTTGCTTTCCAGACTGCGGACACTGTTAGGCAGCACAGAGACGTAATCATTTACAAGATGGCAATTCTGCTGCGCCTTTCAGTGCTCCAATCGTTTACACCCATAACAGTGTATCCGCCTTTAAACAACTCCCAGTGGCTTTGAACATTTTTTAACCGCAAAAAGAACTGTGTGAATCAAAAAGGTACACTCGCATTTCAAAAATATTCCCAATAATCACAACACCTGCGTACTACAGCGTTCCCACGCGCTCCTGACGATTTACCGCTGCTGCGTGTTGTAAATCACACGAAGGAAACACGGAACGGTAGAACCAACACTCACTTGGCACTGAACTTCTCCAATTGATTCCCAGACTTGCAGTCGCTTCAGCTTCAGAGGGTGTGAAAGCAATTTCACTTTTTTGGGTGTCTGTTTCCCTATTTGCACAACGGGGACGAGACTCCTCAACATCCCACGAACAATTAAAAAATACAAAGCACTGCTGATGAAATGCTTCAATCAAAGGTTCAGAGAAATACAGACCTACTGTTATGCCATAAGGAGTGCCATCTTGATCAAAGCAACAGCAGCTTTGAACAAAAAGTACCAAATATTCAACGTCTCTGATCCTTGTATAAAAATGCTTAGGGTACACCAAAAACGTATGCCATCCACACAAAGCCGTGATCGAGATTTTTGTCTTCCCAGGCTTCGTAAACTATCACTGCCGTCAAAGAAACTGTAAACTAAAAACTCCCCATGAAACAAAACAAACATCCTCAATTCCAGTTCTCCTATTTTTTGGAGATTAATACACAGTATCTAGACAGGGAATTACCCACCCATGACAAAAAGCCCTCTGAAGTTTCCTTTCTTCAGTACAATTAAGTTATTGTACTCATAAAGCCTAAAAGCATTAAAAAAAAACCCCTAATTCCCACACAGAGAATTAGCAACAAAGTAGCCATAAAAACTTTTAGCAACCTATCTAATTAGCTGCCGTACTTCACGCCGTACTGGGTGTAAGGGCTGCCAAGTCTTCCCCCTCACCATCGCCTGCCAGGAAAAACTTTCCAAACCACATCGATTTTATTTCACATTAAAAGTGAGCATATCTAGTCCTCCTGTTAAGAAAAGTCAGTTCGTTTTGTCCACAAGCAGAAAGGCCTTTTTCTCAGAGAAAGTTCCTTCTTTCTCACGGTCCTTGAAGATCACACCTTCAGGAAAATTACAGTCCTTGGTGCAAGTACGGGCAGAGTTGCAGGGGGCAGAGGGGAGACACATCTGTCATTCTTAAATCACAATCCATTCTGCTAGAGAGAACAGCACAGAAGGGACAACCCTTGCAAGAAAGCTCACCTAGGAAGGGTAAAACCAAAACCCTGCAACAATAACCCATCGGTGAAAAGAAAATTCAAAAACCCCAAAAATTCAAAATCATCATTCATGATTCAAAATCACCATTCAAAAACAAAAATTCAAAATCATCAGACACCACAAAGTTCAAAGTTAAGTCACAGCTTCTGTAGGAATTAAAACACTTCAGCATGGACAAAGCCACCTAGCTGCAGCAGTTTTCAAACCGGTATCAGTACAAACGCTTGTTTTGAAAATGTTTTCTCTAGTATTAACGGTGATGGCGTCACACCACACCATTTCACCCTCCGAAAGAAGCACTACGACTTCGTAACGAGGACGTAACATTGCACGTAGCCAGGACGCGCGGCGAGTAAGCTGGGCCTGACCAAGCGCGGAGACCGGGTACCACTCGCAGCGTGCGGAAGAAACCCAAGTTTGGATCCCCTGAGAACACTGGGAAACAAACGCAGTTGGCTCACACACGCAAAATATCTTCTCGGAGAATGGACGTGCGGCCGCAGAGACAGCTAGGCCAGGTAAAGGCACCAGAAGGACAAAGTGTTCCAGCTTTCATAGCTGCTGACCTCACGGAAGAACTTCACAGCGGAGAAGCATCATCGATTTTCTGACCTCATGCGAGCACTGCTGTTTGGCAGGCCGAAGGTGGCTGGATCACCTTGACTGTAAATTTCCATACAGCTGAATTGCTTATTCATTCAGACCATGCTACGGACTTTCTAGTTCCAGATTTTTTTATCATCTGCACTAACAACAGTTACCCACACCAAGATTTCCATACTCAGGTTAGAATAGCTCTAGTAACCAACTAACGAGGGAAAACGACCTTCTTTCTAATCTGCTTTGTTGCTTTGTGTTGCCTGAAAAAAAAAAAAAAAATCCTGACAAAACCGAAATAGTATTCCAAATCAGGTTTAACTTACGTGAATAACTCCCACTGCTGAGGTACTGTGTGGCCAGTCTTTCAACTTTCTGACTGGAAGAGCACAAAGGGAGTCCTGAACATACCACTACTGCAAAACCCGCAACGAAACGGTCCAAAAGACCATCCTCGCTGTATTCACCATGTTACCCTGCCAGCAGCAGAAAGCTCCGGCAGCATTTTCCCTTCCTCTCCTCCCCCAGGAGATCACCACAGCCCTCCAGGACTCAACACACAAACACCGCATTCCTGAGAACGGCTTTTCCAGGTCAGCACTTTCTCGGAGACTCCCCGAGCCAGAAGATTCCCAGCTCTGCACAGACATGCTGGGAAAAGGCAACACGGATTTCTTGCTCCAGTTCCGCTGTGCACGACCTTTTATTTTGGAGAACAGATCACAAGGCCCCGTCCCAACCCCACGCCTTATTATGGGTGTCTGTTACTCCAGCAAGTAATTCCAGAAAACTCAATCTGACTGAGCCAGCACAGTATGGGAATTCACAATTGTGCTGAAATATTCAAGAGCTTGCACATACTTCTTCATCTTGTGTTTTAAAGCAAGACACACACACACACTGCAGCATCTGTGGCTGTCACTAATCACCAGAAAAAAAAAAAAAACAAACCAACCAACCTATTTTGCACAAATAGACAGAAGAATTTTGTGACTTCCCATTCAGGATTAACAATGGGGAACCCCAAACTCCTGCCTCCTGTACAGCTTAAGCATAGTAAACTTGTTATTTTAATCTTTATCCACATTTTCCTGTCTTTCCAGTAGTTTATGTGTCTTCACCAAGGAGGATTGTACTCTTCCAGGAACCAACACTTACAAAAATCAATTCCTGGCTATAAAAGATCCTTTCCCATCTATCAGATTTGCACTTCTTAAAAAACAATTCCTAGTCAAACACCAAAACCAACAAATCATTCTGTTCTTTAAGTCAGTAAACAGTCACCAAGAAAGCAGCACAAACTGTCACAATGGCATGACAAAAGCTGGGGTCCAATCTGCCAGGACGGGTCATTAACAATACCGCATATTCCAAAAACACATTCCATAGCTGATCCAGGAGCCCTTACAGAAATACAACTAGAGAAGCTGAGCGTGTGCAATGAATCTACAATCTAGCCTACTAGCAATCCACCAGCCCAACTGCTAACCGTAAAGTAACTGCAGAACCAGCCTAAAAGAACAAATACACAGATACGTACAGAAGTACGTCTGGAAATACATGGAAATAGTTTTATTTTTTAATGTCCACAGCATGACTCATGAATTATCTGAGAGAAGCAGGAAAAGTACTAACGCAACAGTTCCCTGTGCGCTAGTTCCAGGCAAATACCCGTTTCTTTTTCACACGGAAGACTCATAACTAACTCTGCTCTTCTGTCACACTGCTGCCACACCACCGCAGACCTTACGCAAAGCGTGCTATCAATTTCAACCACAAACAGCCCGGGCTTTGTCATTCTCCTGTCCGACAAAGATTAATTTTTAGTAATCAGAGAGAAAGCGCAGAAGCACAAACAGAGCAACAGACGTGGGAGAAACAGAAGACTGCCATCATCATCCTCATGCCTCCAAAGGGACGAGAGAAACGGAGGTGACTGGATTCCCTAACCAACCAGGAAAAGCCTACACATTGCACAAACACTTACACAGTAAATACAGATAAAATACCCTCATAAGAAAAAATCATGACCAACAGGACTTAAATTTATGCCTGCATATATCTGAGCCTTATACAAGTTCTTTCTCTAACTGTGTCGACAGCTGAAACTGAAATAGCACAAACGTTGGTTTGGTGATTCTTTTCTTTTTGGAGAGGGATGTTGCAAGCAGTCTGTTTTCTGTCACAAGTGTACTAAAATGAATTCCTGAGTCAAAAAAGTTCCCTGGGAGCCAGGCGCTTTGTTCTCGCTAAGATTCCTGAATGAAAAGCTTGTCTACGTGCTCCCGTGACCACATCTATCCCACCTCATAAGCATACGTAGATCCTATGCAGGTGTATCCAAAAAATACTCAAGCACGTTGCCCTCCAAACAGCAAGCTGACACTCAAAGCTTTTCAACGTGGCCACAATGTTCCAACGCATGTACACACATTATGAGAGACTGAATAATACAAAAAGGGTTATTCTGTTTCAGTGAGAAACCTTTTTCAGACTAATTCATGGTGAAATGTCAAAAAAAAAAAGCCATTCATGCAAACCCATACTAGTGTTCCAGTCGCTAAGAGTAACTTTCAGCTGGAAGATTAACAAAGATCCAGAGAAGAAAAAGAACAAACACCTTAGTATGTTTTCAAACTCACCCACGTTTGGTGGTTTCCCATAATTTACAGGTAGTTCGGGAGGCCGGCCTCTGTGAAGAGCCGCAAAGGCAGATCCTTTCCATAGCGTATGTCTGAAGTCTGTACCGGCAAGATTAACAGTGAGTTAGCGAAACAGTCAGCCAAACCGCGTCCAACTGACCTATTCCTCTTAGAAGCAAGAGCATCATGCAGCACTCCCAGCATCCCAAAATAAGATTTGTCTTTTTAAACAGTTTCTCAGAGATCTAACACTCAAAGAAGATCGCTACTCTGATTTCTAGTTCCTAAGCGATATGACTGTAAATGGTTCCGGCTTATTTTCACTTGGTTTTGGTGAGCAGGGAGTCTAAACCGACGGAAAGAAAGGGAATGAGAAAGTGGGTGCACTTTGTATTGAGGCAAGACCGGACTCTGGTACGTTTTTGGTCCTTCTGCAATCCCAGCACAGGCAGGGCCTCTTCTTACAAGCCGTACATTTGAGATACACACACACACATTCGCTCCCTGAAAGTGGGAGAAGGGAGATTTATTTTTTCCAATAAATCTGTTTTCCTGCAATTGGTGGCAATATGCCCTCCTTTCAGATTCTCCTCTGCACCCCCACGCCCCCAAAAAACATTGTTTTTAAAATGAAGACTGTTTTCTTTAAAGACTCTCCAGCTATCTGCTGCCAGCTGGCCTCAGAGAGCCTTCTCTCCAGAACAATAGTGATTTTTCTGAGACTGTTCAGAGTGCCTCAGAAATTAGATCTGGACTTCTTCCATTTCTGGCCATCTGGAAGGAGAGAAATGAGCTTCCAGGGTGAATGAGGACTAAACAGAAGGACAGTGCCACAGATTGGCGGATCTGTGTATCACCCTTTCGATCGCCGAACAGGAAGCACGCGAGCTGATGTGACTCCTGCTCCCCTGTACAAAAGTGTTTCTTATCTCTTTACATTTTGTTGCTGTTTTCTTCTCAGATACAAACTGAATGTGAAATGAAGGAACGTTTCTCTGCAGGTCTCCCTGCAAGCCTGAAATTCTCCACCCAATTATATCAAAGCACAGGCAAAACAAGGCTCAGCCCCAAAACTTTGCGTAAGGAAACGTGCTTGCCAACAGCACACCCCTCCAGGTGACATCCCGGGGACCAGCAGAACGCCGCAGTCCCTGTTAGCATCAGCGTGGGACTTCACAGGATGCGGTAAATGAAGCGCTCAGCTGCCACTGAAACAGGAAGGTCCTGCTCTCCCGTCCCTGCTCCTCTCCCAGAACCAGGCTTCTGCTGCCTGTGCCACCTCCAGCCCTCCGATCCCTCCATGCGCTAATTTTCATCCACTACAGCAGCAATAACAATTTTTGCAACATTTCAGCTCTCTGATTCAGCACATCACAGGAGCAAATAAGTTCTGGCTCCTACCAGGAAGAAGTGACAGGGACACAGAGCGAGGAGGGAAGGGAGGAACCTCTCTTTTCAATAGCAGATGGCTCTCAGATCTGTTTAGTTCTAACACAAAACTGCGCTCTCAGGATCATTATCTCAAGCAGAGCAGTTTTTCAAAAGGAACAGGACTGCTGCTCTATTCATGAAAGGAACGGGGGCTTTCGTTCAAATTAACTTGAAGCAAGGACAAGCAGGAATTATCACTGAAGAATCAGGCTCACCTCCTCCCACCCTCTAAACGCTGCCCCAAATGCCATCCTGCCCTTCAAGCCCACACATCTGCCTGCACGGCCAGGGAACCAAAGAATGGAACAAATGGAACAAATCAGCCTGAAAAATAGCCCCGCAAACTATACAGACTGCTGCGTTGTTTTAGACATGGGCATGTGTAAATGAAAAAAAATGGCTGTGTTTCAGATTAAATCTCTAATCCAGTTCATCCCATCATTTACACAGACACCAGTCCAACACGTTGGGGAGGGGAGGAAGAGGAAGCACGTAACAAGATCAGGCAACTGTAGGGAAGAGCGGCTTAAGATGGCATTTTCAACCGAAGAAACACGTACGTAACAGAGGCAGCAACAACTGCCTTTCAGCAAGGCTGCAACAAGAAAGCTGAGAAGGACAGGAGACAAACCAGGCTTCACGCAACCACGCGCAGATACCACAATATGAATCGAAACAAAAGGGGTTTTTTTAGCATTAAAAGAAAACTCAGTCCCACGTAAACTGAGATTCTTACCTTTTGCTGCCCTTAATAGAGACTGGCGCCCGACGCCTAGCAAGGTCTGCACGCCCAGGACGCTCTGCGGGATCTCCTTGTCTAGGAGGGGTCCGAGCCTCTCACAGATCCTAAGAAGATAATCCGGAGGGATGTGTGCATTGACAGCCACCTAGACACACAAACAGTGCAGAGGTTTGAAAACTGGGTTATTCTTGCTTCTACCGGCATTTCTTTGTCTGGTTCATATTCAAGTGTTCAAGTTACTGAAATCAAGTCTAAAGCCCCTGAAAACCTCCTCAAAATTAATTCTATCAGAGATATCTTTCCAAGCGACGTGGAGCGTCGAGAAAGTCAGACCAGAAATTCCAGGTGGTAATAGCCGCAGCTGTAATTTAGGATACCCCTGAACAACAAAGGAAAAATCCCTGAATGTCAGAGTTCCCTGTGCAGTACTCTGATCAAATAAAGTATTGCCCGGGGACTTTTCTAAGCCAGTTTTACCCCTCAGTTCATTCTTTTCATACACAGCATTTCTTGTTTAGCTGAAACTCCCATGCCAGACGCTCAGGTTACTGTAAGAAGCAGATGTGCTAAAGCCTAAAAACCCCTGAATGATATCCTAAAACCCTAAACATTATCCTAAAAGCAATATCCAGTCTCTGGTTTTTAGCTACTGGGAATAGGTACTGTTAAGACCCACATGTGTAGGCTCCGCTCCTGCTTTGTCACCTTGAGAAAACATTCTTTTTTTTCCCCTTTAGACAGAGACTGTTTTCGATGGAGAGACAACAGTTTTTCCGGCAGTCTGTTCAAATGGCAAATAAATTGTGCCTCATTATCCAGAACGCCCTGCACTTCCCTGACTTCCACTGTATTTGCTAGCTGGCAGCAAAAACTCAGCGTCAGAGCTTATTTAGCTCCTTCAACACAGGACATGCAGCTACATCCATCTCCTTTTTAAAGATCAACAGTAACAGGTCACTCAGCTCTCACATACCTGCGACTGAAAAAATAGTGCTATTGGAACTACTTACAACTTTTGTATCTGCTGCAATATTATGAAGAAAGAGATTGTCAGAAACCATTTTTTTTTTTTTTTTGCGTTACCAAGCCATGAACTAACGCCAAATAATACTGCAGCTGACCCAAGCGGGCCAGAACGGTGCTCGTCGTAAAGAAATAACGGCGGGCGCACGCCTGCGCACCCCCCTCTGCCCACACGACGCTCCACACGCGGCCAGGCCGAGGCCGACACTGGCGACAGGGCTGCGAGCGCCCAGCACCCGTGCAGTTCCCTCCCTGAGGGGTAGGGCAAGTCTGTGTGCCGCTGCGGTGAGCCAGAATGATTCTCCAGTTTGGCTAAAACCACGCCCAAGCTCCCCTCTGCATCGGCTCTGGTGCTCATCTAACGTAGAGGGAGCTGCTTCAGCTCCCCCGGCTAGGAACGCTCACCCGACAAAAGGAAAAGGTTTTCTGCCAGGGGCAGCAAAGCTGACTGTGACTCAGAGAAGTGTCAGAGCTGGTGGAAAACAAGGAATTGGGACAACTTCTTCCAACAGCAGAGCATCGTCAGGTAGGCCCAGGCATCCCGCCTACCCAGACCCCGGGGAGAAGCCCCGCTCCGGCCCCAGCACACCGAAGGGAGCGGCACGCATCAGGAAGGAGGAAAAGGTGAGTGCTTCCCTCAGAACTGCTGCCAAAGCATTGTTCACCGCACCATGTCATCAAACAGATTATTACTGCGTGCCATCGGGAAATCGTTCCTTCCAATTGGGCAGCGGCAGTGGTGCTACGGCTCAGCGCGGTGAGTCATGTGCTGTGTAACGTAATCACCCGCAGCACAAACAGGATCAACAGCATCCCTCAAACAAAATTTTAAGCAAAAAAAAAAAACAAAACCAAAAACAAAACCCAAAAGTTTTTCTAAGCACACATAGAAATTATCATTGCATTAAACCAAACCAAAACTCCTCTGTCTGACTGGAAACTCGTACAGAAGAGAGACGGGCTGCTCCGCGCACCCTTTCAGTCGCCGTGTGTTAAAGACTCGGCTGTGGCCTTTGGACAGAGACACAAGAATCACACCTCTGCAGGAAATACGAACCTGGTGCCTGCGTTAACGTGGTCCCGTTCCGTGACTTTTCATACGTGAGCATCCAGGAATGACCCCATGAATGCTCTCTGGCACCGAGTGGCTTCTCCAGCCATTCGAATTTCCCTGTCTCTCCCAAAATCACGGAGTTCTAACATTATACTGGTACCTTCCCCGTTTTACAGCCAGGGAAGTTCGGTATACAAGCATGAATGGTCTTTCCTTGTAAACTACACGATATCACAGAAGTCAAAATGAGGTAAAAGGATTATCAGAACTTTTGTATTTGCATATCGTTCTTACTCATTCCTCAAATATTACAAATGTGTTAATGCTACAGAATATTTTATTATCTGCGCTAGTCTCCCTTCAGCATGCAAGCGAGGATTTGAAGGATTTGAAACAACGGCAATTCTAAACAGAGAATCAGCAATTTAATAAAATCTGAGTATGAAAATCTTTTTTACATCTCTGATAATTAGTGACATGCTTTTCAGTCAACAATTGCCAATTCTAGCAATTTATCAAGCTTAAGATTAAAAGATTAAAAAGAAAAAGAGTAAGCAATGCAGAAGCTGCGGAATTTTACTTCTAGTGTAAAAAAAAACCAACCCATACCACTCTCTCTGGAAACATAAAAGTCCAAACCATCCTCCTAGCGTACTGCAGCAGAACGCCTCCCTTTGCCCGCTGGTTTCGAAGTACCGCCGCTATCCTGTGTCTAGAGAGGAGCTGAATTCAGCCTGGCAGCAAACGTCCTGCCGTGGAGGCAGCGCCCGGGTTGTTCAACACGCAGTCCTAACTCAGCGCAACCGCTCGGAAACGGAAAGGGACTTCGGCGCGTAAAGACCCGCAGATTCGGCCACGGTTTTAGGAAGAAGAGCAAAGGGAGCGAACAGCCACGCCACGTGCAGAGCAGCAGTTCAGAGATGAAAGATGGATGGCCAGACTCCCGGAGCACGTCCAGCGCTCTGCGCGTGCCTGGTGGGGATTTGCCCGGGACAGCCAGACGCTAAGCGGCTCAGGAGAGCAGACATCTGCTTGATCGCTGCCCAGACCGGAGAAGGTGGCAAATCCATCATGGAGCCAGAGTTAAATCTGCACAAAGCGAGCTGCTGAAGCATCTAGATTTTAGTGCACAGTTTTATTAGATTGTAAACTTTTCCAAGCAAGGTTTAACGTGGAGCATATGGCAGGGACCAGGCACACATCAAAGTGACCACTCACTGCATGAACGCCCTGCTCACCAGAGTTCCCACCTGCGACCAGAACCCTGCCATGGCGCAGAAGAAAGGCTGTATGAGGCTTCTTTCCTTGCACTTTTTCATGTTTTACAAGCCAGAACAGCCCAAACCAGTGGCCCTTGATGTGAATATTATCACTATTGTTATTACCAAACAGCCACATAGGCAGGCAGCAAAAGCAGCAAATTCTCCTGGAGATTTTTTTCCTAATAACTTCCAGATAAAACGCTTAAACCGCAGATCAGAGCAAAACAAGCAATTCTATTTTCAGGTTCCCAAAAGAACTTGAAACAAAAATCCTTCCTTTCACCTCTGCATGAGATAGCTGTAAATGGATTTTAAGTATCTTTTCAAAGCTGCAAACACACAGCTGAGAAAAACAAAGTCCCTCAAATCAGATTTTCATTAAAAGAAGGATGGGAAAAAGCAAAGCTTAGCATCAGTTACAGCCGTACCTCTTAGCATGTGCTAGTCCAAACCCCATAAGGCAAAATTAAACAACTGCAAGGATAATATCACTTCCTCAAATGTATTAGAAAATATTTTTAGAATATTAGAAAAAAACCTTCAGGAAACAATTAGAAAATTAGGCAAAATTAAAGATGAGTAACACAGGCCAAAAACATGCCTTTAAAAGAGCATGGTAAAACCATCCAGAGGAGCTCAAAGGGTGCTACGTGACAGCAAGTTCTGCACCCTGGGATAAATTGTCAGGAGAAAAATGTTTTGTTGCCTTAAGATGGGAAAGACCCTATAAAGCTTAAAATGTGAGAGCACACCAACGCCACAGTACCACAGAGGAGTTCCCTGACACAGTAACCAGTACTAACCACAGTAACTTCAGAGTCTCACAGCTCTGAAGTTTCAAGATGTATCCAAACACACCACTTTTTCCTTTCCAAAAAAAAATCTACGTAAACAACCACGGGTGGAACACAGTCACGACTGCTTCAACCAGTAGGCAAATAAGTCACTCCAGTGATAAGCAGCCGTGAGTAACGAGCTGCGAGTGAAGTCAGGTCAGGGCCAGGAGAAAGGCGTACCCCTAAACACGTTCACGCTTCTGATGCTGGAAGCGCTGCCACGCAATCTCAAAAACCACTGAGCAGAGTCCTCACCGGACGGCTAAGACCACAGGCAAGCAGCTTGTCGATCCCTGAAACAAACAAAATCCCTCCTTGGCAATTTCTCCTCCAAGGAAGATTTCAATAAACGAGAAACAAACAAAAAAAGACTCTTTGTGATTACTGCTACTACTCTCTGTCTTCCCAGGGATTGGAACCGGATAGCTCCGAAACACCTCTTTTGGGAAGCCCTGCGAGACGCTGCCCCAAAGCACAGGCCAAACTCGACGCAGGAGCTGCACGAGGGCAGCGACGCAGGCGGCAGGGCAGACCCTCGGAGACTCCTCCGGACCCGGTCCCCGTGGGCAGGCAGGCAGTTGCACATCAGCAGCGGGTTTCTAACCTCCAGGCAGTCGTGCGACGCTTCGCTCATTTGCCAAAATAACAATCAATTAAGAATCAATTGACAACTGTATCAAAAAGCAGCAGAGGAGACCAGGAGGACCAAGGCAGCTGAGCAAGCAGGAAATTACTCAAGACCTCAAATATGGAATCTCAGCAAAAGGAAGCTCAGATACTGGACTTGCACAAGATGTCAACAGTATGCAAATAAACATGAATTTAAAAAGCCATTATCCTCTCGGTTTCCTCAGAGAGAACGAGCTGGAACTACCACACAACCAATGACATTTTCCTGAGGTGACAACACCATAACATCTCTCCGCTGTTAATGCTGGGATTGGCGATATCTATAAATAACAGCACCTCAGACTCGGAGCTGGTTTTAAATCGATGCAGATGGGCAAGGCAGAAGCTCAAAGCCAAATCCCATAAGCTGTTCCATACCAGCACAGCCGTTCCCAGATGCAAATTCTCCGCTGTCCAACAATAGCTGACTTCTCTGTTGTTCCTGAAATTACATGTACCTTCGGCACAAAGGCCAAAACAGGCTGAGCCAGAAGAGACAGCTCGTCCAGAAGTTCTTGAAAACCAGAGCAGAGCCAGTCGTCTTCATCAGGAATAAACAAAGATAATTTCAAACGGCAGCCCACCGGAGACCATTCTGATAATCTGAGTCGGTTCAGCTTGAGGCGTCTGTACAACGGCTGACTCCACACTGAACTGCTATGGTTAATTTAAAATAGGAGCACTAATTGCGTGCAAGTTTGACGCACTTCAGGCCTTCAGGAGAGTGAGGACCCTCCCCTTTACAAAGACATTTCATGTCTCAAGACCCCCAGCGATCAGTAACAAAGAACCGCTCTGGAGTACACCTGGACGATTACCTAGGCAGGCAGCCACACGTTGCACATAAAAAGCACTCCAAAGTGGAAATAAGCAGAAAAGACAAAGGGAACACAAAGGCATATAAACTGGTACGCTCTGCAGGGGTTTGGTCGCAAGGTACGACTCTTACGAGTGTCTTAAATTACTCATCTGCCTTGTGGTACCTGACATTTAAAGTAAAAGACCGAGTTCAAAGAAAAAAAAGAAAAAGAAAACTCAACAGAGGGTTTTCAAATCTTGACTAAAAGCTCGAGTGAAGTGGGAGTAAACATTCCCTAGCTCAAAGCCACCGGGGAGGGGATTCGGTTGCTACAGCTTTATCGTTTCCAAAAGCCACCAGAGCAGTACCGATGTACTCAATGGCAAGAGCACCGGCATATTTTCTGGAAAATATCCATGCTAACCTGGACAGTCAAACTGAGAATGGAAAACAAAGTTGAAACATCAGCGATTAGAACAAGAACTACTTTGCCAGATTTGCCAAAGCAGAATATTGGGCAAACAAAGAAAAATCTCTGGGTTTGCAAACTCTCACTGGGTTCCATTATCTCAGGCCTGCCTGACCAGTGCCATTGCAACACCAGGCAGGGATTGTAATGGAATTTGGGTTTCTGTCTGTAAGTGTTCAAAACACAGAAATGGGTAGAAAAACCTTCATCTCCAGCTGCTAGCATCTATAGTTTATTTTTGGTTCATTATGTGACTGAGATTATTAAAATGAAGGTCAGAGTTATTTGTGTTCCCCACAACCCTGGCTAAACACGACGCTCAGACATCTCGCTAGCCCTGAAGTCGAGCAGCTCAAGTTAATCTACAATCATACAAAACCCAAGGTCCAAATTCCAAATACACCAGACTCTAAGCAATGAGAGGAAAAAGAGCCTTTCTTCAACATCCTCGACGGGGAAAGCTTCAGTCTGAGGGTTAACAGAGAGAAGCTCAGTTCACCCTACCTCGCATCAACCTATCTCACTGTAATGATTCATTTATAGTCCTGCTCCTTACTCTGAAACACCATAAACAGTTAAATAATGCTAGATAGAAAGGCAATCTAAAAGGATCGATTACTGTTAATTAGTTTAAGACAGAGGAAAAAAATCTTACACTTAAGTTTGGTAATTCTATACAGTGAGAAGCAATTCCCCATTAATTCCAAGCCTTGCTTTACAGCAGTTTTGTCTCCTGTTTCTGAAATTTTAAAGAAAAGGACACAGCTTCAACAACGCCATCTAATACACAAAAAGAAGGTTTTAGGGCTTTTCTATTTGTGCCCCACAGAATGAAAGGAAAAAATGTACACGTTAATGTAACTGATTTAACAAAACCAGTATGTCTGGAATCAGACTTCATGCGGCCACTGTTAATATTCCTCTCGGGTACCGGGCGCAGTCACAGGCTAAACCTGAAACAGCCTATAGTTACATTTCAGGTTCTCTAGGAAGACTGCACAGCATTAAAATTTATTGAATGCTGTACTTACTCTGTGTCTGCTCACTCAATATACGGTCCCGGAATTATCCACCAGAGGTATGATGAAGCATAACATTCATCTTAAATTCTTAATACACTTTGGAAGGGGAAAGCCAGCAAGTACAAAAGTCTCATCTCGATGCAAGGAGCTCTCCCATCTCCATCTGAGCTTCTACAGTATTGCTAAAGTGGAAAACCAACTCTTGAGCAAGCTCCAAAGCAGTTTGAGCAACAGTCATGTCAAAATCCCACATCGCCGTCGCACCGTGCGAGGTGGGAAAGGCGGGGACGTACTTTCAATTCCTTCCAGGTGAGGAGACAGTGACGATCACACGTACGCAGCATATCAATATTGCAAAAGCTATTAGCAGGCTGACAGCGTTCCAACCGCAAAGCGCTAAATCGGTGCCACACGTTCTTACCCAGAGCTCCCAAAAATGAAAACAAGGCCGCCTGCACCCTTCGGAAACAAACCGACACGGCTTCTCAGTCCGGCTGCTTTTGCGCGGAGGCCGGTAAGAACGCGCGCATCCCAGGCCGGCCGGCCCCGCTGCTGACCTTTCTCAATGACAGAGATTCACGCGGTTTATAACCACCAAAAACAGCCACTCCATGTATTTCACGGGCGTTTAATCGTTTCAACATCGCATTTCCTAAAAATCCCTTTTTTTTTTTTTTTTTCCCCCCCAC
>WHYT01015022.1:0-34888 GCA_009806455.1 Tetrax tetrax
TTCTGTTTTTGTGATTTATTTGCTATTTCACGTCTCAGGATGCTCAGTCTTCTGAGAAAGAGCAAGAGTACCAAGTGCCTTAAAGAATATCTCAAATTGTGCTGGGTGTTATTTTCAGGAGGAAGGAAAGACTTCAGGAATTATAAGAGAGAAATTCTCTTATTTTTCAAGAGAAGCTGCTATTTTAATGCACTCTAGCCAGCGGCAGAAGCCAGGGTTTCTCCTGAGCAGAGAAAGGAAGGAGCCAGTCCTTCCAGGCTGAAGGGGCACAGTTCTCTTTCCCAGTCCATTTTAGAAAGCAGTACATCTCTAAAGGTGAGAAATTGGGTGGCATTGTGTATTAGCAATGGACAAACTTTACTGAGTTCACAGGCCTGAGAATGCATCCAAACTGTCTCTTGATTTTTCCATCCTTCTCACACCATTGCCTTCTGAAACAGAAAGATACCACTTCTGCAGGAGGCAGAAGACCCTGCTCTTCCCCTTGTGTGTGATTGTAGCACTACAAATCTATCTATGTGGCTTCAGTGCTGCTTAGATGTCAGCTCCTCTGATGCATGTCTTCTCCAGGCAGGTTGTTTTTAGGCCATTCAATGCCAGAACAAAGATACTCTGCATCACTTCAGCCTCCTTCAAACAGTTTTCTATTTGTATATACACAATTCTATATAAGTAGCTGAAGGCCTGAACACCAAGAAGAATATGGAAAAGTGTGGTTCATTCTGTAGCCCAGTGGGAGGAGAGCTGGGTGGCGTAGTGAAGAATATAGCTTTAAAGTAGTTAGTATTATTCTACCCAGTTCTATGACAATTTCAAGTGTTGTACAGGTTTATTGATATTGATATAAACCAGGAGTAACCTGGTTTATTTCTGTGGAAACATCTCTTTTTTCCCTCAATTTCCTAGAAGTTGCCTGCACTGGTACCTCCCAGCTTGGGGAACACAGGCTGAGCAGCATTTCCAGCACGGATTGTTCTGAAGCACCCGCCTTGGTATCATAGTTCAGCCCCGTTTGGGACCAAGCTATGCAGTCTCTCACTCAGTCTCCCAACCCTCCAAGGGAATGGGGGGAAATAATATAACAGAAAGGCTCGACGTTTGAGGTAAGGACAGGGAGAGATTGTTCTAGTTACTGTTACCGGCAAAACAGACTTGACTTGGGGAAGACTATTTCAATTTATTAATAACAAAACCAAAGTAGGATAATGAGAGAAAAAGAAAACAACTTCCACCCCGTCACTCCCTGCTCCCCACCCTGTTCTGCCCCAAGCAGCACAGAGGTGAATAGGGAATGGGGATTGCGGTCGGTTCAGTACATGTTGTTTTCAGCTCCTGCTTCCTCCTCCGGTGAAGAACTCCTCACATTCCTTCCCACGTCTGGTGTGGGGTCCTCTCCGGGCTGCAGGGGAATCTCTGCCCGCGGCAGCATTACTGCTCTCCCTCCTCCTTCACTCACCTTGGCGCCTGCAGCCGCTCCTCTCACCAGAAATCCTTCACGAGCGGCTCAGGCAGACGCCTCTCCGCTTCCCTTCACACCTCCTCTCCTCACTTCTCTCGGCCGGGCCCAGGCAGCCGCCCGGCGGGAGGCCAGAGGCTGAGGGCCGCAAGGCCCACGAGGCTCATGCCTCCCCCACTCTACCTCACGCTTCTGCATCTTCTCTTTTATTAATGTTCTTCTTCTTAAATACGTTGTCACAGAGGTGTTATCACAGTCACAAATTAGCTCGGCCCTGGCCAGCAGCAGGTCCACACTAGACCTGGTCGAGGCCACTGGACAAAGGGGAAACTTCTAGCAGCTTCTCGCAGAAGCTGCCACTGTAGCCCCCTGCCCTGCTACACGGAACCTGCACACTTGGCCAAGCAACTGGGAAGAAATGAGTTCTGCTGCTGCAGCCACTTCCTGCCTGAGCAGGCGAAGATGCTGGCAAAAGAGAGTGTCTGAGAGCCATGCAGAAACACAGTGCTGCACAGCTTGCTAATGGCTTCCTGCACAGGTCAGCTTCAATGGCGGGGTAATGCTGTCATGGTCCCTGTAACTATTTCACAACTGTGGTATCTTTTTAAACACCTGCTTGTCCTTCTTTCACAGGTTACGCTTAAGGGACAAATAACACCGCACCTGTGCTAGCACGGGCCCCTGCTCCTCACCCTGGGCTCGCCATCTTGTAGGCAGGTGGCCATTAGCCGTGAGCAAGCTGGTTCATGTCTCCCCTTCTTCTCGAGAGCTGTGCGCACCGTCATCTTGGGATATGGCTAAATGAGTTAACACTCCTGCTCTGCTGAGGATCCAGGATAAAGCACAGCTTTGGTAGCAGCAACAGCTTCATTGCCTCACCACTGTGCTGAGGGTGCCTGAAGGGCCCGATTGTCCCTGCAGTGGTTTGTCTGCTTTATAGTGGTGCAAGGCTTTGAGGGGCAACAAATTCTTGGCCAGGGCCCACTATGTCCCAAAGTTTTGACGCAGCGACTGTGGGCGATGCATAACTGGCCACTGGTAGCTGTTGCGCACCCTCTTCTTCCTTACAGTGTGTGCTTCAACAGTGGTCAAGAGTGTAGTGATACAATGATGCCTTTGAAATCCTCTCCATCTGCATCGATGTATCAGCCCCTTGTTTTTGGTTTTTTTTTTTAAATAAAAGCAATTTATTCTATATGTTTCTCACCTTAGACTTGAAATATGGACTGAACAAGGAAGGAGCCGACTTCAGTGAAAGTTTCTGTTCTCTGTTGACCAAAGGCATTGCTCAGCCTGGTGAGATTGCTTCTTCCCGCTTTCTTTTTCCTTCTCTCCCTCTCCCCAGTCAGATGATTAAGTAATTTAGGCTGAAGTAATAGCAACAATCATTAGCATGAGTCAGAAAGGGAATTGCTATGCAAAACAAATAAACTTTCAGCAGCAGGCCATTTTTAATATACTGTGCAGCACGTTTAACAGTGTAATTCTCCAGTGCATCTGAATGTTTAAATATACCTGCAAAGGAGAAAAGTCACTGGTTCATGCAAAATTGCTCTGAAATATATAATTAATTTTGATACACTGAAAATTCAGCAGGGCTACACTGAGTTATAATGTTGGGCTTCTTATGTGTCATTTAATGTAAATGAGAAACATTTTTATTTCATGCATGTAGATTTTATCTAAGGTGGTGGCTTTGGTTTAGTCAATATAAACTTCTTGTCTTTTGGAGCATATATGCGTTTCTGATGTTATCTCCAGAATAGCAAAAGATTTTATTAACACTGTGTGAGGTCCCAGGAGAAGCCTAAACATGGAAAAGAATACAGATTTTAAAAGAAATTGCTCATTTGCTTGTCTGTGCAATTTTCCAGGACCTGGGTAGATGACTTTTATATTTTCAGAACCTGTCAAGTTTTTGCTTGGAAAGTGAAGAGTTTGGGATTTTTTCTTGAGCTTTCATATCTAGCTGCTTGTGAGGCACTACTGATATTATGAGGAAACACAAATTTCTCTTTCACAAGCTGCTTTGTGCCCTTCACACAGTATTGAACTCCAGTCAAAGATCCACTGTGTGTGAGACTTGACAGTAAGCATTTGTTCTCCAAGTAACTTACGCAGTTGCGAGAATTTTTAGTTAGTGCTCCTTGCAGTCAGCTCTGTAAATGTCAGTATGCCAAAATACAGAAAATACGTAGGTACAGCACAAGATTATGATATAGCCAGGAAGTGGGCATAGCTCATGCAGGCATGGCCAGAACAATTTAAAGACAGCTAAGCCATCTTGCTATACAGCACTGCTGTGAAGTATCAAATCCAGGCAAGCAGCTTGGTTTCTATGGAGTATTCACCTCTTCTGCTGTCTTCCTGTTGCATCTCTGTTCCCATGAGTGTCTGAATTAGCAAATTTTGAAGTAGCTCAGGCATACCTTCCAAATAACATGTGTGGTCTTTATCAGAAACTTGCAGAAGCAGAGCTTA
This sequence comes from Tetrax tetrax, assembly GCA_009806455.1. NCBI lineage: Eukaryota > Metazoa > Chordata > Aves > Otidiformes > Otididae > Tetrax > Tetrax tetrax. The sequence continues at coordinate 3,938 of WHYT01015022.1, forward strand.
GGGGTTTCTACGTGGCACCATTGCTATGGGGACCAGTGGCAGACAAGCCGGTGCAGAGCCCAGCTGCAGGAGGTACCCCAGCTTCCCCAGTTTTCTTGGCAGATAGACTAAATCTTGCCAGTATGTTTAATGATTCCCGCATGCCCAGTCTTCTTTTCTAACCATGTGACCTTTTAACATCTTCAGTCCCATGATACAGTTTCTCACATTTTATCTTAGGCCACCACCTCCCAGGGCTTTGGAGAGCACAGTCTGTCCTGGGAACACCATGGCTGAGATGAAGAGGGTCAATTGATGCATTCTCTCCAGTTGCTTCCTCTGCTGAGCAATGTGTGTGCTGTGCACTTCCTCTGCCTGCCCCAGTCATTTCTTTCCCTCTCTTTGGTCTGGAGGGAGGGTGAGGTGAACCAGTCCTCTGCCCTGCACTGCATCTCCATCTCCACAAAGCCCATGGTATTTCTCTCAAATCTGGGAGGACTTGGTCACTCCCATTAGGTCAGAACTGAGATTGTGTTGTAAGAACTTTGCCAAAACCAAGTGATGTTAGGTGAGGCTACAAGCTGCTGCTAAGAAATTAAGCAATTTGCCATTGCTCTCTGCTTTTGTGATATTTGTACCACTGCAGGTGAGGCAGGAGAGCTTCACTCTGCTTATTCTGTGGTAGGTCTGAGCAGCCATGGAAGCTGGAAGGAAGTAGTAGTCTAGGTCTCCATTCACAAAGCCCGGCTTCATTGCAGAGAAGCATACTAAAGAAAAACGGGCTGATTAAATTACACCCTTTCAGTGCGGACTAGGAAAAGTGGGAGTATATTTTACGGTCAAAGAAGAATGAAATCCTTCCACGTGAAATTGCTGAGGAGGAGGATGGTGATCAGGGCACTAAGTGAATCAACAGTAGTAGTAATGTCACAGTGCAGTGAAATGTGGCAATACCTCATCACTGGCTAATAATGCTTTTGTTAATGTCAGCAGCACAGAACATTAGCAAGAATTAAAAACTGATTAAAAGAAAACAACTTTTCTTCCAAGGCAATGTAGCTGATCTCCAGTGCAAGACAATCTAGTGGAAAATAATAGCTAGAAGCTATGTGCTATAGGCAGATGAAAAAAGGGCAGTGAACCATGATGGATGGAAAATTGCCTTTCCATCTGGAGTTATTAATTGAAGGAACTATTTTGAAGCAAACACATTTTAAACAAATATACAATAAGGCACCTGGAAGTAAAAGTAGAATTCAATTTTTTTACCTTCTCAGACAATATGTGTCTGGTGGAGCCTGCAGAAATTACTACCATTGGCAAAATTAGTACAGCTGCTGTCCTCGTATCTGTATTTATATAAAGCTTCTTTCATGTGAAGTAGGTGTTTTTCTGTAAAATTCTGTGCTTTAAGGCATGACCACTGTCCTCCCATCTGGGAAGCATAAGAGAAAACTTTTTGCCAAAGGCTTGGCTGATTGTTTTTCAGGATCTACACAAGGTCCTTCAAATAGCTCATGCCATGAGGCTCTTAGACTAAATGTAGAGTTTCATTTCTTATAGCTGAGCAGGACATGGTTTACCATTTTTGAGAAATGACAATTTGTCTTCTCATTCCAGCTGTACTACAGAGCTAGCTGCACTGGGGCATTAGTCCACCTGAAGTCCAGCAGTGTGAAAGAAAAAACAAGCCTGTGAGAGAGAGACTGCCCAAATCAACAGTGACACCAAAGATATTACTGTGTGACCATGGCCAAGAAGTATTAATTTTCTGCAAATCCACACCCAGAAGCTCCACCTTCTTTCCATTTAGTCCCTATGTTAATGGATTTTAACAGGCCTGAGGCCAACACCTGAGGCCAAAGTTCCTTCTCTGAGTTCCTCCTTGAGCAATCCAGTCCTTGCCTTCTTTGTACTTCATACATTTTGAAACCAAATTTTCACAAGCTGTGAAAAACAAATTTTAACTGAAATGAAAGCATTGGAATGTCTTCTGAAGTCAGGGCTTTCTTCCCCCAAAATGACATTTTCTGTTGGAAATCATTTGTTGAGAGTCAAACAAATTCTCATCAAACAGTTACAAACTTGCTTTCTTTTTCTTAGGAAGGACTGATGTTTTCATCAAGGTCTCGTAATTCCCATTAGCAAATGAGTGCCACAGCTTGAGTGTGAAATACACATATTCTATGATTTTTAAATTTCACAGCTCTAAAAACACTTGTGTGTTTAGATTTTTATTCATTCCCTGAACTATATGTTGTGTGTTGCCTCTAACTTACACCTCTCTGTAATGTTGTTTTACTGGTTATTCAATTTCTAAGATCTTGTCAAATATTTAACACTTTTTTTTTTTTCTTTTCTAAATAGTGAACAGTGTGTGTTAATATTTGGATATGTAACTGTTCTGACAGAATTTCAGGTATCTGGTAGCTAGTGAGTGGGAATAAAGTGGATTTGTTTAATCTGAGAGAGTCAGTGAAGAAAAACAGATTCTAAGAGAAATGAGTGTTGTCTTTTTGTGAAACTTTTTTTTTTTTTGTTAGTAGAACCGATGAATAAACTGTCAAAACTCTTTTATGCTTTACCATGTGGTTCTCAGAATAAGTAATTCTCTTAGAGGAGGAAGCACTCACGCACAGTTCTGGCATTTCAGAAGACTAGTGTCTGTTTCCTGGGCTTCAGTGAAAATATCTGAAATACCCTTGTCTGGCTTATCCGTGTTAATTTTTAGCAGACAGCTTGAAAATGGCATGTTTGCAAAACTTTTCTTTTGTGATCAGATGCAAAATCTCTCCTGGTGTCCTCAGTTCCCTGTAGTTTGCAAAGGTTTCCAGATCCCCTGAATGACCCCAGACAGGTATTTCATTATGTCAGGAGTGCATGCCAGGGAAAAGAGCACGGTGTGGGGAGGAGGTGAAAGAGGTGATGCAGTATAAATCCTGAGGTTAATGGCAGAATGCCACTTTACTAGGACAGTTTGTGCAGGCCCACATACTGCTAGGGAGGAAAGGAGATGGTTGCTGTGTTGAGATTTGAAATGGTTGCAGCCCAGCATGGCTGATGTGGCCCACAACTGGATACCTGTCCCCCATTTAAGTCCAGGTGCAGAAGATGGTTTCAGGTTTCTTTTCCAACCTTCTTTTTAGGAGCCACCAGAAGAAAAGCAGAGATAAACCTCCATCTTGGAAATCCTAACAGTGTGTGAGAGTGAATGCAATGAAAAACTGGTAGAGATCCACTGCTATGCAGATCTCCTACCATGTTTTATTCCACTACTGTCCACTCAAGTGCTAGCTTCTGGGACACACCAGGAGGAGCAATCATCCTTTCACCAACTGTAGCAGGTAAGGTCTTACAGGCCAGTGCTTGGCTGTTACCTACCTGAGGCCAACACTAGCTGTGTAATCTAGAGGTGGAGAGTCATCCATGATCTTGCTAGCTGTTACAGGCACATGCTCCCTCTTGGAAGCAGAAGAGAGATTTATGGCTAATCATGCAACTAATGGCATCACCTCTACTAACCACCTCCAAAACTAGCAAAAGTTATCCCACATTAGTCTGGGAGGGAGACAAAATTTGGAACTAGTGTAAAATAGTGATGTTCAAAGCAATACATGTCATTCTTGTGTTCTTGAACTGTCCATGCTACGATGTGTGAAACAACCTGCATTTGAGAGGCCAGTTCCTTTAAATTTTGAACTTTTCCAGATTTGCAATACCTAAAGCGGGTGAACTGCATATTCCTGACTATCATCTCTCTTGCCTTCTACTATTCCTGCATAAATCCTTGCAGTCTGTCTTGGTTTCTGCGTGCAGATGTATTGCACTGCAGGTTCAAATGACAGGTTCATCGTCTCCTGGCAAATCTTCATGGACAGATTCTAAGAATATTTCCATATCTTAGAGTAACCAGAATCCAGTTAAGTAAGTGAGGAAAAAAACCTAGTTATTTACCGCCTTGCCAGCATAAATGAATTTTTTGGAGAGGGTGTGTGTCCGAGCAAGATGGCATTTGACTGTAGCCCATCAGTTACATACAAACTGCTCGACACAGTAGTAGCCAGTGTAAGCTCTGCTTGAACAAAACTTCACCTCCACAAGCACTTAAATAACATTCTCTGGACCTGTTCTGTTGCATCATTCAAAATGGAGATTTTTCTCCAGTTCCTGCTAGATTTGCAAAAGAAAGCTTCCCGCCTCAATAAGCCACCAAGCAGAGAATAATCCTTTCTCTTAAAAGCAAGTTGTCAGTGATGGAGATTCACTGTGCCAGATACATAAGGAGTGCTCTTCAGAAAACAGGGTCGCCAGTCACTTTTCATCCACTGATGAATCACTTGTGAGGTTTAGAGAATTGAGGCAACACTTCAGTAGCTTTACGTCATTTGTGCAAACCTCTCTCCAAGTGCAAACATCTCAGTGGAGACCAATGTCCTTTGGGATACTGACGGACTGGGCAGCATAGCGGGACTGTAACTCATATTGCATAGGTCCAGGACAGCCACTGGCTTTGACATGCCATCCAAGTGGGTTAACCAAAACAGTGGGTTCAAACGCAGCCAAAGCTGACTGTCAATAATGGAGGGTATTGTAGTGTAGTTCAGTTAGTCACCCTGGCTTAAACTGGGCAACAGCACGAGTAATTGCCCAGGTTTGACTCTTCAGTCAGGGTTTGCCAATTTGACAGTTCCCAGTACATGCAGGACATGTGCCTGCTACTGCCAAGCCTTTGCCAAACCATGCCGCATGTGCTGCTGAGTAGCGTGATGGGGGAGTTTTCTTAGGAAAGCTTTAGTTTCTTTGCTTATCAACCTCATTTTCTTCTTTCCTGCCTTAGGAATCTACATGCAGAGGTATTTAACTGAGTAGCATGAGAGTCAAGTTGTGGGTGAAGTGCAGCCACTGAAGAGTAACAAGAAAAAACAGCATGGTAAGCTATAAGCGGTACCTGGCAATTTTCACCCAGAGAATGTACCATGTGAACATGTTATTCGTTTGCAGCCACAAAGGATGCAGAGAGTATATCAATAATTTTCAGATTGCAAGGAGGAGGCACAGACAGCTTCTGTTTTGACACATCAGACGGCAAAATTTAACAAATTGGCAATGAGGTGTTTTTTATCTAAGACTTCCACAGTAAATTAATTAGCAATTATGATACACTGTTCTTGCACTGTGCTAATCTCAGAAGAAGTGAGAGGTGCTCTGGATGGTTTTGGTCCAGAGGAGTCTGTGCATTCTCTAGGAGTTACATATGCATCTTGCTATCATGAGACATGTTTTAGACTACATCTACTAGTTAAGTGTACCTATGCAAAACATGCTTTGATTACATGCAGCCTTTGGGCAAAGCACAAGGTTTGAAGGTTCAAGTATCTTGCCTTTGGCTAATAGACTTCATCAGAGAATGTCGCATTCCCTGTATGGAAGAGAAATTTCTGTCACCTTGCCCTTCTTGAATAGGACTAAACACATTTTAAAATATCTTCAAAACATATATTTAGACCACATGTAAATCAGCCTTCTCAAATGCAAAAAAAAAAAATATATATATATTGCACTGTCGTGTTTTACAGATGTGGTCCAAACGTGTAAAATGTAAGTTTCTGTATATAATGGTACTATAAATAGCTATCAGAAGAATTAAGTATTTGGTCTGGGTAAATACATGGAGAGAGCAAAGTATGAAGTCTTAAGATAATAACTTACAAAATTCAGACTCTATATTTAAAATTCTGATGAAGTATGCGAAGCTAGTGCCCAAGCTCCACTGCTGTCTACAGGAATGAATCTGGCTGTACTCTCACATTCCTATTTCATGCCACTATCAATTCTTTTAAGAAAGTGGAGATTCCTGTTCTGTAATTAAGGACAAAATTGTGTCCTAGACCTGATGCTGCAGTGGAAGTCCAAATGATCATAGCATATGGTGAGGTGTAATACAGACATTGGAAGGTGTTTATGTATTTTTGTTGGCATATTGTACCAGATGCTCCACCTAAATATTGAATTAATTCTTCAAAGATGGATATTATAGTCCTCACAAGACTAATCATTAGTTGTACAGTCTGTTGGATGCAGAGTTTCATGGCTTTTCTCCTGTATGAAGCTACAGCAAAGTGATTTTATATCTAGCACCAAGAGAGTCTGCTTTGGGATACTTCATGTTGGTAAAGGAAGGAAAACAGATACCTAATTGTACGTATAACCTTGTTGGTAAGAATGTGAACCTTTTGTAGGGTAACTTGTGTTTATGACATAAGCTGCGATATAGGTTAAGAGTGCGGTAATAAATGAGTGCTTGCTCCCTGGCAATTGCGGAGGTAAGGGGCAGAACTCTGAATGCCCTGTAAATGCTCAGTTTGAACTGCATTTGCCTGAACCCATTCTGATTCTGTCTCACGGAAGTATAAGACAGACCAGGAAATGCACTTCAGGGTAACCAGGATACTTTCTGGGTGATTAAAGAGACTCTGCTTTTGACCTTTGGCCTTTCATATTATCACACTGCCCATGGTGTGCTAATAACCTCACAAAAATTAATGGCTTGTCACACCTCATTGCTTAAGCAAAGTATGCCACATCATGCATTATAAGACTTTTATTCTTTTCTGTGCTGTGAAGCTGTAAACCCTGAAAGCTAAGTCCCAAGATTAACAATAGCAAAGGAGCAGCCCCAACAGAGAATTTCTTCTAGCCAGATGGTGTTCTTTCCTCCAAGTCAGGGCAAAAGTGGTTGGTTCTGGTTCCCTGCACACCCACTTCCTTCCCGCTGGTCTTCCAAGAGCACTTTTGACATTGCAGGTGGCTTTGAAAAGGAATTAGTTGTAGCTGTGCTGCTGTGCTTGTCTGTCTGTGCTTATTTTCTTTTCTTTTTTTTTTTTTTTATTTAGTAAGAAAGCTAATTAAAGCAGTGGAATAATTGCATAAACTAATCACAGGACACATTTCTTTCCCAGACTTATTAGTATTTTTCCTCCAAAACACTGCTCTTCCAGTGCTGCTCTGTCTTCTTGACAGAGATGGGTTCTAGCACAGAAAATAATGGTCCAGGAGTCTTTAGAAAGGGCCATATTTTGAGAATAGTATCTTGGCAGCCAGAGAGGTTTGAAGGGAAAACATGACCTGATAAATCCAGAGCCAGGAAGTATCACTGACCTCCTGCAGATGCTGATACATTTTAATGGGCAATGCAGCAAAAATCATTAGAGCATACAATTATTGTGAGCCTTTCTCAGGTGGCTCAACCGGATTTAATTCCCTTAGGACCTGGCTGGTGCCAGGGCGATGTACGGTTGGGACTCTGAATTCTCTGAATGTTGTGAGTTGAGCCTGGCCGGCAACGAAGCACCCACACAGCTGCTCACTCACTCAACGCTCTCCTGCGAGATGGGGAGAAAATAGAAGGAAGGCTTGTGCATTTTGATAAAGGCAGTTTAATAAGTGAAGGAAAAACTGTGCACAAGGAAAGCAAAAAAAGGATTTATTCAGTACTTCCCATTGGCAGGCATGTGTTTAGCCATTTGCTGGAAAGCACAGCCTCAGCACGTGACAGCTGCTTGGCAAGTGGAGGACAAAGGCCATAACCATGAGACTTGCTGCTTCCTCCTCCTTTCTTTGATCTTTTAGTGCAGATCATAACATTATAAGATATGGAGCATCTCTGTGGTCAGTTCACATCAGCTGTGTCCCCTCCAAGCTTTTTGCCCACAAGAGGGCAAGGTGGCAGTGTGAGTAGCAGAGGCCTTGACACTGTGTAAGCACTGCTCAGCAAGTCAAAACACTGTCAAGGCTGTTTTGGTAACAAATCCAAAACACAACACCTTGTGGACTGCTGTAAAGAAAATTAACTCCATCCCAGACAGACTCAGTACAATCTCCACCTCCTGTTCCGTATCATCTGCATCGTGCTCAGATCTTCCACTATTCAGCAGACCCTCATCAGCCAGGACTCCACTTCCCATCCTTTGACATATACTCCTGTATCCTTCCCTTACTTTATGGACCATCCTCATCAAATATTCATAAATGTCCATTGACTTTATTTAGTCTATGATTTGGGCTCCCTCTGTTGCAGTGGTCACTCAGGAGAGGAGAGGCAGCATGTTGTCTTCAGTTGTTGGGCTCCAAAGCCAGCTCGGCTTGGGTTGCCACTGCACTTGCCTAGTTTCTTGTGAGGCTTGGCCTCCATCGGACCAGGTGGTTCCTGCTGTAGTACCTTCCATAACATACAATTCAAATTGTGAGATCAACAGTTTAAGCATACATCTGTCACACTGGAATAGATCTGGCTTCTCCTGTTGTTGTTTAGTCAAGGTAGGAAGAGGGACTATTAATGCCAAAATTGAAATTTTGACTGGTATGCTGAACTGCTACTTAGGGGTTGAAGTCTTTTGTCTTCAGAGGATAAAATACTTCAGTGGGGAAAGGAGTGTGTTTCTGGACCTAGGAATGATCTTAGACTGGTCTTGTATTTTCATGAATAAAGGACAACTTAGTATATGCATCCCTACAGAAATAAATTATCCAAAATATCACATATGTTTTGCATGAAGCTAAGCTCAATAAGTTTATACTAAAAACATTACAATGATACGGTGTCCTAAAATTGTAAAATTACAATAATAACAGTGATAACTATATTAACTGATTGTTTAAGAATTTCTGTTGTCGATTTAAGAACCATAGCAAAAAAAATCAATGTAGCTTGTGCATAATTTAAGAAATTACTCAAAGCCATCTATCAGGAAATTAGTTTAATCTAGGATTTTTTATTTCACTTTTATTCTTAATGAGTTAAAAATATCTTTGATAACTACATAGTTTAACGATAGTGTAGTGTAATCTGGAGTTGTTAGAACAGTAAGGAGCATCAAGGTACACAGCTAAGTGCTGTTAACTAGTCCTTCTGCTAATTTCAGTTATTAAACAAAAAGAAGAGTTTTAGCTGCTTTTATCTACAGAGCTTCTGAGTATATAAGAATACAATTTCCCAAAGGCAGAGATGATTTGACTAATTCAGTCACTGACTAAAGTACATTATGAGTTTACAGCTTGGTTTGAGGATACTGCACGCAAACCTTTACCCTTAATTAGATTATATCCGAAGTAGATAATAGTTTTACAGCCTGCTCCTCATCATCTTATTAAGCGTAACACCATATGGACTGGAAACAAGGTGGTTTCATGTAATCCTCTGTGGGGTCATATAAAGATTTGAAGCAGTCTGTGAATCTGTCTTCAGAGGAACACATTTAGGAAGCTTGTGCTGATCCTTTGATCTGTTCTGAAACATTCATATTTTCAATAGGTTTTGAAATGAGGTTGTGCTACCCAGGCTACCCAGCTGCAAATGAAAGCCACTTAGAGTCCAGCTCGTTTTGCCTTCCAGTTGTTTTAATGAGGATGGAGAGGGTGGAGAACTGTTGTCGTTGATCACAATTGTACCTATGATTGCATTAGATTTTATAACACAGACATTTTTTAACATTTGAAGAAAATAATTTATTTTCTTTTTGTAAGTTCAGTTAAGATATTGGGACTGAAGGAACATAGTAGCTTAGTTCCAGTACTTCGGATCTTTTAGAACTCTGTATAAATAGTTTTGGGAATATAGAGTGACTGGCAAGAGAACAGAAAGAACAAGTAAACCAGCTCCACCAGCCTCTTTCTTGGAACAGGCTGGCAACACCAATAAACAAAATGCTTGATCATTGCTGCCAGACCAGTTTTAGCTCTAGTGATTTACTTTGTTCTACTGATTTACTAGAAGAGAGGATGGGTTTTTATTCCAAGAGGATTTCTGTCCCGCGTGAGGAGCTCAGAGAATTTGCTGAGTGTTTCAGGCTCCAGAGGTGGGGAAGATATATCTTTAGTGCTTTCCAAATGTGGAGACAAACCTGAATGTGACCCATACAGCAAATTGAGATGCCAACACGTAGCTCTTGTAGTTGCTCTTGTAAATGCAAATAAGTTCATGATTTCTCTAGGAACCTACTTTCTTGAGCATGGGGCACAATGCTCACATGCAACTGCTTAGCTTTATAAAAGCGAGCGTGCCTTTTCCAAAACTGCTTCTGAGTGAGGCTTGAGCTTGCACACTTCATGCCATGAGCTCTTTGACCTGCAATTCACTGAACGTAGGGACAGATAATTTTCTACTCTCTGATGAATGTCATCTGCATACTGGGATGCATATGAATTTGAGAAGAATATGGCTTTAGTAAGGTTGCTACACAAGCCAATCTTGCAGCACAACCCCATTTTAATTACGTGTATGTTTCTGCTGCTGTTGTTAAGATAAATATATTTTGTTGTGAACGCACTGGTGTTTATAAGTATCATGTAATGATTTGATCTTGTATTTTAAGTAAGCGAATTACAATATTCCAGTTTGTTTTCTGGATGCAGAACCAGACCTTATTCTTCCCCTCTCTTATCTCCATAAACTTCCCTGAGCTACAGCTCTTTTTAAATACTGTGCTACCCATGATCTGAGTATCTTCACTCGTATTTTTAAAACTTTTGTTAGTCTGTTAATCTGGTTCAGAAATAGCTGCAAGAAAGTGACTCCCTGGTTTAAAAACTGGAACTGCAGCTGTGAAATTACAACTCCCCAATGAAGGGGAAGAAGTTGACATTTTTAGCCTTTTCAAGTCAATATTTTGGCACAGGGTTTGTGTTCATTTTATTAAAGCTGCCCTACTTATGTCAACAGCTATGCAAGATTTTCATTCAAGTTTTGTTCCCCAAATATATTTCTAAATCTCATGCAAAATGAAAGATGGTTCTCTAATCATGTTTTGGGGATTTTTTTTTCTCAAATCCAAGAGCTGGCTGTGTACCTAGATGATAAGTGCTAAGCTACTTTTGGGTGACGGGAAGGCTCTTTATACAAGCTTTTCACATGGCATTGGTGTGCATCGAGTGTGTGATCTTATTCACAGAAAATACTTGTATGCCATTTTCTGACATTCTACTATAATTGACCTGGAATATATAAGATTATCACTCCTGTATAAATCATATTACATGTATGAGTAAATATTATGTGCCTACAAAGCATAAATGTACCTCTCATTGTTTTGTTTGTAAACGAGAAAGCAGTATAGAGGAGTATTCTAAAAAAAAAGCATAAATTGAAACAGTGATTTATTAAAAACTACAAAATGTTTATGTTGCAGACAAAAATTAATAGCCAATGTGGAATTCTCCTGAGGAAGACAAAGAAAACTCTGAGGAGGATATATAAAATTTTTATTCTTTTCTTTTTATGGAAGTGGGTAAATTCTGTGAGGATTTTGGAACAAATGTAATCAGAAGTATCCCTATGTGTAACAGTGCATTACTTTAATGACTATATTGTTCTAGCTCCACTCAGGAAGGCTGGTTATTTTTATTCTTCCCTGAAGTTTTGATTTGTGAAATACATATAGTTTAGGCAACATGATTCATGAAGTCTAGTAATGCATGCTAGAAGTACATACATTCTTCTGATAAGAAAATTAAAGCTCCCATAGTTACAGTAGTAAAATTACTATGCTTCAGTAAGCCACCCTGCAGTTTCTGAAACTTGCCAGACAAAAATACAAACCTTGCTTACTCTATGCCTCGGAAAATTCACCATCCAACTTTGAGTAGCTGATAGACGCTATCTGTTGCATTTTCTTGAAATCCTAGCAGTAAAAGCTAGGAGTTCCTGGTTCCTAATCTTCTAAAGACCATGATAAAACCTACTCTGTTTACTTCAGCATTTCTCTGGCGTCAATAATAAGCTGAATTTTGAAGTTAGGTATACAGAATTCTAATGTAGCTTAATCCAATTTTGTATTTCTTAGCATTTTATAGAAGATGAAGACACTCACTCTTTGCAACATAAATATGTGCAAATGTGGAAACAACTTATTAATGAGTCAGTAACAGAGCTAAGAATGAAATGCGAACACTCCTGCTCTAACTGCCAAATTAAAGCTCCTCCCTATCATGGGAAATGTACAGATGGAGAGGAAATTGTTGTATCTCTCTGTATGGCGAACAAAAGGCATCAGAGATAGAATCATAGAATCATAGAATGGTTAGAGTTGGAAGGGACCATCAAAGGTCATCTAGTCCAACCCTCCTGCAAGGAGCAGGGACATCCCTGACTAGATCAGGTTGCTCAGAGCCTCATCCAGCCTGGCCTTGAACGTTTCCAGGGATGGGGCATCCACCACCTCTCTGGGCAACCTGTTCCAGTGCTCTACAACTCTCATTGTGAAAATTTTTTTTCTAATATCTAATCTAAACCTCCCTCCTTCTAATTTAAACCCATTACCCCTTGTCCTATCACAACAGGCCCTACTGAACAGCCTGTCCCCATCCTTCCTGTAGGCCCCCTTGAGGTACTGAAGACTGCTATCAGGTCTCCCCGGAGCCTCCTCTTCTCCAGGCTGAACAGCCCCAACTCTCTCAGCCTGTCCTTATAGGAGGATCATCTTCGTGGCCCTCCTCTGGACCCTCTCCAACTGGTCCATGTCCTTCTTATGTTGGGGACTCCAGAACTGGACGCAGTACTCCAGATGCACATGCTTTGGGTCAAACAATATCATTCTATCATTAAATTTCTTTCAGAGTGTTTTTTGAGACTCAGACAGGTCCATGTAGTGAAAAAAGGCCAATCTCAGTATTACACTGGCTATTTTCAAAGCACTACCTTTTTTTTCAAGCACATAGTAAAAAAGCCAAATTGCATAGCATTCAGTGAGGTCACTCCATTATTTCATTCTTCAGAATAAATCAAGTGGGATTGTCTTTAAAGAAAAAAAAATGCTTATCATGGCTTCTCAAAACTCTCAACAGTTTTCAGTGGTTCTTGAGTCCAGCTGCAATAGCAACAGTATTAATAGTCAGCAATAAACAAAATGTCTTGGCTGTTTTTACTGTGGGTGTTTTGAGAACTGTCATATTGATGTGCATGTTGTTAATCTCTTCCCCAAGCCCTTCTTCAGTTTTCTCTAATTATTTCCCCTTCATTTCCTCCTGTCTTTTGGTAATGAAATATAACTCAGGACTTAAAAAAACAGTTAAAGGTCACTAGACACCAAGTCAATTAAAAAAGAGCCTTAGCATCCAAATACCACTATTAATGACATTCTAATTAAATATTACACAGTGTTTTGTATTGTATAGATGAAAACAACATAGGAATAAGAAAGAGATTAGCTATGGACTGGCAGCTGTGCGTTCTCTGGAGTATGAGAGGTTTATTTTGCCTCTGCCGCCCCATGGATTGGCAAATTCTGCCAGGAAACTCATGCTGTAAATCACACATGCAAAAATCGTGCTTTTGTTTTGAGGCAGCTGTTTTGCCATGCTGTCCTTGGACAGCTATGTTGTCTGTGAAGGATTACTTGAATACCCTTTTAAATTAGACTCTTCATTTAGATTACACCCTACCTTGCTGGAAAACATTGACCCAGAGGTTTTTTGATCAAAATATCAACAAAAGTTCCATAAGTCCTTGCTAAGTCCAAAGTGGGATTACAGCTAAGCATGCTTTTCGTCAAGAAGATCTGGAACTTAAAGTGCAGTGGGAACAAATGCTTTCTAGTCTCTGAAAATACAACTTGCAGATGGAAGGAAGCATTTATCCTGTGATTCTCATGCATGAGATTTCTCGTGCTAAATTACAGCCAGCATTAAATAAGTGATAGTGACAGTAAGCTGGAGAAAGTCAAGACCATTAGAAGTTATATTTAATTTATCTCCTTTTTGCTACTGAAGTAAATGGGAGCAGGGAAAATTAATTACCTACCCTAGAAACCATCTTTTTCACCAGATTACAGTGTCCTTTCCCTTTGTTAAGCAACAAAAAAAAAGATCATTTTGATTACTCACTTAACCAAGTTTCACTGGCAAAGACAGTCTCGGGTCCTACGGCCCAAGCTAATACAAACCATAGCAAAACTGTTATATAAATTAACTGGTTAGAAAATATCTAGAAGTTTGCCTCAAGTTTTAAAGCAGAAACTTTAAAGATACTACTGGGGCTAAGTCTCTCAAGTGAAGTCAAACTGTCACAGAATCATAGAATCACAAAATGGTTTGGATTGGAAGGGACCTTTAAAGGCCATCCAGTCCAACCCCCTGCAAGGAGCAGGGACATCTCCAACCAGATCAGGTTGCTCAGAGCCTCATCCAACCTGGCCTTGAATGTTTCAAGGGGTGGGGCATCCACCACCTCTCTGGGAAACCCGGGCCAATGCCTCACCCACCCTCATTGTAAAAAATTTCTTCCTGATATCTAATATAAATCTACCTCCCTCTATTTTGAAACCATTACACCTTGTCCTGTCACAACAGGCCCTACTAAAAAGTCTGTCCTCATCTTTCTTATAAGCCCCCTTTAGGTACTGGAAGGCTGCTATAAAGTCTACCTGGAGCCTTCTCTTCTCCAAGCTGAACAGCCCCAACTCTCTCAGCCTGTCCTCATGGGAGAGGTGCTCCAGCCCTCTGATCATCTTTGTGGCCTCCTCTGGACCCTCTCCAACTGGTCCATGTCCTTCTTATGTTGAGAACTCCAGAGCTGGGTGCAGTACTGCAGGTGGGGTCTCACCAGAGCGGAGTAGAGGGGCAGAATCCCCTCCCTCGACCTGCTGGCCACGCTCCTCTTGATGCAGCCCAGGATGCAGTTGGCTTTCTGGGCTGCAAGAGCACATTGTCGGCTCATGTTGAGCTTCTCATTGACCAACACCTCCAAGTACTTCTCAGCAGGGCTGCTCTCAATCCATTTTCCACCCAGCCTGTATTTGTGCTTGGGCTTGCCCTGACAATCTCTTGAGAGGTGCCAAAGGTGAAGTTGGTGGACATTAAGCTTGTAGAAATAAAATAATCTGTTTTCTGAGAAACACCATGAAAATAAATAAAGAAGGAACATTTGCAATTTGTTGCAGATTTAGGAGCTAGATCAGGGCAGGCAGGGATTTAATTTAATTCTTCCACTGTAAGTCTTAGATCAAAAAAAAAGATGCTTCACTTGGTCCAAGATTAAAGATCTCATCTTCTAAGTAAGATTTAGGATTTGCCAGTAGTGCGAGGGATACAAACAATGGGAGCTGCAGGAGTATGGATGGACACATACCTGTGTTTTTTTTCAGAAACATGCCTGGCAGAATGAAAAAGTGTGACCCAGATTTTCAGGTGTGGATTAGTGGGTCAAACTGACAAATGCAGCACTGTGATCTGCTTTCCTTCTCCATTTCCTCTGCTGACTCTGCCACACATTTGATGTGTAGCTTTTGGAGCTGGTATGCCTGAAGTGATGCCACTGACCTGTTCAGCAGACAGCTCATCTCAGAGGCAGATCACTGGTCTTACTTGTCTGTTTGCCTTGTGTCCACTTGTTCTGGAAAGCTGAATTTCAGCATTCTGCAAGTGAAAAGCAGAGCATCCATTTGCACAGCAATTCAGTTGTGGAACACAGTGAGTAAAGACAGCAAGTGCTTATTGTGTCTCCGTGTTTACTGTAGGAAGAATCCCTTCCTACTAAGGCAATGCCTACAGCAGTAGTGGCACCAACAGAAATTAGTGACCTTTGAATGGCGTAACGGCATGACATGAGCACTGATGCATTGTGTCAGGTTCTCCCTTGTCTCTGACTGCAGCCCAGTGGACTTCTCCTATAACTGTTCTGGCACGTTGCTGGGCCAGTTTTGTTAAACATTCACCTTTAATAATCTGTATAGCCATTGTGCGATCATTTCCTAACATCTCCTACCCTTATAGCAAATTTCTGTAAGAAGTTTTGACGTTCATAATGATATACAGCAGCATGTATAGCTGTAACTTAGTTACACACACACTCTTTGAAGTGCATATATACACATCTATTTATACATACAGGTATATATCCATTCTTGTGCATACATATATTTATATATGGACAAATACAAACACACACATGTGTTAAACAAGTCTGGGGACTCCCAATCATGAAAACATATACACACATATGATGGGCTCCTGGCTTTTCTTTGTGCATTTTATTTGGCATTGAGTTTCACAGATAGGAACTGTGCAGACTCGCCAAGCAGATCATAGATGGCTGGGAGTAAAATTGTGATGGTTTTATTTTTGAGGGGCCTTCATCTGTTCTCACTCTGCAGATTTTTATGGTTTTCAATTAAGAACTTGTTATACCAAAGACTTTAGTAAAAACCTCTGTTATAACAGTTGTTATTATTTGATAAATAGTGACCTTTTTAATAGGGTTTCCCATGTTTTCATCTCAGCAGTGCCCTGAAGAATTTCTGAAGTGTATTTTTTCATAGAAAAGGAAAAAAAAAAAAAAAGAAGTGTACAAACCCTACCAATAGCAAAGTAATTTTGCATGAAATATCTTGGAGTAGGGGTCTGTCAACCTCTTACTCACTCAGAAGTTCAGGTGCATCTTTTCACACATAATGCAAGAATTTCTATTTCTTCATTGAAGCAGTAACAGAAATGTGTCCGGTTTAACTTGACCATGTGAATGCATTTCCCAGAAATTCTGTGCAAATTCTGAGACACTGAGAAAAACTCCACCTTATTCGGTCTTTCTCTTTCAGACTTTGTTCCTTTATTTACCCAGATGCACCAGGTTCTGCTTTATCATACACTGCATGAAACCAAAGCGATCTCCAATCATGCCAGAATGTCTTTGCAGCCCAGTGTAGTTTTTTAGTGGTTTGGAGAGTTCCCTGAACAGTGAGGGATAATCCCGTTCTCATTGACTCTCGTCCCACTGGAGTAATTCTGAAATACTTCTCTTATATGCTAAGGGAAAAATAGATCTGTGAAAAAAATACAGCTAATTTGTGTTTTCAAATAGCAGGGCTGAGTTCAGATAATATGTGATGGGGACTATGCAAGTTCTTAAATAAACAGATAAAACTGCACATAGTTAAATCTCACTGAAAAACATTTTTCTTGTTATCATTTAATTATCTTAAAACCACTGATAAAAGATCTGCACAGGAACATGCTGGGATGAATGAGTTCAGTAACTGTTCCTGTTTCATTAGGATGATTTAAGCCTTTGACAAATGCCATGACATTAACATTTTATGCAGAGCCATGAAGAAGTGGCTGCTGGAAGAATCAACAGCCTTTCTAAAAGTCAGCACTTTTGCCTGTCTTTATGAGACCACTGGTCACTTTGCAATATTAAGTGACAACGTTCCTGTGAAAATTATATCCCGGTGTGGTGCTTCGCTTGGGCATCTGGCCATTGCAGGAATGAAACAGCCAACAGATCCGATGGCAATCTTCATCAGTGCACTTGGGTATGGTTCAACTGTCCATTTCCATTTGGCAAATATTCCTAATAAGTCTGCCTCAGGGCAAGTAACCTTTTAATAATAGTACTTTCTCTTTTAATTTGCTACAGAGATACTGACTCTAACACATTTTTTTGGTGAGTAATATGTGCCAACTGACAATTCCTTCTTGCTTTCCACTGCTCTCCTCAGTCCCTCTCTGACAAAGTTGCAAGGATTGCCTTTTCCTATCTGCCACTCAGCTCAGATGTGGCTTTTCAAAACCATTCTGCACTTACTGGGAGCATGCTTGCACTGTCAATGAATATCGCTGCTCATAGTGCTAAAAAGACTATGCCTTCCTCTTCTACCAGTTTGTACCACAAATCTGTAGTAGATTTTCATCATCAATCTTAATTTCTGAAGAACAATGAAAATAGAAAGAGTTGATTCACTCATAGTTATAAAAAAAAATGTTATTTTTAAACCCATAGTAAAAGGCTATCAAGCTGTATTTATCGATCACATTACAAGCATAAACAGCAAACTACAGACATGAAATGAGGAAGTTTTACTAAGCATTGAACTACAAGGGATCATGAACATGGAAACAAAGGTTTGATACGTTGCAGAAAAATTATTTTTTTATTAAACAAATTCACTCAATCAATTTTTCTTCTATACCTTCCATTTTATATAGAGGACAACATATTGTATGGTTGCTATGAATATTTAACCAAAAGTTTAGCAAAAAACTCTAAGACACCTGTGTCCAAGTGCCCTCTTTTTTTGCAAGTTCTCTTATACCCTGTCACTTGTTTGCAGTATGACTGTGCCGCCAGCCAGCTCATCTTCCTCTGCATGCCTGATAGCGATAGCTTCATTTGGAAGAAGCAGCCGTGCAATTGAGTGCAACAAAATCAGAAGAAAATTATTTTCCTTATTATTATTGTTGTTGTTACTATTCTTCTTCTTCTTCTATCTCCAATGTCCAAGTCAAACTGCCAGGGCTTTTTAAAGATAATTTTATACCATAAGACCAGAAAATTGCCATGGGCAAAAGAAGAACATGTCTGGGGATGGTCTTGCTTATATGGTTTAAACAAAGAAGTTGCTTCTGCTGAAAAAGCACACTGATGGTCAGTAAACACACATGTAGCACCATGGTCATGAGTAAAGCAGCAATCAAAGGAAGATACACAGTTTTAATTCTGATGCAATTATTAAAATTATTAAAATAAAAAGCTATGTTACAAAACATAAAGCAAACTACTTCACTGTGATCCTTGAACAAGTATACTCTCAAGGACCAGTCTCATCAGCAATTCCCAGATGCCTTAGCTGGAGTTGCGGGCCTCTCACCTCAAGGGTGCCTGCAAAGAGGCTGCTGAGAGGTGCTAACTGGAAAGGTGGCTGGAAGGGTGAAGGTTCTTCTGTGCTTGGAAGGTGCTACAGATGAGAAGTGGGAAGCGCCTGTCCCATCTTACAGCTGCGGGAGCGGGAGGACATCTCCTGTTGCCAAGGGGGTGATATTTTGGGCAGCCCTCCTGGCCCTCTCACAGGGAAAAGCTCTCTGGTTATACGCAAGCAAGGGGCACAGTTGTGCAGACACTGGTTGACTGTGCAAGTCACCTGGCCTTTATTCTGTGCCTGTGAAATGGAGACCAAAGCACTTCCAGGCCCTCACAGGGCACTGAGAAGGCCTGTGTGCTGTATCAGATGGGACCTGCAAACACTCAAAGCGTGTTAAAGCTTCCTGCCAGTGCCGGAAATGTAGAGCTGAGAGCAAATGATGAACCATTATGTTCAATTGTATTCATGGTGTGTATTCTTTCCACATTTTATTATTCATTGCTGTTTGGACAAACACTCGTTCTATCAGTCAGTAGTACTGTTTCTTCTGCTTAACTGACTTGAATATTTACAGTAGAAAAGCTCTAAAAAATGTAATTTCTTTAAATCAAAATGTCACGAGAAACCTGGGAAAATGCTTTCAATAGAAGCTTCCACTGATGGCGCATCTTCCAGCCCTAATTGGTTCGGAATTACTTGGTAATTTTTAAGTTAAATTACTGTTCATTTGTCCATACTTTTCTCACATAACCAATAAAGTAGCTATCTAGATATCTGCTCAGAGATGTGTTATTTGAAGTGACAATTGAGCCTACTTTTTAAATAATTCACTGCATAAACTTATCTTCTTAAAAATCTCACTTCAGCTGATAACTTCTAATTCAGTTGTTTCAAGATTGCCAATCCCAAGTTATTAAACATGGTGAACTATATAGTCAAATTGATAACTTGAAAAAGAATATTTTTCTATTTCTGCATGCCTCCAGGGTATCCAGCTGGCATTGTTGATATATTGAGTTTTACCTAGAGTTGTAAAGGCTAGAAACTTATCACTTCTCAGAGGGAAAGCTGAGAGTGTAAAACAATGCCAGCTGCTGTAATGTTGAGAAAAAATATTTTAATATTAATTAAATATAAGAATTGGAAACACGCAACTTGAATAGTGCACTATTGTTTGAAATGGTAGAGTAGAAAACAATATTTCTACTTGAAAGGGAAAAGAAAATATTGGCATCCAGATTATATAGAGTCAGTTCTGTGCATGGAACTCTTTTCTCAGATAACTATCTCCATGTAAAAGCCTTGTCATCTTCAAATGATAAATATTTTGTGCATAAAACATAGTTTTTTCAATTGTAACTATTCCAGAACACCTTTGCATCTGAACAAAAACCTGACAAAAAGAAAAAAAAAGGCAGTTTTTAGGAAACCTTCCAAGGTTGTCGTCACTTAGCCCCACTCAGGGCTAGACTAGCAGTGTCTTTTTCACTCCTCCCACCCTCTAAGGAAATAGGGAGAGATAATATAAGAAAAAGGCCTGAGGTTTGAGATAAGGACAGGGAGTTATCGTTATGGGCAAAACTACTTGTTTATTATTAAAAACAAAGCAGGATAATGAGAAAGAGAATAAGACTTCCCCCCACCCCTCCCTCTTCCTGGGCTTAACATGATCTCTACCTCCTTCCCCCCTGCCCCGAGCAGCACAGGGGGGAAGATGGAATGGGGTTGGTCAGGTCATCACACGTCGCTTTACGCCGCTCTTTCCTTGTGGGAGGAAGAACGCCTCACATTCCTCCCCTGCTGCAGCCTGGGGTCCCTCCCACGGGCTACAATCCTTCAAGAAACTGCTCCAGAGTGGGTCATCTCTTCCACGGGGTGCAGTCCCTCCTGAACGCTGCCCCAGTGCAGGCCCTCCTCAGGCCTCTGCCTGCCCCGGCGTGGGGCCCTCCCCGGGCTGCAGGGGGATCTCTGCTCCGGCGGGGCCTCCATGGGCTGCAGGGGCACAGCCGGCCTCACCAGGGGCTGCACCTCGGGCTGCAGGGGAATCTCTGCCCGCAGCAGCATCACTGCTCCCCCTCCTCCTTCCCTCACCTTGGCGCCTGCAGCCGCTCCTCGCACCAGAAATCCTTCACGAGCGGCTCAGGCAGACGCCTCTCCGCTTCCCTTCACACCTCCTCTCCTCTGCACTTCTTGCAGCCGGGCCGGGCCCAGTTGGGCCCAGTCGGCCGCCCGGCGGGAGGCCAGAGGGTGAGGGCCGCAAGGCACACAAGGCTCGCGCCTCCCACTCTCTGCCCCCGGTCCAGCTTCTTCACAACTTCTTCTCTTTTTTTTTTTTCTGTTTTTCCCCTTCTTAAATACGTTATTGCAGAGGCGCTATCACGGAACATTCTGCTAGCAATTGGCTCGGCCCTGCCCAGCAGCACGTCCGCCCTAGGCCCGGCCGAGTCCACTGAACAAAGGGGAAACAACTTCTAACGCCTTCTTACAGAAGCTTCCACTGTAGCCCCCAGTACTAAATAAAACCAGGACAAAGGTGAAAGGGTTTTTTTTTCATTCCTAAGATTTTATTTAGATTTAGCAAAAAAAGAATTGGAAAAGGAAATAAAGGAAATTAGGGAATTCCACCATGAAAAGTACTACAAGGCACTAACATATTATTGACTCCTGGTAAGCAGTCACCCTCCCTTTCCCTACATTGCTTTCACATCTCTTTGCTGCATGTTACTCCCCATATTCTGCATAGGCTGAACATGTTGGTCTCTTAGCTCTCCTGGTGTTTTCCTCTAAGAAAAGGCCGTGAAAGGCTAAGTTTAAGAGATTTAGACTACAGCTGTTAGTTTAAAATTATAAATACTTTTTTTTTTTAAGCTTTAAAAATGCGTTTGGGGTTGAGGGAAAACTTCCTGAGATCTTTATTGCTCTCCTAGAGTAGTGTCACAGTATGGATACCCCTGCATGCATGAATGTGCGCTGTGATAGAATAACATAGGATTTAAATTATCCATCAGTTTTGGAGAAAGAAAGGAGACTTAGTCTGTTCAAAAATCTGTAGATTGATGGAAAACATTTTTTAAAACCCAGTTTTTATTAAAAATAGAAATATTTAGATTTTGCACTGCTACACAGTAACCTGTGCACTCATTCTTGAAGTAGCTACCAGCTTTGTTGGTGCCTGTTTCCAAGTGAATGACATTGGATAGTGTATGACTACAATCATGCAGGGCACCAACAGGATTTTCAGTCAAAAAAGCATTTATGTACTCTCGAGTTTTTGCATCTTTTTAAAGAGCTGGTGAATTTCAAAAAGATAATTCTGTTGGGTGGTGATACGTTTTCCTATCTCTGAATGGAGGTCTGTGACTTCTGCGCTTGGGAATCCACTGCTGTATTTTCCTAGTCATTCCTAGGGAGATTAAAAAAAAAAAAACTAGTTTCTTTTTAATGACTTCTTGAAGAACTTTTGAGATGTGAGATTAAACGTGTCCTCTTTAGCTTCAGTGCACTAATTTGATTTGTGTTAGTTTTGTGCACAGAACTCTTTTCTCAGAGAGCTGTCTCTGCAGAAGTGTCTGGTGAGCTTCAAATGATAAATATTTTGTGCATAAAAGATAACTTTTTCCAAGTGGCATCGTTCCAACTCTATTTCAGTTCAAGGCCTCCAAACCAGTTAAATCCTGTGTCTGTGGACTGCAGTATTCAGCTGTGTTATCTGTGGGGAAAGAAGCACGGTTATTCAGTAGAGTGACTATTAAATCATCTAGACTGTAAGAAGATTATATATTCACACTAGCTTAAACATAACTGAGTGCCTTACACATACCACTCCTAATTGAATTTTGTCACGAAATACTATAAACAAAAACTCAAGAGCCATTTGCATTTCATTTACCCCAAAATGCATCCTTTGCAGCAACAGCATTTTGAGAAAGTAGAATTTTCTTTCAAACAGAAAGTTAAACAGCATTCCAGAAAGATATCTGTAAGAGCTATTTACAACTTTTGTGTGCTGGAAACTCCCTGTGGTCAGCTACAGCCTGTATCTGGACTGGTTGCATTTAACCCACACATGCTGCCCAGAGCCTTGAAAAGGTCTTCATGAAAAACTAATTTTTTTTTTTTTTTTTTTTACAGAGCATAGTACAGTATAATGCCAAGGAGCATTTTTTTTAAAAGATGAGAAGCCAACATGTGCGTCTTTAGTGTTCACAATACTAGATACCCCATGCTGAACATGACAAGAGCTGTTCAGAAATACCAGATGGGTTTAAAAATTAGAAGCAGCACAGCTCTGTGCCTGGCTTGATCTACAATTAAATGTGTCTCCAGGCTTCTGTGGTTGTAGTGCTGCTGGATGCTGGTGTTTCTAGTGCAGCCCTGCATGGTACCGTTGTGCCCTGTGTCCCTTGACAGACTCCAACCTACTCATCTTCCTGATCACTGCCCAATGTAAGACAGCAATGACGTTCCCATTTTTGAAGCGCTGGAACTGAGACACAAAGCCTTGTCCCAAGGAAAGGTATGGGACCAAATCGAGGTGGTGGGCATCTTAAGGTGGGATCTTAACAGGGGTGTTGTCCTTTTATTCAAGCTACATTTTAATCTGAAAGGGCAGAACTACAAATACTTTGGTGGGGCACATTTCTCCTCTTAAAAATGGAAAGATAAAACCAGTTTCAGCAGAAGGTTTGTAAAAAATCTCAGCTAGCTACAGCCAGTTCTAAGATTTTGAGCTTTGAAAGAAGGGATGTTTACATGCAGTTTTATATGAGAGAACATAATTAACATACTTGATGGAAGAAAAATGCATGGTCACCTTTAACACAGACTAAATGTGTAAATGACAGCCAAGTTATACATATAAAGAAGGAGTTTTAGAAACCTGGTTTCTAACAACTCTCTTGGAGTCAGTTTCCGTTGGAAAACAATGTTGAGTTGTCAGGTTTAATGGGACCAGCCTATTCCATTTAAATCTTTCAGAGGAATGTATGTCCCTTGGCAAATGGTTTGCAGATCTCCCGCTGCCTCCAGGTACAGCATGAGGCACCCTGCCTTCATCCATCCTTTCTCTAATGTGCAATACTACTGCAGATGGAGACCCTGCCGCCAAAAAAACAGTGAAAGCTGAGGAAGTTTCAAGTCCTCAGCAAGAGGCACAAGAGAATGCCTCAACTCTGGTAGAAATATGAGAATGCTGTTTTCTTTTATTGAACAATCTCAAATGCATTAGAATACCGTCAATGAAGAAACAGGTCAGACCTCTATTTCATAGCAACCATCCTTTTACGCGGCAGTTTGAGTGTGTAGACATTGCATTCCTGCTTTGCTTAAAGCACCATGGTCTGTCCATTACTTCCCCCAGGGTGGCTGTGTCCTTGATGTGGTGTGAATTATGCTACTTTCCAAAATCTATGTGTATTGTTCCTCTCTAACAGTGACGCACAGTCAGGATGTAAATTGCTTTGTCTAGCTTTGTTTTCAAATTTAGGAACCCAGGGGGACTGGTATGGGTGGTATTCAAGGACAAGAAGCAGTGCCAGTTAGGTCTCGGCTTGCTGGCTGAGAGTGCCAGAAACCTCAGAGTGGTGTTTGTGCATCACAGATGTAGATAGCACTGTGCCTTCTAACGGTAACTGGAGAAACATCACTCCTGTTGTACTGTTCAAGTGTGACTTTGAGGGTTTTTTTTTGATAAAATGACAGAAAATTTGTATGTCTCATTCTGTCTTCCATCATTGAAACAGTTCTTGTTAATCAAAGTTTTTACTGTAAAGACAGAGTTGTCTGACTTGAGGGGTGGAAGTACAAGTCGCTGTATGACAAAAGAGGTGCCTTTAATAGCCTTGTGTGCAAAATGGTCACGATACCTACCATGTGTTTCGCTGTGTTCACAGATGGCTGTACTAGATTTTTTGTTTGCATTGGGCTGTACAGGTATCATGCGTGGGTAGAGGAAGAGTCTAATGAAGCAGTCACTTGAATTACTGCAGATCACCCAATGTGCTCCAGTATTCCCTCTACATTCAGTCTTTCTGCTCTAGATAGACAGGGAGCAAAGACCACCTAAGCGCTACCTCAGCGTGGAAAAGTTCATGGGTCCTGAAAATGAGTATACTGTGTTCACATGACAGACAAAACAGAGGAGCAAAGGTGGATGTGTGTATGAACCCTTCTACCTTAAACAAGTTGAGGTGGAAATCTGTGAGATTTCCTTCAAGATTTACTTTTTTTTTCAAATAGATTTGGAATGCCTTTCAAAAGGCAGATGTTAAGATCAAGAAATGAGGAGCACAACAAAGAGGGTTTTTTTTGCATTATTTTTTTACTTAAAACAATGATTGGTCTGGATTTTTTTTTTTATGTTTTTGAGTAAGGATCTGTGTAGCTATTTCATTTAGCTTTCAGCTCTTCTGTTTGTGACAGCAACAGATTTCATTGTGTTTTATTCCTCTGCAGTAGAAATGAAGTATGCACGACTGCAAAAGTTGGCAAATGTAGAGAGACACCAGGGTGGAAGAAATACATGGGCAATGCCAGATAAAAAGTTCATTGGGAAACCAGAGATAAGCCTATTTTTTTTTTTTTTTTTTGTCCTTTAAGGCAAATTAATCTTCAGTCTTTGAAGTATTTAAGTCCACCCTGTGCTAGCACAACCTTAGCCCTGAAAGTGTGTTTAGCTTCTTGATCAAGAAAAAAATGGAAATCATCAGCTTAACAGCTTTCTTTCCCTGTCACACAATACATAATATGCCTCAAAGTATTGAAGCTACCTAAATGACGGAGATACTTGCAGGAAATGCAAATGTCTGTTACTTCCCTGCTGTCATGTGTCATTCCTACAAAATTATCAATATTGCTGCAGGGCCTGGTGCGTGTCAGCATTGCTGCAACTCTGTGGAGCTCAACACTGGGCAGACCTGGGATCTGGAGACAGTCCTGCCATGGAGCCACCAATGATCTCACTACACAGGAGAGAAGAGAGACATAAGGTAGGAAACAAGGGTAAACTGACATGTCCAGGTGCTGACTGTGAGTCCTAAACCTTTCAAATTCCCACTCTGCCATGCCACTCTTTTTCTGAAAAGGCAATAAAGAAAACATGTTAGCTTGTGGTTGTGTGACTATTTAGCTTCTAAACTCTCTCACTATGTTGTGTGTTACTTAGAAGCGTAGTGGAGAATGAAATAAGAAATTATATTTGTCAGCACCTGGACTAGAGAAGTACCTACCCACCTCCTTAGCAGGAAGATCAAATCAGCAACAGCGCTCTGTGATGCTGTTTGTGATACTTTGAAGCCATGAGCAGTGTGTGTGCGACTTAAAAATGTGTAAGGGGATGTTTTACACAGCCTGCTTGACTAGAGCAGGTGTGATGGCAGATTTGCCTCTCAGTACTGGTCTTTTCCACCTGTCTGGTGATACTGTGCCTAGGTGATGTGTTTGGCCCCATCTGAGTTCGCCTGACAGTTACTGCAAGGTTGTTCCTTATGAACACACCTTATTTCAGAGGTTGTGATGAAGAGCCATGAGCGGGGCGGGAGCAGCCTCTTAAACTGCCTGTTGGCTCGTAATATCTGTTTTCCACTTAAGTCTAGAGTCTGACTCTCTGAGTGCTCCTGCTCCTCCACTCCTTGCCACCACTGCACAGCCAAAATTGCTCTGAGTGGCATCCACCTTGACGTTGCACTGCTAACTGCCCCAAGCCAGAAAGCTGTGGATCCTGCAGTAGTGAAAATCCATCCTGCTGAGTTACACAGCGAGGTCCTAGCAAGCAGAAATCAAACCCTATCCCAACATGTCCTGTGCATCATCCCAGTCCCTGTTCTCTCTCTTTCTCTGGATCTTGTAACAGATTTAGTCACAGGAGAAGGGCTGTGACTACATAAAGGCCTAGAGGGCCAAAAAAATTAAACTATATTGAGGGGGCACATGGGGAGAAGATGAAACAAGAATATTTGGAAATAATGTTAATTTTTCAAAAGTTACTTCCTGGAGGCTCGTGATATCTGGAGGATCAAGCTCTGTTGAAACCTGTTCCTACAGCCAGCTCCTGACCCAGTAACATTCAGAACAACCTGAAACCTTTGCCCACTGATGAAACTGTTTTGCCTCATTCGGAGAATTTCTGCTTTAGAGCTGTGTTGCTTAGCTGACATCTGCACTACTGCAGAGTGTTCCCCAAGGAGTAGGCAAAAGCAGGCTTGTTTTGCTTGACTACCAGCGTTGAAGGTTTCTCTAAGATCATGGTGCTTCAGTGGGGCCCTTCAAGTCTTTCCTTCTTTTCTTGCCTGCAAAAACTTGAGGTAACACTTTACATCACGTATACTTGTAGGAGTCAATGAGGAATGGCTTTTTTCATCTTGTGATAAAAGGTCTGAGGGACTTTAAAAAGGAAACCATTACCTTTCCCCTCAAGACACTCAGTTGCCATTAAAATAGAGAGCTAGTTCAGTCCCCTTTTGGCAGAGTAGAAGCATAAGCCAAAAATATGTACGTGGTTCTTGGCCTTTGAGGCTTACTGTCTGGATTGAAGCTTTTGGTTTTCCCAGGGCTTTCTGCTTTACATATGAAATTTATTTCTCATTAAAGGGTTATTTCCCATAGCTCTAGTTTCTTTTCCTGACAGATTCTAATGAAAGGCATTTTGCTGAATTTCCCAAAGAAACTAACAGTTAGACTTCATAAAGTATATCAGTAATGTATTCTCCTATTTTTGAGTATTGTATAGTGATGGATAACACTTTAAAGAAATCCTCTTAAAAAATATATAAACCTTGCTTTGTAGGAGCTCTGCAGGTAGAGCAGTCTGTAGCAGTGCAGGCCCTGCAGTACGTTTTAAGGTCTCTATCTGTGCCGTTGCTGCCTTTGAGGTTAGCTAGTAAAATAATGTTTATGTATGCTTCTGCCATTACAGTCACCTGTTTAAAATTTGTCACTAGTTTCAAGCACTTACCAAATAATCCATTATGATGCCATAAAATATTAGCTCATAAAATATTCTGACTCTTATCCTGTTATCCTGCCTAATAGGACAGTTCTCTGACTCAATTTCCTCTATCCTACAGTCTTCATTATTTTTTTGTTTTACTATGGTAAAGTGTAATTAAATTATTTTGTATTGTCAGATTCTGCTGTACAGTTACAGTGTCTATAAAACATAAGCAGATCCTATTTAAGTCCTATCAAACTTCAGAAATCATATGTGACATCACTTTAATTCAACAATGAAAACTATTTTGCATTGGTCTGCAAAGAGATATTGATGTCCCTTCACAACAATTTAAAATTACTTCTGCCCATGAGAATGACAACTTCTTATATTTCAGGAAGAAGATAACAACAGAATGCAGAACTTCCTACGTTTTAATTCTTACCCTGAATGTCTCAGTACTGTGCTGAAAGCGGACTTTTGGTTGCTGTTTGGAAATCAAATGGCTGCTTTGTTGTTTCTCTGATAACATATCTGCTTTTGGAAAACTCATGAAAGTTGATGAGTATGAGTCAGTGTTAGCTATTTTATTGACTTTCATTGAAATTCCTATGATTTTTCACATTAGTTGATCCTTCTTTCTTTAATTTTTCACCCACCTTGCCCATTCCCTGCATCCCCTTCAGCAATTTAGTGAATTACTCACCTGCATCGTATTATCAGGTGTTGTCTCTGCCTCTGCCTGCAGATTCAACCAGCTGAAGCACAACAGCACTAGATGATTGTTCCCATAGGTGGGCTGTGGCATGCCTATGGTTTTTGGCAGAAAACATAGGTCAAAGCCAAACTGCATTAAATGCAAATCATTTCTGGTATATCTTGCAGTGCCTTATCATTGCTTACTCTTAAAAGATTATTGGGTGACTATCTCCCATTGAAGTCACTCACTACTGGGTTCCTAGTTATCTTCTGAAGATATAGGCCCTGGTTAGAAACTTGTTTCTTCAAAACATTTAATTCTGAGAGGCAAAATAGTGGATAACTCTGTACTTATGCACAAATGCATTTTCCAAGGCCTTTTTTTGCTAGCATATACTTGCAAGTCTTGAGGTTGTGCACATGCTATAGAAGCAAAGTATTTATTTTTCAAGACATATTGTGATTGTCTAGCCTGGCACCTGGGAAGATAAACCATGACCAAATTGTTCCTTTCGAAAGCATTAATGTTTAAAATTAATTAAAAATAGATAGCCAGGACAGTATTTTCATTACCACTGGAACAACAAATGCCTACTCATTCTCTTCTTCATGCATCCAGCCTAAAAGCATTGTTAAAATTTAAAAGCTATCATGAACTACATGTGAACTAGATGGGATAGCTGCATTGGAAATTAAATTATAGGAGAGGAAGGGAGCATTTTATGAAATCGAGTTATTGCTTAAGGCTCAAAAATATCTTGAGAGAAAACTAGGCCAAGTGTTCCGTATAGGCCTTTATTTCTGTGGGTGTCTGTTTTCAGGGACAATCCTTATTCACTAATGGGGAAGATTTGTTTGAAAGCCCAGAATGGAATAGGTACTCAGCGATTATGGAAATTCAGAAGACCGTGATTCCTAGATGACACCAATGCTAGAAAGGTAGAAGACTAGCTTTCATCGCCTCAGCTCTATATGTGTAGCACTGATTTTTAATGCTTAGAAAAAAAGAGTACGTGAGAGTTAAGGCTTCTGCACTAGATATGTTCATTAAGGATTATTGTCATCTAGTATCTGGCGGTACGTATAATTTCAGCCAGAAGCCCCGTTTCTCATATTCTTTGTCCTGTATTCTCCTATTTCTTGTACAATTCTTTTGGACTGCTTTCAGCATAATTTTCCTTCCTCAAGTAATTTTACATGGTTTGTTAAACCCTAACCTTCAGGTGTTAAGCTCACGTCTGGCCATTAGATTCAATCTGCTCTTATGCAGAAATCAGGTTGATGCTACATTTACCAACCAGAGAGGGTGTGGTGAGGTCCGGCGCTGCCTTCTGAAGCACCCGGCACTGCCCCTTGCAGAGGTGGAGCTGCAGGCATTGCATGTATTCAGCTCAATGTTTTCCTTTGTGCCCCGGGACTTGCTGTATGCTGAGGAGTCTCTGCCTAGAGCTGTTCACAGCCAAATTTGCCATGCACAGTATCCCCCTGCAAAACCCCCGAGCCCTGTACACACCAGCCCCATGCAAAACCCACCTCCATAAGCAGAGAGAGGTGCTCCTCCACCTCTCACATGCCTCAGAGATGTTCATGCTGTTTGCTAGTTACTGCAATACTTCTCGTGACATCAGGAGTAACTAAAGGTAAGAACACAGATTTTACTCATAAGAATTAACCTAGACACCAAAGAAGCTAGATCAGAAACAGCTGCATGAAAATAAAAGTCCTGCTTCTGTCTGAGCATGCTACCCAGCAGATCCTGACACACTGGAGAGGTCTCTCACTCTGTCACCCACCTAGCACCCCATCCTTAGAGCAGTCTGTGGGTAGGGTCCAACTTCTGAGAAGAAAATGTCTTACTCTGAGTTCAGCGTTAAGTGAAGGTGATCTTGAGGTAAAAACAAGTGCACCCTTAAATGCCTAGCTGTTACCCAAGATTAAAAAGCTTCCTTCCTCTCAGTTATTCCTGTGACTCATCACTTCATTAACTGAGCAGTTTAAATGTTCCTTTTAAGGGATTATTCAATTACTCTCCCTAGTATAGAGACACTGCACTTCCCTGACCACAGCCAGGTAGAGCCTTTTCTGTCCAGAGGTAAGCAGACTAGATAGTAGTCCTGCTACTTAACTGAATTATAGAATAATCATGAAACTGTGTTATGGTAAGCATTCCCTTTCAGCTGCACAAATATTATTGTGTGCAGTATTTGTACTTGGTAGGACCATAGAGTTGGAAACTCCCAAGGAAAAAGGAAAGGCAATAGTGCCGTGTTGTTCGAGGCCGGGAAGTGAAGATGTCCGGTCTCTTCAGACCAGCAAAGATTTGGAGCTGACCATGCTTGGCAGGGTTAGTGACGGTGCAGGTTGCGTTAGTGTCTGATCCAGCTCGCAATCAGGCAAAGGGGGAGAAGGCAGCACCCAGAGCCCGTGTCAGGGAAATAGCAATTGAATTCCTTTTTATTGGTGAAAGGGTTGAGCCCTGCTAGTGGCGCCGGCGGGGCCGCCTCTTGCAGGGCTGGGGAGAGTCCTGGGAGCCGGGGGCCCTCCTCTTTGTGGGGCGCCGGGCCCGCGCAGGCAAAGGGTTCCTTGTCTGCCTGTGAGCGGAGGAGCTGCTCCTGCAGCCCTGGGCAGAGGGGCCTGCTGCCGCCGCATCCCCCGGCTCCTCCTGGGGCTGCTCCTGCTCTGCAGGGACGGGCGCAGATGGGGGGCAGCCAGGACCCCCGT
>WHYT01015022.1:45738-62171 GCA_009806455.1 Tetrax tetrax
TTGGAGTATGACATCTAACCACAGATTGAGTTGGTTGTATGGAGGCTAAACCACTGTGGAATAAGCAGCTCAATAAGTTATTGTAAAGTTATATTAGTGAGGGTGGAAAAAGAACTGCTGGGAGTCAGTACCTGTGATGTACACAGTGTGCCAACAAGACTACTGGCAGGCTGGAATATAAAGGTCTCCTTCTGCTCTGCGGGAAATGAATAAATACTATTTTCACAGGAAGGTAAGTTAAAACCTTCTGTATGATTTCAAGTTATGCTGCATGAAATGATACTGAGGGCATGACTCCAGATCCTGTTTTTCCAGGGATTCTCTCCAGGCTCTTCTGCTGCTTAGTTAAACGCTCTCATTGAACAAAGGGAGATCTGTTTTTCATGGTGCAGATGAGTCTCTGGCCAGCATAGCATTTGGCATAACAGAACACAAGGGTGTGAGACCTGTTTATTTCCAAACTGCATATATCAGATTTGCTTTTTTTTTTTTTTTTCTCTTCAGATAGCCAGTCTGCTAAACTTACCTTGGTAATTGCCAGAAATTGATATTAATTGACTCTTAATTTACAATATAGTTCTCCTAAATTTATGTGAAAGATTCACATGGATACCATGTCGTGGCAATATTATTACACTGAACCCCTGGAAGTGACAGAACATAGTGCCTTTGAGTAAAATACATCGTCAAAGCATGACAACTACACGTTGTGATCCATCTGGTTAGGGCCCAGACAGCCAACTAATAGCATCACTATTAATACCATTTTGAAGACAGGAAAACAAACTAGAGACAGTTCTCGATTTTTGCAGGACATAAGGTGCATTTTAAAATGAATATCTCCGAAATGTCTCTCTCTGGAATTTCTTTGCAGGTGAAAGAAGGCACATTACTAAGATACATAAAGAATGCGAAAATGCAAAGATGGAGGACGCAGCGAAATAAGGCGGTACAATCGTATTAAGCACAACCCTGTTTCATCCCTGCCTATATCTATTTATAAGCAAAGCACAGAGAGTAAGAAATAGTCAGTGTTTGTTTGTTTTTTTTAATAACAGTAACACTGAGAATGCCTGCTAAATCAGTAGAGCACAAAAGTGTATTGGTGACTTCAAATAAGCAGTTTGTAAATGTGTGCTGTGCTGTATGCACCTGCGTATCCTTCACCGGCCTTAATGGCACTTCCATTTCATTCAAAGACTCCCATGACTGGAGCGATAAATGCTCAGACTGTACCTTGCAGGAGACCAAACAAAGGGATTGAGGAAGAAAGCAAACACACTAGGTCACTCCTTCCTTTCTCACTATTTTCATTTGTCCTCATTCACCCATATGCCAGCCAGTGTGCTAGGTCTGAGAGGAACCTGGAACAGACAGGCTGTAGTGTGCATCGTTCCCCTTCCCATTGCTGATATTGCCTGCTCAATTTGTGCTCTCTTGGAAGGACTCTCAAATATAGTGCAGAACCATTTTAAAATGTCTTTTGCTTGAACCTGGGTATGCCCTCACTCTGGAGGGTGTGAAACCCTCAGGCCAAGGAGAGTAGTCAACTCTAAGCAACCACAGACTTGTTTTCCCTTTTGTCTATCAAGGCGTTTTGCTTCTGAATGCCAGCTCTGGATGTGCCTGTTCTCACAAGTTTCCTATCAATTTCTGCTACTGAACATGGTAGCATTTTTCTAACAAGGTTGTCTGTCTGATGAGGGAGGCATGTCATTGAGTGGTTGGTAACATGGTAATAATGCAGTGAGTTGCCTGTGACCCCTCTCCGGAGTGGTCATGACATACAGGGCAGAGCATTTCTCTGCTCGCTGCTGTCTGAAAAAGAGCCTCTGCTTTTGGAGGCAGATCGGCATCCTGGTCCTTCTACCCAGGAAAGAAGGGTTTTTTCTGACTCTTGCCATGTTCCCTTTGTGTCAGGTTGTCCTTAACACCCAACCCTGTGTCCAGCAGGCCATGGTGGAGTTGAAACCACACGGCTTCTGCGCACAGAAAAGGAGAGTATTTTGCTTCAAACCCAAGCTCGTAGGCTGCTATGGCCTCTGCAGGTGTCAGCCTCAACCCAAAGCACAAACCAGTCAGTCTCCACTTCAGGATGTGATGGTTGCACAACACACATGAGTTATGGCGAGGTTCCCACAACAAATTTGCTGCCAGCTTGGTTAGCTCACTGCAAAATGGTCAGATGTTTGCAGTAGGATATTTGGTTTTAATTTGAAGCTGTCGCGTGGGCTAGGCTGGGATGTGATTCTCCTCTGCTTTCTTTCAGGAAGACGCTGGGAACCAGACAGTTGTGTCTTTACCCACATGGGAGTACTCCATGGAGGTACAGACCTTTTTCTCCTGACAGTCTGTCACACAGAGGTTTTAGATATTTGCATAATGTATTTGAGGGCAGACACTTGAAGAGATGTTGGTCTGGGCAAGTTTATCCTATTCTCTCTCCTGTCACCTCCCTCCCCAGGCAATAAATGCATTGGTAAAACACATGCAATTTTCATTCTTGATACTGCGGAAATAGACTTACTCCCATGTGCACTACAAAAATGCCTCTGATGGTAGTGTCTGACTGTAACTTTTGCGCAGACAAATGTTTTTGGCCTCAGCCACTACAGCTTGATTCAGTGCCCATTGAATTATCATGTGCTCTCCCACTTACTTTGACAAGCATCTGCTCAGTCTCTGCTGAATTGCCCTTCTTCACTTTTCCAGTGCTAGCTACCAAATTTATTCCAATCAACAGCAAGAACAGGATTTTGTCCAGATAATGTTTTTCTGTATTTGAAATAAATAGCTTATCATATTTAGCACGTGAATGACAGATCATTCAGAGGAAGAATCATCCCTTCTGGACACATATTTCAAAATTTGCAGCCTGTTGTAGCTCCACAGATAGTCAAAAAGGAGTTATTGCTAAAGTTTACATGCATGTTGATACATTTTATTTTCAGCTTTTATTTTGCTTGCGACTTTACTGTCTTAACTGATTTTCTTTTTAGCTTTTTTATGCCCTGAGGTGTTGGTTTTGTTTAGTGAGGGCGAGCTACAACGGCAGCTTCTGCAAGAGGCTGCTATAAGTTTCCCCTTTCTGGCAGACTTGGCTGGGCCTAGGGCAGACCCAACGCTGGCCAGGGCGAAGCCAACTGGAATGTTCCCTGATAACACCTCTGTGATAATGTATTTATGAAGGGGAAAAATAATTATGTAAAAAGGAAGAAGTGAAGAAGCAGAAGCATGGGCAGAGATGGGGAGGCACGAGCCCTATCGGCCTTGCGGCCCTCACCCTCTGGCCTCCCGCCGGGCGGCCGACTGGGCCCAACTGGGCCCGGCCCGGCTGCAAGAAGTGCAGAGGAGAGGAGGTGTGAAGGGAAGCGGAGAGGCGTCTGCCTGAGCCGCTCGTGAAGGATTTCTGGTGCGAGGAGCGGCTGCAGGCGCCAAGGTGAGTGAAGCAGGAGGGGGAGCAGTGATGCTGCTGCGGGCAGAGATTCCCCTGCAGCCCGAGGTGCAGCCCCTGGTGAGGCCGGCTGTGCCCCTGCAGCCCATGGAGGCCCCGCCGGAGCAGAGATCCCCCTGCAGCCCGGGGAGGGCCCCATGCCGGAGCAGGTGGAGGCCTGAAGGAGGCTGTGGCCCGTGGAGGGCCCGCTGGGACAGCTGTTCTAGAGGGACTGCACTCCGTGGAAGAGATGACCCACGCCGGAACAGTTCACAAAGGACTGTACCCCTGGGAGAGATCCCACGATGGAGCAGGGGAGGAATGTGAGGAGTTAAAAGAAGCGTGACCAGCAGGTTGATGGAGGTGATTCTTCCCCTCTGCTTGCATGAGACCCCACCTGCACTACTGTGTCCAGCTCTGGAGCCCCCAACAGAAGAAGGATGTGGACCTCTTGGAGCAAGTTCAGAGGAGGGCCATGAAGACGATCAGAGGGCTGGAGCACCTCTCTTGTGAGCACTGGCTGAGAGAGTTGGGGCTGCTCAGCCTGGAGAGGAGAAGGCTTTAGGGAGATCTTGTAGCAGTCTTCCAGTACTTAAAAGAGGCCTACAGGAAAGATGTGGAGGAACTCTTCAGCCAGGCCTGCTGTGATAGAATGAGGGGTAATGGTTTTAAAATAGAGGGAGGTAGATTCAGATAAGACATTAGGAAAAATTTTTTTACACTGAGGGTGGTGGAACAGTGGCACAGGTTGCCCGGAGCAGTGGTAGGTGCCCCATCCCTGGAAACATTCCAGGCCAGGTTGGATGAGGCTCTGAGCAACCTGATCTGTTTGGAGATGTCCCTGCTCCTTGCAGGGGTTGGAGGGCTGGACTAGATGGCCTTCAAAGGTCCCTTCCAGCCCTAACTATTCTATGATTCTCTAAATTCTTCCCTCAAGGAGGAAGGAGCAGTGTAAAGCAACATGGGATGACTACAACGCCCATTCCCTATTCCCCTCTGTGCCACACAGTGCAGGGGGTGTGGGGAAGGAGGTAGAGATAATTGGAAGTTACTTTGGTCTCTTTATCATTATCCTGCTTTGGTTTTAGTAATAAATAAATAGTTTTCCCCAAATCAAGTCTGTTTTGCCCCTAATGGTAACTGAAATGTTCTTTCCCTGCCCTAATGTCAAACCTTGAGACCTTTTTTTTTTATTATTTCTCCCTATTCCCTTGGAGGGTGGGGGGAGCGAGAGAGAGACTGCATAGTTTGGTCTCAAGCAGGGCTAAATTATGACACCTTTCTTGATAACTGACTTTTCTTCCTTTGGAAGGAGTTTATTTTTAAATGCTTTCAACCTTCATTTAAAAGTTGATATTGTATCCAGATTATTTCTCTCATTGATTTCTGTTTTTTTCCTGCTCCTAAATTCTTATTAACTTTGTGTCATATCAGAACAAAAAATTATTGCACATTTTGAGGGGTGTTATATGAAATAAATGATAGA
The DNA here is from genome assembly GCA_009806455.1 of Tetrax tetrax. Classification (NCBI taxonomy): domain Eukaryota; kingdom Metazoa; phylum Chordata; class Aves; order Otidiformes; family Otididae; genus Tetrax; species Tetrax tetrax. Next base: position 50,658 of record WHYT01015022.1, read on the forward strand.
CACAATTTAGTTGTTTGCTCAGCAGAAGTGCCAGCATTAATTGTCCATTTGCTTGTTTATATCAAAAGCAACATTCTGTAGTAGCTGCAACAGGTGCTGCCTGAAGAGAGACTGGAAATGTATTTTCATTCCACACACAGAAGTATGGGGCAAAGTAGAAGAGAGAGAGAAGGAAAAATCTTCCGATAAACATAACCTTCAGTTGTTCTCTGGCCTCGCTTGCACTCTGCTGCTCTGTAATAATGCTGTCATCGATGACATCCTACTAGATGGTTTAAATTGTTCTCAGCTTTTTCCTGCTATTTCTATGTGCCATTTCTCTGGGGAGATTTCACTTTAGAATTGTTTAATCAAAACTCAGATTCCCTCCTGATGTGATAGTTTCATTCTCAGCTGGTGGTGCCAAAATTGATTTCCAGGATAGCAGCTTTTGCATTAAAGCTGCTCTTCCAGTGTGAAAGCAGTGCAATTTTTGTTAGTACCCAAAAGACAGGGAGAACAGAAATTTTTCAGTCTTCCAAAATGTGTTAGTGGGAAAATGTCCATTGCCCAAAGATAACCGTCCTTGCTTGTCTCCTCACTTACTTGATCCTGTCCTACCAACCAAACCCCAAAGCTCCCTTCCCTCTGCTTTGAAATCTGAAAGACCTTGCATTTTATTCATTTTCATCAGGAGCAGGAAACAAACTTCCTGCTCAGGGTCTCTGCATGACTGAAGTTGTACATGTCTTTCACACAAAGCAGCTCCTTCACTCTTCCAGTTGGCTCTGCTTTCAAGAGGAGACGCTTTTCTTTTGGAAAACTATTTGTTGGTTACCTTTTATGGCTGTGTAAATAATGAAAGAAAATCTGGAAATTTGACAGGTCAAAAAATGACAGGTCAAACTGTTCTTATCTTTGTCTCAGTTCTGTTATATCAATGTAAATTGCAATAGGAACTCTTTCCTCAAATTTTTCATTTCCAATCCCAGTGGATACAGTCTACTAACTCACTGACCAGCTCTTTAAAATTAGTGTGCTGTTAATCTTCTTTTATGTGAACTAGTATGAGGACATATTTATTGTGCCTTTGACAGTGGAATTGCTCTGCTATGCTTAGCTTGACGTGATATGGCACTTCCAGACGCATGGAACATTTCCATGTGTCGTAGTTCAGCCCCGATCAGGACCAGACTACGCAGTCTCTCTCTCACTCCCCCCACCCTCCGAGAGAACAGGGAGAGATAATATAAGAAAAACGGCTCAAGGTTTGAGATAAGGACAGGGAGAAATCCTTAAAGTTACCGTCACGGGCAAAACCAGACTCAACTTGGGGAAAACTATTCATTTATTACTAAAACTAGCAGGAGAATGAGACAGGGAACAAGATAAACCTCCCCCCACCCCTCCCACTTCCCGAGCTTAACATTATCTCTACCACCTTCCCCCCCGACCCCTGAGCGGCACAGGGGGGAAGAGGGAATGGGGGTTGCAGTCAGTTCATCACGCTTTGTTTTACGCCGCTGCTTCACAGCTGGGGGAAGAACTCCTCACATTCCTCCCCTGCTCCAGTGTGGGGTCCCTCCCACGGGCCACAGTCCTTCATTAAACTGCTCCGGCGTGGGTCATCTCTTCCTCGGGGTGCAGTCCCAAGGGCAGAACGGCTGCCCCAGTGGGCCCTCCATGGGCCACAGCCGCCTTCAGGCCTCCACTCCCCCAGTGTGGGGTCCTTCACGGGCTGCAGGTGGATCTCTGCTCCTCCGTGGACCTCCATGGGCTGCAGGGGGACAACCTGCTCCACCATGGTCCTCACCACAGGCTGCAGGGGAATCTTGGCCAGGAGCCGCATTACTGCTCCCCCTCCTTCACTGATCTTGGTGTCTGCAGCTGTTTCTCTCACAAGAAAAGTTCATTCTTTATAACAGACTGGCAGAAGCCTCTCAGGATCTCTTCACATCATCCATCTCATCTCCTCTCCACCTCTTGCAGCCAGGCTGGGCTGAGTTGGGCCCAGTCGGCCGCCTGGCGAGAGGCCAGAGGGTGAGGCCTGCAAGGCCCACGAGGCCCGCGCCTCCCCCTCTCTGCCCCCATTCAGCCTCTTCACATCTTCTCTTCTCTTTTTTATTTTTTCTGTTTTTCCCCTTCTTAAATACGTTATCGCAGAGGCGTTATCACGGGACATTCTGCTCCCAGTTGGCTCAGCCTTGGCCAGCAGCGGGTCCGCCCTAGGCCCGGCCGAGTCCACTGAACAAAGGGGAAACAACTTCTAGCAATTTCCTACAGAAGCTGCCACCTTAGGCCCCCCTCACCAAACAAAACCACAACACCATGTTTCTGGTATTTCAGTGCATCTCTGCATGACAACACAGAACAAACCTGCCCAAGGACACGGCCCATCAAAATACCAGGCAATTAACTTACTCCAAAGTTACTAGTTGTTGCCCATTGCTCTCCTGAATTATTCCTTCCCCTGTGATGTGGCAGCGCCTTAACAGTGCTGGAGTAGTTTGTGATGGCCCTTACGTAGAGCACAGTATTCCTACCACTGCTTTGCCCTCTCCTTCCACCAAAGCCATTGCATTCACAAGTAGAAAACTAAATATTGTATCCTTCCTCAAAACAAATAACTTTCTCCACATCCCTCCCTTCTTCAGCCATCATTCCTACTTCCCCAGATCTTGGCTGAAGTAGGACCGTGTCCTGCACAGTGAGGTGTTCATCTCTTTCTCACTGCAGTCAGCTCTGACAGGTTCTTGTCTGCCTGTCAGTGAGACAAAGCTGTTTTAGTCAAGATCAGAAGCACTGGGATTTGAACCGAAGCTCAACTTTTGGAAAAATGGCATTCCTGGAGGCTTGATTTAGTGTCCTGTGCCATGCCACTGAGGCATCTCCATCAAGAACTCGCTCACCTCCAGCTACTGCTCCAAAATGGATAATGTGTCTACCAGCCGACGATGGGGATCTAGGGTAACACAGGGAAACTCACATATCACTGATGCCCACCCTTAGGCAGCTTAATCAAAACATTACCACTTGTGAGCATGACTCAGTTGCACTCCAGGGGTTCAGACATCAAAGAACAAGGGTTCCCTCTCTTCTTTATGAGATGCTGTGAATTGATTTTGCACCTGCCATACAGAGAGCTTCTCCAGCCTGGATTCCATGTAGGCATATGGATGTAAGCATTTAAATCCATCCTTGGTGTGTAACCTGGGCTTGAGATGCAAAAACCCTACAGCTCTCTCAAGAGACATTGAAGGAAACTGTTTGACCACCTGATTTCTCCCAGAGGAAGGATGTCTCCCTTATCCCTTTCCAGTCAGAAGAGGCTCAATTGTGAGAGATTCTCCAGCACTTCAGTCCAATTTTGCTGGAGGACATACCTGGAGTCCACAAAAAAAACCCACCTCGGAGTGCATACCTAGTGACCTTCTTCCTGAGTAAGGGGGGAAGTTTCTCTCCTGTCATGCTTGCAGGAGGCACTTCAGTGAAGAAGATTAAAATTTTTTTTTCCTTTTGTGGCTGGGTGACAGTTATAAACAGTGTAAGGAAGTAGTTGCTCAGTGTTAGCTTCCTGCTCCAGGTGGACTTTGACACCAGAGGACAACATGGGTCTCTAAGCAGAAGAATATTGATCACTTCCTTTTTCCCCTCTCAGTGAATAAACTCTTCTACTTTCCCTTTCCAAAAAGAGAACCATGCTACCTTTTTGATCTCTAATTTGTTTTCATGAGTTTACTAATTCACCCACTTAATCCAAGGAATCTCCCCGCTGTCCTGACATAAGAATAGTTTATTATTGCCTCTAAATGGGTAATTGCTACTTGATTGGTTTTTAATTTAGTTTCTTCATAGAGTGTCTAAGACAGGTCTAGTTTAAGTATATAGTCTTTAAGTATATAGTCTTTAAGTATATAGTCTAGTTTAAGTATGTAGACTTGCTTGTGACCTGTGAATTGTCTTCCAGGTTAAATATTGTAAACTGACAGTTTTCTGAGTACACTTAACTGTCAGAAAAACTGATTGGCTCTCATATCTGGTAATGTGAAAATCATACATTTACTGCAAAAACCATTATATCTCTTGACTGAAAATTCAGATCTTTTTCATTGTGACAACAGCAGGTCTTAGGTGAACGTGCTATGCCATCTAACTAATTTGTGAGGGTGACTCAATGAAAAACAAAAAGAGCAACTTGACATTCATGGCAACTGGTGTAATGAGCTGAATTTCATGGTTGGCAACAACATTCTTGCACAGGGAGGATTAAGGTGAACAAAATAAAAATCTAAAAAAAAAGAAAGAAGCAATGAACCCTTCTAACAACAACTCCACAAACATTTGGAAGGAAAACAAAAAGCTAAAACCCTTTGTGTTGCAAGTTAAGCAAATCCCTAGTAGAAAGAATTAGAAAAAAATATCTCACAGAAGCTTTTTTTGTAGTCATCCACTTTAAAGCTCAGGCACAGCTCAGACTCCTCTCCTATTGCTGCCTCTGGCCACTGAAAGGCAGCGCTTCTACTTCTGGACTGTGTGACAATTCCTATGTAGCCAAACCAGAGATATTTCCACAGATCTATTTTGTTTTCGGCTCTATTCAAAGAACATTTTTCATGTCTTCTCACTCAAACTCTTCTTCCCAAATTTGAGGAAGATGCTCAATACCTTCAAGACCAAAATAGCTCCTAGCAGCCTGGAATTGTCTTGCTATGAGCATGCATGGAGTTTAGCGCATGATAACACCAACTAAGAGATCTCAAAATATATATTTTGTCATAAAGAATGTTTGGACAGCTTTGTGACTGATTGATATATGTCATTAAATAAAACTGCATTAAATTTTTCATACAGGGTTTTACTTTCAGAAGTTTATCAGCTCATGTTGGTAGTTGCTTTCTGCTCTAAGGATCTATTTTAAGATCGAAGTAGTGAAGTCGCATGTTGCCTTTGCCAGTATTTCTATCAGCAGACTTTTTTTACCCTGTTCTTTCACATTGCTTCAGGCAGTCTGAGTCATTGCAGATGCCAAGATCTGTGTTGCCAAATGAACTCCTTGGGGTGCTTTAAATTTCCCTAGCTGCCAATACTGCAAAAAGCGGCAAAGACTAATGGAGAAATAAACATAAAGAGATACCACTTTATTGGCGAAGCTGTTGATGAGGACTTATCACATGAGTCTTGGAAGCTGATTTTCTGACAGGTACTCCTACACTTTGTGGGCAGAATTGTCACAGGCAGATGTAACCAAAGATTTTTTTTGAGAATAGTGAAATTTCATTCCTTCCTTTCTTCTGAAATTGTAAGTGTAACAAATATTTCATGTCAGATTTGTTAATGTTGTATCTTCCCTTTCATACGACAAATAGCAATATCTGTCTGCCCAGATCTTTAATGGTTTGGAGCAGTGGTGATCCCAGGCACTTTGTGTTTGGCACAGTACACAGAAAAATCCTGGACATTTGAAAGGACCATTCCTGGGGGAATGAAGGTGGAGATTTTAAAAGTGAGGACACATGACAGTCTGACTCCTCAAAACTGTGTTGCAGATTAGGCGTCCAAATCTCCCTCACTTAAATTTTAAAGGCTGACTAGACCTTTATAACATTTAAATATCAGTCTCTCAGAAATTATAATGATTGGTATTTATGGGCTTGTGCTAATTGTCCAATGCCTCAAGTGAAATGGCACCCCTAGCTGACACTCCTTTGCATGACAAAGAGTCACTATGAAATGAAAATATAACCCAAGCATGTCGCTATTGCTATATGATTCATTAGAGTTAACCATGTCAAATTGACAATGTCATCACAGCTGTTCTGAATTTCTCAGTTCTCATCTCTACTTTGCCTTGAATTTCTTTGGGTTTTTGCAAATAGTGGGAAGAAAAAATGTATTGATTACCTCATATTTTTTTCTCAAGAGAGGATGAAGATACATAACTTTTTTTTTTTTTTGCTTTTATTTAAGGCCTATCATCATCCTGCATGTCTGTTGGAAGAGCATCAGCCGTGTCTCTCAAGCTTTTTCTGCCAGAGAATATCAGGACAAGAGACAATATTAAGAAACTGATGGATTACTTGGATTTGGATGGAAAATCTGTTTCAACAGTTTCTCCACAGAGATATCACATGGAGCCAGGGAAAAGACTAACATAACAAGAACAGTAACTCTGTTTTTTTTCACATATCAGGATGAGCTGTCCAGAAAGTGGAATGGAAGTTGGAAAATTTGCTAAACATAAATTTATACACAGTGGAAATTCATCAACCTAAATTAAGCAAAACTGTAAAATAATTGGCTTGTGTTACAAGTATTTTGAAATTATGGCCTAAATAGTTTAAAGGAAAAGGAAAAACTTCTAGTATTTGGAATAGTAGATTAAAATTTTCAGAATGCTTGAGGAGCTTTTGTCCAAAAATCTTTTCAACTTACTAAACCTCTTGCTTTTAAGAATTTCTTATATAAATAAAGTACATTTTAGCAGGGAATATTGAGCTGTTTCTGTCTTTCTCTTGACAGCAAGATTGTGGAAGATTAAAAACAGAAATGATGGATGACTTGTAAATGAAGTTTAGATGAGTACAAAAGATACAAATCCATCTGTACTGTTAATTGAATTCTGAAATAATTGACTGAAACTCAGGAAAACACCTGAAGCAGACTGACAACCTTCCACTAAACTGAGTGAAGCCAGGTGAATATGACAAGGTTGCAAAATTGAAAAGGCAATTTTGAAAGTGGGAGCATTCTGAAAATTGTAATAAACCCTTGTTTCCAGATGAGAACCAGAAAATACCAGGAAAAGCCTGAAACAGAATTTAGGAGGCATCTTAGTGCAAACTTCAAAAAGATTGAAATGTATTGCATGATGGTATCCACAGAGTCTAACTTCATTCATCTTCAGTGAGCTTGATTAATCCTGTTAGAAGTAGCTGCTTAAGCAGCCTCCTAAGGCTGTGCAACAATATCATCCCCATCACACACATGCTTTTCTTTGATGCCTGTTTCCAAAATAATTTCAGGCATAGGCTGCCTTCAGTAGCTATGAATCAATTTGCCATTTTAACCTTCACTATACTGTTTCATATTCAAAATTCAGATTTTAATAGTGGGAATTAAATGCTAACCCAGAAGTATTTCTAACTCTCAGTATCTTAGGTCAAAGTAGATACATTTTGATTTCCAAACTAAGCCTTTGTTATCAGTCTTTAGAATAGAAAGAAGACACCACTAGAGGCTCAAATATTATTTAAAATAGTGGTGGTAACACCCCAGTGTTTTAGCTATTGCTGAGCAGTGCTTGCCTAGCGTCAAAGCTTTCTCTGCCTCTCGCACTGCCTCTGCCAGCGAGCAGTCTAGCTGTGGGAAGAGACTGGCAGGAGACACAGCTGGGAGGGGTGACCCAAACTGGCCAAGGGATATTCCACATCATACAGCGTCATGGTCAGCAGTAAGGACTGCAGGACTGCTCTTGCCAAAGGAGCCATTGCTTGGAGACTGGCTGGGCGTTAGGCTGCTGATGGGAGGTGCTGAATTATTATGTTTGCGTCACTTTTAAAAAAAGAAATCTTTCTTATTAAATGGTCTTTATCTTGGCCCATGAGTTTTCATCCCCCATGAGCAAGCAGCTGCCTGGGTGCTTAGCTGCTGCCCTGGGTCAACCCACAGCAACCACACAGCTCATAGATGAGTGATCTGGGTTTTTTTTTGTTTCCTCCAAAACTTGGAAGCCACAAAAGGATAATTAAAATTCCAATTACAGAAAAATAGTCCATAAAAAAAAAAAAACCTGTATGTTTCTGAAAACCACCTAAACTCTATTAAGGGACACTTTAGGGAATACATGAATTATGAATGGCTACCAAATTATTTTCTCTGCACAACAATCTTTTTCTTTCATTACTGCTGTATAATTTTAGCCATTAGGTGAAAAAAAACTTGTACTGTATTTATGTTAATTTTAATGTACACATACTATATTATAACATATCTTTACAAGGTCTCAAAAACTCTTCAAAAGTATGAAATTAATTTTCTGTGTCTTCCCAGGGAAGGGATGGTCACAGCAAAGCAGCGGTCTGTGAACCATTTCCAATTGTCCAGCATCTGTTTTTCAAGCCAGCAAGCACGCTCATGTAAGTTCGACAATCAGCCAGGAACTTAATACAAAAAAAAAAAAAAAAAGACTCCCTGAAAGTTCCTACTTTAAAAGTTTCAAGCACAGATATTTTACCATGGTAATACATAGGCTAAAAATTATTCTTGTTAAGCTACCATGGGCTGTAAAAAGGGAAGAGAGCTACCTAGTTCAAGAAAGATGTTAAAATGCATTGCTGTGAAGCAGTTAAATAGAAATAAATAAATGTAGTGCACATCAGTGGAGCATTGAGTTCATTTTCGTGCATGCAACAGGCCAGTAAGTGTTCCCTCGGATTCTGTGGAATTCTGTGAAAGCATATCAGCTCACATAATCCACCGTCAGTTGTCCTGTAGCAGGGTTCCCTGTGCCATTTGTGTCTTCTCGGGGTGTACAGAAGTGCTCTAGGAAAGAGGCACAGCAGACAGATCAGCCTGGGTGGTGGGGGGGTCACAAGCTGATACCCACTCCCTCCTGCTGCTCCTCAGCTGTCAGACACCTACCCTTCTGCTACTCAGCAGCACCAAGGTATAAATTACTTGTGCATGTGTGTCTGTGTATGTATGTATTTCTTAAATAGAAAATATATATTGTGTGATGTGTTTAGTTGATAGGGTATTTCGTACCTTTGTAGGCACTTGCACACTACCATGAAAAGCTGTACGGGCACCCATTTTCAAGCTGTGCTGTGGATAATATGGCACAAATTAAATTGAATTCATATTTTTCGTTCACCAGAAGAGTCTCAACATTTCAATTTTCCCTATGAAACCAGCAGCAACAATGATTATGCTTCTCTTTCTTCACCTTCTTTACTCCAAGTAAAGCCAACAGATGGCCTCAAAGTGCTCCCATCAATGAGAACATCTCTATTAAAACCAGAGATATAACTTTGTAGCAGGCATGATGAACTGCTCAAAATGTTGTACAAGAAAGTTATAGTGTGACATTTTAGAATATTTCTTTTTTTTTTTTTCTTAGTAAGAATGACAACAATTTATATTGGAATTAATATAAACTTATTTTTATTGGTTGCAAAACGATGTTTTCTTTGCTGCATACAAGAGGATTCTGTGGTGCTGTTTTCCTATTTTTGTTATATAGGATTTTTTTCATGTTTTTTTTATTAATGCCTAATTTTAGTTCAAGTTAAAACCCAGTACTGGCCCGGTGACGCTGTGCTGCTTTATGCTGCATGTGACCTTGAAACTGCAAAACAGTGGCTCAGAGAAGCAGATGTGCAGGGAGGAGCAATGCGTGCCTTAATGAGAAATGCAATCTTCCCTCTGCTCATAATGGCTTTAGCTTTCCAATGATCAAGCATTATTGATTTTCCTTCTCTCCTTGCCTTGGGTTGAGACTGTTTTATGTGACTCCGGTGAGCTGAATGCTAAGCCATAGCATCGGCAGAAGTCCTTTTTCCAGCACAGGCAAGTGGAGCCATTCAGTTTGTTAAGGGTTTTAGTCCCTTTATTGCTTCTGCTCCTTTCTTTTGTTCTTTTTTTTTTTTTGTTGTTGTTGTTATTGTTAAATATGTGTCTATAACAAAGTAGTTGCCCATCAGCTGCAGCAAAGCAAACCAAATGGTAAGTGCTCAGAAATAGCCCTGGGAACGTGACAGCATCACCCTGCATTATTCAACATCGGGCACCCTTAGACTCACACATATTGGTAATGCCTTTGGTTGGCCTTTCTTTGTGGTCTCCATGGCAACTGTTTCCATTGCCATTAGCATCTCTGGGGCCCAGCCTTGCTCACATACGTCTCAGCTGCTCCTCTCCTAACACAGCAATTAATAGCTGCGGTGTCACTGTGTTTAGATGCCTTGTGCCCTTTGTATTATTTGTCTCTGAGAGAAGGGTCTTTGTGGTATTCCTGGCTAGAGCTGGCTGCCTTGCTGCCTTCCCCAGCTTCCTCCGGGGAGGTCACTGGGGAAGCTGGGTCTCTGTGCCCCTGCCTCACTGGACCGAAGTGCCCATGGATGCCGGTCGTGGGCCTCAGCCTTTGCACCAGCTGCCTGCCAGCTCTGCTCCTGCACTTTCTGCAGCTTTCATTGGAAACAAGCAAGGAGAGTTGTTGTGGAGGCCCCTGGCAGGCGACTAAGCTCAAACCCACAAGTTTATCCTCCTAGTTCCCAAGTTTCCCATCGCAGACAATTCATAGTATCACTTATTCACAGCCCATTTTAAAATACTCTCCAAGGCTATGATCGTGGAGAAAAATGTGATTTTTCAATGCTTAAATACAAGAATCTCTAAATAACATTCCATGCTGGCCACTGGAAGTACTAGAAGAACTTCCCCACCACGCTGCCCTGGAAAAATAAGTTTTTAAGAAAACTGAAAAGAGAAACAAAGCATTTTGAAATCTCAAATTCTATAATTTTATTTTAGCAAAGCCTATCAGTCAGATGAAATGTGTGAAAAATAAAGTTTTTACAAGGTTCCACAAGATGTTTACTAAGAAAATAACAAAATCACAAATTCTATATTAATCTCTGCCATTTGATCTTCAGTATGATAGTTTCTTGGTGTTCAACTGCAATCTCACAGGAGGATGGAGTATTGTTTGTTTTAAAGCAGAAACCAAAGTAGCCTGGAAAGATTTATTTTCCCCTCCTTTTTTTTTTTCTGTACAAATTTATTACATTGATTATAAATTTCAAGTTTGGCTTGGATTATTTTAGAATGTCTGCTGGACTGTTAGGTGTACAGTGGGACACTACTTAAGAACTAAATTAAAATGCATGATTTTGTGCAAAAATTATCACGTCCTCTTTTTCATTCCTATGCTAAACAGACGATTGAATCACAGATTAAGATTGCTTTTATCACTTCTTCAGATTTAAAAAAAAAATTGCTGTTTTTTTTTCTGTTTGGGTTTTTCTTTTATTTTTTTTCTTTGGTCCTCTTAATACAGCTGTGGGGCATCAATGCTAAATCTTGAGAATGTGTCTTAAGGAGCAATGCATAGGTACCGCAGGTCTGGGTGAGAAACCTACATGGAATACTGTTTCTTCCCAAAGCCTTGTACCATTGAGCTCCTGAGTATCTGATCCTTTAAGCTCTGAAAAGAATGGAGAATCATCCTAATAAAACTCTCCTGTTTGTTTTCACCCACTCTATAACAGTATTCATTGCAGGTGCTGTTACTTGGTGCTTTTTAGTAATCAGGACCACAAACATAACGTCACTTAGTGCGGAGGAGAAGCGGGCGGAAGGTGCTGTGTGGTCCCACAGGCCACAGCTGCTGCTGCAGGAGCTCTGCTTCCCCTCTTCCTTTTCCTCAGTTCCCAAATGAAAGCAAATGCAGTCTTCAGTCTGCAAGAGCTCTGACTGCTGAATACTGCAGTGCCCAGACAAATGGATGTTAAAAAAAAAAAAAAAAAAAAAAAAAAA
>WHYT01015022.1:67778-77985 GCA_009806455.1 Tetrax tetrax
TGCACCAGGGTAGATGCAGACTAAAGGACACAGAAGTACAGGACAGATGTGGCCAGCATGACAACCAAAGCTAGTTCCTGAACTAAAAATGTTGTCACCCTGGCATGCATGCTGTCTAGCATCATGTGTCAGAGCAAGCAATACGGGGCCTTGTGTTCTTTGCAATGCAAGTAATGAACTGCTGCCACATCTCTTAGCCTTGGCAGTGTGTGCTCATATCTCCTTGAAAATGGTTTCTCTCCACGTGACTCCTTGAATTTTCTGAAGTGCTACTTTAATTTTACAAAAAAAAAAAACTGTTGGGTTATTAGGAATTAGAAAGTATTAGGAAGATTTTTTTGTATGTTTTTTTTTCTTAAGAAAAAAAAAAGATTCCAGTGAAAACTCTGTAGGACTCAACTTCAAGACTTAAAACTTTGTGTGTAGCAATATTCAGACATGAAAGTTCACATGTATCTGTTTGCGGTACATGTGGACTCATGTCGCCGTCTGAATCAGATTTAGACTTTTCCTGCTTTACAGTGTGATTGGATCCAGTGTTGCAGTTCATTGCTCATCTGTATTTGCAGAGTAAATTATAATAAATGCCTGGTGGAGAAATGACTGACAGTTACTCATCATATTCAATTACCACTGACTGAAGCAAAAAGAAATGGAAAAAAATTGGCTAGGGAGGTTTATCACCAGCAGAGCTTGCACAGCGTGGTCAAGAGAAGTACAATGCATTCCCAGGTAGCGAGGGGTTGATTTAACAGCACAACACCTGGCTGCTTTGCTCTTTGTGCTCTCGTAGTCCTGTTTCTGTTACAGGAATGCAGGACATACCTAGCGTGAGAGCACTGCAAAGACAATTTTTGTTAAGGTAGCTGATGATATAACTTCCTTGTGGGTCCAGTAGGACAAACCTACGGCTGGAGTCAATGGGCCTACGACAGCATGTACCTGTGGTCTGCTTTGGAAGGTATTTATGCTAATTTCTGATTTCTGACCGGATCAATGTTTGTGTGGGTGGCTGGCTAACACACAGTGGAAGGACTTGTGACGCAAAACATTTAAGTCAGCATATGAACTTATCATTTTCCCTGAAGATTTTTTTTTAAATGTATGTACTAAGCCATGTGAAGAACAAATGATGAAACAAAAGAAAACAAAAAAGCCCTAACCTTCTGTAAGTTAGAGTTATAGAATTATGTTGCAAATTCAAGTCTGTGTTTCATTTCACCCAGTCTGGACTGGAATAGTCCATCTGGCCCATCCTTCAGTAAGAGGGATGAAGTACCACCAGTATGTTGATGGGAAATGCAAAATGGCCGTGAGGTCTGCTGTCAAAGTCATTTTGTCAAAAAAAAAAAAAAAAAATCTGTCATGTCTGGCCATGGTACAACTGTAAAATATTTCCAAGAAGAAAGAATAACATGAAGTTTAATGAAAAAAAAAATTAATAAAAATCTTGGCATGTAAGACCTTTCCCAATTTAAACAGTGATTCTGAAAATAAGACTGCAAGCAGTTATGGTATATCAGAAATCATTGCTTGCAAGTGTGGCTGAACATACAGTTTTTATTAAAATCTTTCTCTGTTAAGGCTGAACTTTCTGTGATTGTTTTGTGACCCTGAATGCTCTCTTGCATAAATCAGGTATTCAGGTCTCATAAAGGCCAGAAAGATCATCCAGAAAGCGCATCCTCAAAATCACGCAATGTATTTTTTATAGAAGCATTTCCCAAAATGTGTCCGGTGATAAAGATACTGAACTGATCCCATTTCTGATGTGGTCCAAAAGTACACAGAAAATAAAAGACTTGGATAGTGATGTGTTAGCATCTTCTCCAGTCACCAGGCACTAAGTGTAGATTTTCAGGCAAATGAAATCAAATCATGCATAATTTAGCTTCTAATTTAGTCTGGATTTAGTGGTGCTTTCACACTTTTTGTTTCACCTTTATAATACCAAAGCTCTTGTTTAAGTTAGAACATTTTCTTTCCTGTTGATACCAATGCTTTCATGTTTTCTTGCACCCCTCTGTATTCTGTGCCTCACCTTCTATTTTAAATTATTGTGGTTACAAGCCACAACCAATTTACAGCAGCGGAAGTGTAACTAAAAATAATAGCCATAGCAGCTGTATTAAAAAACAGTTTTCCCTATACTAGTTAATGACAGATCTTTTCCTAATCTGAATGCAAAAAAAAAAAAAAAGCTTCTTTTAAGGCTTTTTCCAATATGAAAGGGACTGGAAACCCATTAATAACTATATTCTACTGCAAGATTTTGAAAAATGAAGGAAGCCTTCCCCCCTCCTATCTCTTGGAAATTGCATCCCTGATGTCTGGGAATCTGTAAAATGCAGATGATTTATACCACCGACAGTCTCCAGGTCCCTGAGAAACAGCAATGGAAAGCTCCACAAGAAAGTCTCTAGGGGTTCAGGCACAATCATCTGCTGTGGAAGAACTGGACGGAAGGATATTTACTGCATAGTGTTTCTCAGACGGTGGTAAATAGAAATTTCAGGAATGAAAGAAAAGAAAGATGACTAAAAAGGGGGAAAGGCTGTCAGTTCAAGGTGAAATATTCTTATTGTCTTCAAGATCCCTAGTTGAGGAAGACCATGGCTGCAGAGATAGTGTTAGCTCAAATTATTTTGAAATCTCTGAAGTTAATAAAAAGAAAATCTGAAATGCTTCAAAGAGCTGAAAATGATGTCTAAAATATTTTAATTTTTTTTTCCTTCAGAAAATACCTTTTTCTTCTACTTGAAACTGAAACTTTCTGCAGGCATATGTGGATTTCTGTTGACATATACTGGAAATAAGTGCTTCGATGAAATGGAACATTTTGACATTCTTATTCATGAAGATCTTCAAATTTGTGTTATTATATACAAAACCAATTTTGGAATGGAACATAAAAATTATTTACATTAATCAGAAATGCTTGTTTTGAAAACTTGCTTTCTGGGTGGACAGAAGACATGTAGATGATTCTATGGTACTACAGTTTTCCCAGTAGCCAGATGGGGGGAAATGAAAATGGAAACAAACAATTGAGATAAAGCACACCTAGTATTAAGTCTTTCCCCAGGGGTACTACTATGTCATTTACTTTTGTTTTGAATATTGCTTGTAAGTGGAGTGTACTGATTTCATGCCGTCAGCAGAATTTTAGGTTCATCGGTAAGGATTTATGAGACGCTACTAAGAGCATTTTCAGGCACACTTTTAGTCAATCATCCATTAAGAGAAGACAGAATGATTCACACAATCACTTTGGCAATCACTCATATGGGGTGTAAAAACCTAGCGTATGGGAATGGCGATTTGTCTGCCACATCTGCTTTTCACAAGGCTAAAGGACAGTGTGCATGAAAACAAACCCCAAGCTCCTTCTGTACCTGTACAGCATGCTGTGGAGGTTTTGTTTCTTGCTCCATAGGCAATGCTGAGCTGACGTTCTTTTTTTAGACATGCAAGCAAAACAATCTGTCCATATGAGGTGAACTTTCATTGAGGGGCTCTGACTGAAAGCTTTAAACGTGACAAGAGTCACACTCATGCTTTCCATGCCACTTCCATAAATTAAGTCTTAGATGCAGGACAGTCTTAAAGCTCTGTCCTAGAAATTGGAGTTAAGAGTAAAGTTAGAATCATAACATCATGGAATGGTTCGTGTTGGAAGGGACCTTCAAAGGTCATCCAGTCCAACCCTCTTGCAAGGAGCAGGGACGTCTTTGACTAGATTAGGTTGCTCAGAGCCTCATCCAGCCTGGCCTTGAACGTGTCCAGGGATGGGGCATCCACCACCTCACTTATGCCAACAGTCGCCATGTCCCATCTGCCACTCTCACTACAGTCAATATACTTTGCCTTTTTATGAAGAAAATCTGGAGGGGGCAAGCTGGGGTACTTGGATCTCGGGGGAGGCAGGAAGGTGGGATGGGGAAGCTGAGCCACATTAGCCACATGGTCTTTAGAAAGGACTGTCTTGGGTGAGGGGTGGCCTTCAGTGTAACTCATACCAATGTAAGAGAGAGATAAAACAGGAACGGTAAGGACATGAAAATGAAGGGTTGTCCAAAGACATCATTCATATTTCATCACGAATGCTTCTCTACTGCATCTCTGTGCAGCCATTGTCACCAGCACTGAAAATCTTGCGGCTCCACTCATGTCTGCCTCTCCTGCTGCTGTTTGGTGTTGCTGTTGCTCACAGCAGAGTGTCTCTGTGAGGGTGCAGGGTATGGAAACAGCAAAAAGTGGAGGACAGTCTCAAACCACAGACTGAAAACAGTAGGTTTTTTTCCCTTCCCATTTCTTTCTGCCACAGGGGATATATGCTGTGTTTTCACAAACTGATCAACAAGACTCCAGAGAAACCCCCTTGCAATTACTTCCCCACTATTAAAACACAGATGTCTTGCTATTTCTGTGTTGCCCATGATGAAGCAGGAACTTGTGAAAGCTGTGCGTTTTCCCACAGACCCTTTTGTGGAGCTGTGCGGGGAGAGGGAGATGTGGCTGCGGTGTGATGCTGGTCTGGCAGCCCTTCCCAGCCCTGCATCACCCAGTTTTTCTCTCCTACTGGTACCACTCTCCTGTTGCAGTGCCTATTGCTTTATCTTCTCCTGTTCTGAAGGATGTCAGAAATCAGTCTTACAACTCTTTCCTTCTCTGACAAACCCTCTATTAGCGATATCTTGCCTAATTATATCAGCTGTAGTTGACCAGAGTCCCACTTCCTCCTCCCGCTAGGTGTATTTACACCCCTTTAGCATCTCCTCTTTCTCACTTGCAGAGATGTGTGCGAAAACCCTTCGCAGACTTTGGGACAGATAAAAACTTCTACAATTCTTTACATAGGATGCAACGTTGCTGTGTTCCAGAATGGTAAGTTCTTTCGCTGTATTTTTAGCTGCACGATTCACCACCCTCTTCAGCACCTTTTATTCCCCCATATCACAGCCTCCCTCCCAGGTACACCTGAAGCTGCTGGATGATTGTGGACAACCAGCAAGGCACCTTGTCCTGCAGTAGTTACACATTTTCAGTAGTATCAGCACTGAGTGTCCTGCCCTATGATAGCTGTAATGGTATATAGATACTTACATCAATGTAATTTACTGACTGGTAAACGAACAAAACCAAACCAGATCATCATGAGCCCATCCTAGTCAGTGTATTGCTAGTGGCTCTTCTTCAGAAAAAAGTTTTATCCCACACCAAGATAATTATGTTGGTCCGTCTCGGTGTAGGTCAAGCCTCAAAAAAAAAACAAGAAGCATCCTAAAGAAATAAATGAGTGAGACTGCTGTAATAAGAACACTTTCATCTAAAAGGTCCTGTGGGTGCGTGCATTTGTATTTGGTCTGGCTGGAACAAAGTTAACTTTAGCCATAGCAGCACTCATGGCGCTGTGCTGTGTATTTCCAGCAGATTGGTATTGATAACACACAGATTTGGCTACTGCTGAGCAGTGTTGGCACAGCATCAAGGCTATCTCTCCAATCCACCCCCCACCCTGCCCTAAGGCCAGAAGGGAGGGGACATAGCTAGGACAGCCAACTCAAGCAGACCAAAGAGATGTTACGTACCATATCACTTCATGCTCAGCAGTAAAAGCCAAAAGAAAGGAGGAACTAGGGAGGGTGCATCCATTATTAAGGTGTTTGTCTTCTGAAGCAACCACTATACGTATTGAGATCCTGCTTCCGAGAAAGTGGCTGGATATTGCGTGTGGCTGGATATTGCGTGTGGCTGGATATTGCGTGCTTGTAGGAAGCAGAGAGTAAATCTTTGTTATCCTTTTCTTCTATGTGCAATCTTTGCTTTTCTTTATTAAATAGCCTTTATCTCTGGATAAAGACATAAAATTCTAGAGCCTGCAACATCAGAAGGATGTGGACCCATTGGAGAGGGTCCAGAGGAGGCCACCAAGATGATCAGAGGGCTGGAGCACCTCTCCTATGAGCACAGGCTGAGAGAGTTGGGGCTGTTCAGCCTGGAGAAGAGGAGGCTCTGGGGAGAGCTGCTAGCGGTCTTCCAGTACCTCAAGGGGCCTACAGGAAAGATGGGGAGAGGCTGTTCAGTAGGGCCTGTTGTGATAGGACGAGGGGTAATGGGTTTAAAATAGAGGGCATTAGATTTGGACTAGATAAAAGGAAAAAATTTTTTACAATGAGGAACACTGGCCCAGGTTGCCCAGAGAAGTGGTGGATGCCCCATCCCTGGAAACATTCAAGGCCAGGTTGGACGGGGCTCTGAGCAACCTGATCCGGTTGGAGATGCCCTTGCTTCTTGCAGAGGGGTTAGCCTAGATGACTTTTAAAGGTCCCTTCCAACTCAAACTATTCTGTGATTCTATGATTCTATAATCTCAGAGACTCACAAGTTTTTAATCTTATTTTCTCACCCCTGTCCCGCTGAGGAGGGGCACTGATAGGGATGCCTGGTGGACACCTGGCAGCCAGCCAAGGTCAACCCACCACAGCACTGAATTTCCTTTCAGTTGGTGCAAGTCTTTTTCTTTCTCGTCCTGAACTAGAAGGCATCAGCAAGGCTATTTGGCACTCCTGGAAGGCCTGGCACCTCAGCAGACATTCCTGATAGCAGAGCAGAACGTACACAAACAATGATGGTGAAGGAAGCAATGATAACAGGTCGAACTCATGAGTACCTTCATTACACTGTGCATCTTTGAACGCAAAGCCTCCTCCTGGTGATTCTTTTCCAACTATTTCTTAAGTGGCAAAGCATGCTTTTAAAACATCTGAGAGATGACAGTTGTTCCTTTGGAGTGTGGTAATGCACACGTGGAAAGATTAAAGCCTGCAATAAAGCAGACAGAGCTTTATTGTATGTAAAGATTGCAGAACTATACAACAGCAAAGGCGTGAAGAGAAGTCTTTCACTTGGTGAAATGCTGCAATGAAGCTAAACTCTGTTCTGCCCTACTCTTTCATGAGCTGTTTAGCCAGGTGTAAAGTAGATGTGAAAACCTGTTCTTATTTACACTAGAAGAGAAAAGAGTGAGAAATCAAGTCCAATCTTAAGGATATGGGGTTTGGATGTTTAGAGGCCACAGTGGTACAATTTATGAACCTGGAGAAAGGCTCAGTGGCAGCCTCTGAACTCCATCTGGATGATAAATGCAATGTTCAACTAACTTGAATAACATCAAAATCTGCTGCTGACAGATATCATATGGGTGTATTGATTTCCTTTTTTTTTTTTTTTTGTGGTTTTGTGTGCACAAACCAAAGAAGAACACTCTCTGTTATTTATTTCCATTTTAGCAGAAGAAAAGCAGTTCTTGGGGTTCTGCTCGTTATTTACAGTTATATGTGCATGGGTCTGTCAGTTGTATGCCTCCTGCAAGAAATTGCTTCCTCTTGGAGGATGTAGAGACCCCAGCAGGTGGGAGTGTCTTTCCAGTGGATCTCAAAAGCCACATAAAAGAAGTGAGCAAGCAACTTTGTCTTTCATCAAGGCAGGTGGCAGGCCTTGCCTGTGGGGATAAACTCAGTGAAAGAAGACTCCAGATCACCTCCCATGTGCCTCTGCCTCTCAGCAAGACATCAAGTGACTGGAGTGGCATGCTAGAGAGAGCTTGTGTGTAGCAGAGTCTGCACAGCAGCCTGAGGATGGATCATGTAAAAACAGCAATGACACGGGGCTCGGTTTGGGTGTTACCAGTAAAGCCAGGGCAGCACAGTGCTCGGCACAGCCTGCAGAGCTGGCAGACTGCGCAAACACCACACCAGCGCTGAGCGAAAGGCACAATCATGCTGCCTCCAGAAAGCACATCTGGCAACAGCTGTACAGGCACAGCCTTGCTCGGAGTCAGGTGCTTGCTCCTACAGACCGCTCCTGGGCCTCCGTGAAATTTTTGGGTCCAGCAGCTGCAGACAAGAACCTGCTAAGCTAGTTGAAGTTTTTTTATGGAGGAAGGGAAAGAGGGAGAAATGGAGAAGATAAATGTAATATTTTGCAAAACACTGGAGTGATCAAATAACTTTTCAGCTGTCTAACTTTTTAACCGTGGCTGGTCTGCCTCTCCTGAGCAAATGTCCATGCTTGCCAAAATGCAGAGTGACTTGCTAGAAGTAGAATAATTTGTTCCTCATCCTCACAGACATATCCAAAATAGCTGTTCTGGTTTTGTTTAGTGAAGGGGGCCTAAGGTGGCAGCTTCTGTAGGAAACTGCTGGAAGTTGTTTCCCCTTTGTTCAGTGAACTCGGCTGAGCCTAGGGCGGACCCGCTGCTGGCCAAGGCTGAGCCGATTGGTAGTAGAATGTTCCATGATAACGCCTCTGTGATAAAGTATTTAAGAAGGGAAAAACAGGAAAAAAAAAAGAAAGAAGAGAAGATGTGAAGAGGCTGAGTGGGGGCAGAGGCCCAGAGGGGAGGCGCGGGCCTCGTGGGCCTTGCAGGCCTCACCCTCTGGCCTCCCACCAGGCGGCCGACTGGGCCCAACTCAGCCCGGCCTGGCTGCAAGAGGTGGAGAGGAGATGAGATGGATGATGTGAAGAGATTCTGAGAGGCTTCTGCCAGCTTGTTGTGAAGAACTTTTCTTGTGAGAGAAACAGCTGCAGACACCACGGTCAGTGAAGAAGGAGGGGGAGGAGTAATGCAGCTCCTGGCCAAGATTCCCCTGCAGCCTGTGGTGACGACCATGGTGGAGCAGGTTGTCCCCCTGCAGCCCATGGAGGTCCACGGAGGAGCAGAGATCCACTTGGAGCCTGTGAAGGACCCCACACTGCAGGAGGTGGATGCCTGAAGGAGGCTGTGGCCCGTGGAGGGGCCCGCTGGGGCAGCTGTTCTGGAGAGACTGCACCCCATGGAAGAGATGACCCACGCCGGAGCAGTTTCATGAAGGACTGTGGCGTATGGGTGGGATCCCACAACAGAGCAGAGGAGGAATGCGAGGAGTTCTTCCCCCGACGATAAACAACGCATGATGAACTGATCGCGACCCCCATTCCCTCTTCCCCGCTGTGCCACTCGGGGGGGAAGGTAGTAGAGATAATGTTAAGCCCAGGAAGAGGGAGGGGTGGGGGGAAGTTATAGAATCATAGAATGGTTAGAGTTGGAAGGGACCTTCAAAGATCATCTAGTCCAACCCCCCTGCAAGGAGCAGGGACATCCCTGACTAGATCAGGTTGCTCAGAGCCTCATCCAGCCTGGCCTTGAACGTGTCCAGGGATGGGGCATCCACCACCTCACTTATGCCAACAGTCGCCATGTCCCATCTGCCACTCTCACTACAGTCAATATACTTTGCCTTTTTATGAAGAAAATCTGGAGGGGGCAAGCTGGGGTACTTGGATCTCAGGGGAGGCAGGAAGGTGGGATGGGGAAGCTGAGCCACATTAGCCACATTGTCTTTAGAAAGGACTGTCTCGGGTGAGGGGTGGCCTTCAGTGTAACTCATAACAATGTAAGAGAGAGATAAAACAGGAACGGTAAGGACATGAAAATGAAGGATTGTCCAAAGACATCATTCATATTTCATCACAAATGCTTCTCTACTGCATCTCTGTGCAGCCATTGTCACCAGCACGGAAAATCTTGCGGCTCCACGCATGTCTGGCATCTCAGCAGACATTCCTGATAGCAGAGCAGAACGTACACAAACAATGATGGTGAAGGAAGCAATGATAACAGGTCGAACTCATGAGTACCTTCATTACACTGTGCATCTTTGAACGCAAAGCCTCCTCCTGGTGATTCTTTTCCAACTATTTCTTAAGTGGCAAAGCATGCTTTTAAAACATCTGAGAGATGACAGTTGTTCCTTTGGAGTGTGGTAATGCACACGTGGAAAGCTTAAAGCCTGCAATAAAGCAGACAGAGTTTTATTGTATGTAAAGATTGCAGAACTATACAATAGCAAAGGCGTGAAGAGAAGTCTTTCACTCGGTGAAATGCTGCAATGAAGCTAAACTCTGTTCTGCCCTACTCTTTCATGAGCTGTTTAAAGGTGTAAAGTAGATGTGAAAACCTGTTCTTATTTACACTAGAAGAGAAAAGAGTGAGAAATCAAGTCCAATCTTAAGGATATGGGGTTTGGATGTTTAGAGGCCACAGTGGTACAATTTATGAACCTGGAGGAAGGCTCAGTGGCAGCCTCTGAACTCCATCTGGATGATAAATGCAATGTTCAACTAACTTGAATAACATCAAAATCTGCTGCTGACAGATATCATA
>WHYT01015022.1:78005-92848 GCA_009806455.1 Tetrax tetrax
CCCGTGGAGGGCCCGCTGGGGCAGCCGTTCTGGAGGGACTGCACTCCGTGGAAGAGATGACCCACGCCGGAGCAGTTTCACGAAGGACTGTGGCCCGTGGGAGGGACCCCACACTGGAGCAGGGGACGGATGTGAGGAGTTCTTCCCCCAACTGTGAAGCAGCAGCGTAAAACAAAGCGTAATGAACTGACTGCAACCCCCATTCCCTCTTCCCCCCTGTGCCACTCGGGGTCGGGGGGGGAAGGTGGTAGAGATATTAAGCTCGGGAAGTGGGAGGAGTCGGGGGAGGTTATCTTGTTTCTCTGTCTCATTCTCCTGCTAGTTTTAGTAATAAATGAATAGTTTTCCCCAAGTTGAGTCTGGTTTTGCCCATGACGGTAACTTTAAGGATTTCTCCCTGTCCTTATCTCAAACCTCGAGCCATTTTTCTTATATCATCTCCCCCTGTTCTCTCAGAGGGTGGGGGGAGTGAGAGAGAGACTGCGCAGTCCGGTCCCGATCGGGGCTGAACTACGACAATAACTTTGCTGTTTCTCTTCAGAAGTTTACATGTCTAAGTGTTTATCAAAAATTTATGCAACAGAACCACAGTTTAATTTCAGTTAACATTAGCTGTGTTGTTTGGTGGAAAACCAGTTACTTGCTTACGTTTTGCTAAATCTGGAACTTTCACGAGTAAAAATGAGTTCTCTTGCAAGTAGAAAATGGAACCTTTTTTCTTTACTAGGAGAAGTCATTTAAACATATCATGTGTATTTGGGAGCACTAAAGTAAATTAAATCTGATTTATCATGGGTTTGTACCTTGTAGCTAATTAATATCAGTTGTGGTTAGGAGACCAGGAAGGTTCATGCTCTCTTCCTGTGTTTTAAGCTTTCAAAAGACGACTTCTCTCCATCACAGTGTGAAGTCTGTTTACTTGTGGGTGGGAGTGCACTGTAAGGGATCGGCAACATGGCAGCAGTGAGCCACAGCTGCTCCTTCATTCAGCTCTGCCTGTGCAGCAAGTGCAGCTCCATGCATACTATGGCACAGGATGCCAATTCTTGCTCCAGTGTGGTACAAGGTGCAGGTTGTGCCTGAAATATCCTCTGGACACATGCCTGAAAAACCCCAGAGGAACAGCGAATCAGTGTACCGACTGTTAGTGCTGTCCCAAAGAACCACAGAGGTCGTGGATAAATTTGAAAACCATCTGCCTGACAAAAATAATGTTCCCCTCCTTTCTGGTCCTAGCGTGGCACAGCAGATGCTAGTCATGTCATTCCACCAGTCAGGAAAATATGTAATTGCTAAGAAGTTACATTCCTTTCATGGGACAGGGTTCACGATGTCCTGCAAAAGGAGTTTGTATTTGGTATTCAGAGGCTAGCTAATGAAAATCCGTCTTGTATTGTTCAATACCAAAGCCTTCCTCTCAGAAGCTGCAAGGTTAAGCTGAAGCCAATGCCTGGGTATTTTACTCTTTTGCAATGTGGAATCTGCTGTCAAATTATCTGCACTTGGCTGAATTCAGACTTAATTCAAAGACCGTTGAAGCTGCTAGCAAGATTCCCATTGACTTTAGTCTGCCTTAGACAAAAGACCTTACAAAGGAAACGTAAGAACCCTATAAGCTAAAGCTGGGAAGTGACGCAGAAGACACGGCACGAGGTGTACGCCAGCATTTGCCATTCCTGTGATTCACAGTCATTCACAGCAGTCACATTTGCTTGTGTTTACTTTATTGATGTTTAAAGTAATTGTAGGTAACAACAAACATTTGCTTTTGCAATGGCAGCAGCTGATAAAATGTGATGGCATTTTATTAAGAATTCAGTCAGTGAGATTGTTTTGATTTGTTGTGTGAAATACATTAACTGAAATGAAAGCCACAGTATCTCAGAGGCTCAGGAATACTGTTGCACTTATTTTTAGCAGGTTTGGGGGTTTTGTGTTTAGTGCTGCTTTTTTTTTTTTTCTTTTTCTTAAATTAACAAAAGTTGGTATACGAATGCTGGGAAAGGGATCTTGGGACAATGTATATGTTAGTGGAAGGGGGCATGCTTCAGCCTGCAGTGGCTACATTGCAATGTGTTTTGAATGATCGATGCCTCGAGTCATTTTGTCTCAAAGCATGAGTGTGATGTCAATTATTTTGGAAGAATGTGTGTTACTGTAGCTGGTAGTCTGCATTGACTTGATGAATAACAGCTTTTCCAGGAACACCCTTACTTATACCATACCTATTTGATATGTGAAGACGGCTCTGTGGGTTTATAGGGTTTGGGACCTTGTTTCAGGATGCTGTATGCCACAAGGTTGAAAATTATGTTATTTGTCATTCAGCAGAGAGGTTTTAAAGAAATTAGGAAGTTATGAGACTGTGTGGATTTTTCATCTCATTGGTACGTAAAGAGAGAGAATACTTTGAAAGAAATCCTGGAACTCGTTATTTCTTTTGTTAACCAAAACCAGTAGATTCTGCAGGCTCTTAACCCAACGACATCTGTGAGCCAGCACTTATCCTATGAACTTTCTGTATGTCTGAGTCATAAACTGGATGAGCCTTAAGATTGTTTTAACTGTGTATCATGAACCTGAAGTTAGTTTTCAGTCCATACAACAACCAAGGTTATTGGTTATGCAGATGAAGTGGAACCAAGAGGAAGGAAACTCCCAAGCTGTGTTAATGTCTTGTCTCTCTAGATCTCCTTTCCCATCGTGTCTGAACGCCTGTACAGGCTGCACTTGCTCTGATTTTGGCAGTCTGAAAGTAGCAGTCCATACAGATGTTTTCTGAGCTGTAGTAACTGACCACGCTCTGTAACAAGGGACAGGGCAGCCCACCTTGCCTGCCAGATAAACAGATGGTGATGAGCTAGGGTGAAACAATCCTACGTCTGCCCAAACACAAACATCTTGACTTGCAAAATGTGTAGAAACTCCCTACTTGGAAATGTGAGGTTTATGAAAGCAGAATATAAGAGAGGAAATCTCTCTACCCATATTGTCAAGAAACCAACTTGAAAGAAGAGAGCCCGTCCTGTTATCACTTTCTCATGTTAGGTACTGTCTGCAATTTACACACCTCCTTGGAGGCAGGCATCTTACAAAATCATTTCATTAATCAAAGGGAGCACATGGTTTTGTGTGCGCACCAAAAACTTCACTGTTTAAGCATTTTCCATATAAACATCTTCTCCAGTGCAGAAAAGCAAGGCACGCTTTTCTAGCAAAAAATGAAAATATATTCTTTACTTCTGCTAGCATATTGTGAGAAAAAAGCTTTGAAGATAATCTGGGCAAGCAGCTTGCATTGGAGTTAAAAGGGAGGCCCCCAGATTAACGTAGCCTGTTAACTTGGCTTAAAGCCAGAGGTGCCTTGTTTCCCTCATTATTTTGGCAAACTTAAGCCTTGTAAAATACTTTTAATATTAGAAATTACTTGCCCCAGAAACATTTGGGTAATTCTCTTAGCTGGTACGTGCTGTTGTGGCTCCGCAGGTACTAGTTAACGTCCATTGTTCTTCCCCAGCAACCACACAAGGAAAGGACACATTTTGTAGGAGAATAAAAGGCAAGAGGTTCTGTAAGGTAGGTGCTGACAGTCAGGTCAGTATCATGTAGTCTGGTGGGGTTTTTTTCACTCTATGCAGCAATAACTTACTGTGACAGTTTGTCACGTTAGCTTTTCATTTACGTGAAAGGGACCAGCTGTTGGTTTATTTCTCTGAAGGAGCCTGTAATGGAATTGCTGAAATATTTAAGGCATAATTGCACAAAATGCTATTTCAGGCCTTAATATGTGTCTGTCACCGAAAATTCCAAGATGTTTCCCAAATGAAAAGTGGGATGAAGATTTGTCAGGCTTGGGAAAGCAATTTTGGAAACAACTCCTTTTCTGTTTGGGTTTCTGCTCCAGTGACAGATATTGTAGAGATCCTTATGTCTAATAATCATACCGCCTCTTGTCCGTTTCTTTCTAGCCATGAAATTCTCTGCATCTGAACTGTAATTTCCATGACTGCTATAAGCTAGGAGTGTTTCTCAGACTTACTTAGCATATAATCACTTAAATGTCACGCTGTTCTTCCTCATGCTTTTTACATTAAAGCAGAAGTAAAGCAAACTAGAGATAAACAACCCGGTCTTTTGTTGTTAGAGGGTAAAAGACTGAGTGGCAAATGAGAATGTTAAATCAGTGAGAAGCCTCATTTCTCAAAATGCAATATGTGAAACTCATGCCTGTGATAGAGCCATTTATTGTTCAAACTCCTTTTCATTGAGGGAAAATCACATTGTACAGCAATCTGTGTGCCATCGGAATATATTGCTGGGAGTAATGGCGTGTGTATCACTATGTGTATTGTACCATCAGTGTTTTGGGTCACTCTGTACTGTTCTACCCCCTTCTGATGAAAAAAAAACCTTGATAAAATATGCCAGCATGTCAGATTGAATTGTGTTCTGCGTGTGACCCCCCAAAGGAAAGAAGGTCGTGGGGCCGTTCAAGCCTCATTTCTGCACCTTTTAATGAGATTCTGAAAGGGCTAGGGAGGAGGGAAAGGCCGTTTGTCACTTTGGAAACAAAAGAAGAGGCAGCAGAAACAGAATCTGAATGCAAATGAGACATTTTTCCACTTGGGAGAAGCTGATTTCCATATTAACTATTTTTTCTATATTTGTACAAATGCATCTCCTTCACTATTTGTATTTAGAAGCCAAATGATGATGATGAGTCAAATTTGTACATTTTCTAAAGAAATGCTGAGGATGAACCTACATAGATTAATTATGTTGGAATGCATTTTAATAGTTATATCTTTAAACAAAGCTGAAATCCACCAGACCTCATGACCTGTGTTCAGTGTGTGCTTTGTCTCTTACTTGGTCATTGCACAGTAAAGAAAGGCAGATAAGGTGGGAAGAAAATATAAAAGTGTTTATAAAAATCCTTTTATGGCACTGAAATTATGCGCAGTACTTTTCTGGCATGTAGATAATACACATTGTTCATACAAATAACTTAAATAATAAGGAAATGTAATGTTGATACAATTTCAACTCCCTTGTAAAGCCAAGGTGCCAGTGCAACTTTTTGAACTGCTCTGAGGGGTTTCCTGAGCATTGCTGATGGTGTCCGGTCTCTCCTCAGTTGATTGCAGGTGAAAATATTTCACCACTACAGGAGTGCGTAGGAGGAATGAATCTGGCAGGAGAGCATCGAGGGAAGCCGATAACAGTCGTCTTCATTAATGACCTGGCAATGACCTTCACCTTCAGCAAGTCTGCAGATGATACAGAACTGCAGAGGACCAACCCTAGGCACCTGTATGAGCTGGGGGCCACCCAGATGGAAAGCAGCTTTGCAGAAAAGGACCTGGGCATCCTGGGGGACACCAAGGTGACCATGAGTCAGCAATGTGCCCTCGCAGCCAGGAAGACCAACAGCCTCCTGGGCTGCATTAGGCAGAGTATTGCCAGCAGGTCAAGGGAGGTGGTCTTTCCTTTTTATTAATCTCTGGTGAGGCTGCGTCTGCTGTCCTGTGTCCTGTTCTGGGATTTCCAGTACAAAACAGACGTGGACTAACTGGACCATGACCAGTGACTGCCATGAAGATGATGAAGGAACTGGAGCATCTCTCACATGAGAAGAGCTTGAGAGAGCTGGGTCTTTCAGCATGGTGAAGAGAAGACTAACTGGTGATCTTATCCATATGTGTATAAATACCTGACGGGAGGGAGAAAAGAATTTGGAGTCAGACTCTTCTCTGTGGTGTCCACTGACAGAATGAGAGGCAACAAGCACAAATTAAAGTACAATAAAATCCATTTAAACAGAAGAAAAAACTGTTTTACTGTGAGGATGGTTAGACACCAGAATAGTTTCCTAGAGAGGCTGTGGAGTCTCCAGCCTTGCAGATACTCAAACCCTGACTGGATGTGGTCCTGGGCAACCTGCTCTAGTTTGGCCAGTCTCTGCACAGGGCTTTGGACTAGTTGATCTCCAGAGGTGCCTTCCAAACCCAGCAATTCTGTGTGATTATGTGATAATGCAAATCACCCTTTGGGATCCCTGTCTTGATCCCTGTCTTCTGACAGGGACCTCCCTGCCAGTCAAGGGTACGTTTTTACCATCTCTTTCCCAGTCCTGCTTGGTGTAGTGCTCACCAAGTGCCTAGCAAGCCTCAGCCATGCCAGAGTAGATGTAGTTTTGTCATCCAAGCAAGACTTGTGATTGGCTGACAAAGTGGGACCTACATAGTGAATTCGTTCACTCCTTGTTAAAAACTGGCTTTTTTTTAAGCCAATTTTAAGTCTGCCCCTTGCTCTCCAAAGCAAGTGGGAGCAGTGACCAGACCTCACCAGACTGTTCATGGTATTTACTAGTATGACCCGGATCTGTCCTGCCCTCAGAAATCAGAGGCGGAGCTAGAAGCATTAAGATTGATGTTTGGCACTTGGTTTCTACCTTCCCTGCTGTTAGTTCTTGTGAGTCCCATAATACCAGAGGTTGTGTAGTCATTCACAATCCTCCCCCTGTCCCCTGGTATTTTCTCATAGATTGTTGTCAGCTTTTTCCTTTCAGATCCCTTCAAATATGTGGATTTGTCCTTATCCTTAGCAATTAGAACATCTTTCCTGAGGCAAACAAAAGGAAAATAATACAATAATAAAATGAGAATGCTTGCATCTGCCTGATGTTATCTTGACAGCAGATGATGACAGATACATTAAACAATAAAAGACCTTCATTGAAATACAGACTTGGAGGTGGGGAGGCAATTGAAAGGAGCAAAAACAATGTCTCTGCTCACTGTGATTTGGTAATAATTGTGGCAAAATTAATTACTCACCCTTCACAGAAGCTAAGCAATTATATCACTTACATTTTCTGAGTTCTGTATGTATATTTATTGCTGAATTAATTAAATATAGATTGTTTATTACTTTGTTACCTTAGTGCAGTCACACTAAAAAAATCTTACTGGCACAGAAATGAAATATCTGAAAATCTTGGGTGGATGAGATTGTTGCGGTATTCACCAGTAACCATCCCTGTCTAAGCTCTCCTCTGTCTACCTGGATTACACACTTCAGGCTAACAGTGGGGAAAAATTCCATCTGTCTTCCTTTTCCTCAGTGCTTGTTGTAGTTCAGCCCAAATCAAGACCAGACCACACAGTCTCTCTCTCAATCCCCCCATCCTGTGAGAGAACAGGGCGTGATAATATAAGAAAAAAATGGCTCAAGGTTTGAAATAAGGACAGGGAGAAATCCTTAAAGTTACTGTCATG
The DNA here is from genome assembly GCA_009806455.1 of Tetrax tetrax. Lineage (NCBI taxonomy): Eukaryota > Metazoa > Chordata > Aves > Otidiformes > Otididae > Tetrax > Tetrax tetrax. Next base: position 85,286 of record WHYT01015022.1, read on the forward strand.
GGCAAAACAGACTCAACTTGGGGAAAACTATTCATTTATTATTAAAAACAAAGCAGGATAATGAGAAAGAGAACAAGACAACTTCCCCCCATCCCTGCCTCTTCCCGGGTTTAACATGATCTCTACCTCCTTCCCCCCACCCTGAGCGGCACTGGGGGGAATAGGGAACGGGGGTTGCGGCCTGTCCATCACACGTTGTTTTCTGCTCCTCCTTCCTCCTCCGGTGAAGAACTCCTCACATTCCTCCGCACATCTGGCGTGGGGCCCTCCCCGGGCTGCAGGGGGATCTCTGCTCCGGCGGGGCCTCCATGGGCTGCAGGGGCACAGCCGGCCTCACCAGGGGCTGCACCTCGGGCTGCAGGGGAATCTCTGCCCGCAGCAGCATCACTGCTCCCCCTCCTCCTTCCCTCACCTTGGCGCCTGCAGCCGCTCCTCTCACCAGAAATCCTTCACGAGCGGCTCAGGCAGACGCCTCTCCGCTTCCCTTCACACCTCCTCTCCTCTGCACTTCTTGCAGCCGGGCCGGGCCCAGTTGGGCCCAGTCGGCCGCCCGGCGGGAGGCCAGAGGGTGAGGGCCGCAAGGCACACAAGGCTCGCGCCTCCCGCTCTCTGCCTCCACTCAGCTGCTTCGCATCTTCACTTCCTTTCTTATTTTTTTTTGGTGTTTTCCCCCTTCTTAAGTACATTACTGCAGAGGCAACATTCTGCTCCCAATCGGCTCAGCCTTGGCCAGCAGCAGGTCCGCCCTAGGCCCGGCTGAGTCCACTGAACAAAGGGCAGCGACTTCCAGCAGTTTCCTACAGAAGCTGCCACCTTGGGTCCCCCTCACTAAACAAAACCAGTGCTACAACTACTTTTGCGACATCAGTATTGTAAAGCAATCTGAGATAACTCCTGCGCTGCAATGACTTCTGGCCCAAACTCTCTGGCCAGAGTGAAACTGTGACACTATGTTACTCATTGACATTACGAGAAATACTGCAGGAACTACGCAAGTGTGGCACCACCAAAAGAAAAGAGATTTGACTGTGGTGGATGCACAACACCATTCTGCAAGGAGATTCTGGTATGAATAAAACCGGGGCTGAAACTGTCAAGTTTTTCAGGTGCTTTTAACGGTGTTGTCTGTAATGAGTTACAGAAGACCTTGTAAAGGCAGGATAGACAGCAGAAGGCATCAAAACTCAGACGTAAGCTGCAGTTTGCTTTGTTTTCAGAGAACAGTGACACAGATGATAGAAAGGAAAACAATACTGCAAACATGAATGGGTTATAAGACTCATTAATATTCTCCTTTTTTTCACAGTGCAAAATTATCTCTGTGACCAAAGCACTGCAAAGCTGTCTTTAAAAAGCCGAGGAAGCTGATCAGTTCCTGCCTGGCAGTTCTCATGGTTCAATTTTCCTTTCAGTTAGGAACACCTATATGTCCTGTGTTTCATCTCTTCCCGGCTCATTCACAAAGCATCTTATTTAAACATAATAGGAAATTGCAGTAGTCGGGCATTTCAAGAGAGACCGCCTCCACCATTTCCAGAAGGGCTGTTTAACGGATTTCTTGCAGAAGCCATTGATCAGGTGGGCATTTGTGCTGAGGCAGCATCTCTGTTGCATAAAAATGGAGCAAGTCCTTCTGGGTATCTTAAAAGCAAGTATGCTCAGCCAGGCTTTAATTACCTCTGATAAGCTCTCTGGCAAGCTCCAAGGTTTTTTAAATCTGTATCTGAGGGACTCAGAAGATTATGTTCTCTGCTAATAACAGGTATTAGTGCACAGTTAGGGGACCGCAGTGCTTTTCTATTTTAAATTTTCAGACTGTTGCCATAATTACAAAAGCTGAGGCACACTGAAACAGCCATGTACAGTACTCTCAAGAAAGCAGAACTAAAAATCAAAGCTTGCCTTTCTTCCTTCCCCTGTTAGGGTAGGGAGCCACACTGGTGTGGCACTTGGTAAAGAGTGTCCAGCTCTTCAGTCTTCCAGTTCATACAGATTGGGTACTCATATATCTGTATGGTTGATGTCAGTGGTTTTATAAGGGCATTAGAACACAATTTTGATATCAATGTGCAAACGTTTTGTATGCAGCAAGGCTGAACTGAGATCACTACAGAAGCTGAACGATGAGGCCCTCAAAAGCTAGGATACGGCAGGGTTAGGCACAGCAAGTCAGATCTGATAACCATGGCTTACGGGCAGTCTCTGGCAGTACTTTGACCCGGACACTGGTACAGCAGGAAGGACTGGACCTCAAACACGTTCCTGTCCTGAACTCTCACTGCAATCTTGTCATCCTCTGATGCGGGCGTTTCTTGAGTGCAATAATGGAGGACCCCATTTGGGATTTTTGGCAGAAGCACCACATGGTGTCTATCCACTGCTCTCGTGTTAGTCAAGCCTGCCAAGGCCTTCTCTTTATACCTCAATGGTCTCTGTGACATTGTCACAGTATCCTTGTATCTCTTCGCTGTGGACTCCAAAGGTAGTCCTTCAGAGACAAATTTATTGTTTATTCGCTTCTGGAATTAGACACTGCTCTTCTGTCAGATGTGGTAAGCTTTTCACCCCTTTGTGCTTTTACTGTCTATCTATCTCTTGTCTGTTGTCTGGATTTCTAGAGTTTTCTATTAACAGGTTAATATTCACACAAAAAGGTGTATCTTATTCTGTTCTCTGAGGACAGAAAAGCCACTGGACTGTGTCCATGTGTCTCATGCATCAATACATGAGTGCATACAGACTTTCAGATGCTGAATCTTTCAAAGCCTAGAAGTTTCTACTCACAATAAAACACACATATTTGGTTTCTGGTTCATTTTTCTAGGATCCATATTTCCTGAATTCTTTTGGTGATTAATACAGCTATGGTCTTATTTTGTCAACTGCATCAGTTAGGTCTCTTATTTACTTGCAGAATTTTACCCAGATTTTCATTTTTTTTCCTACAAACTGATAAAAAACCCCACAGAAATTAGTATTGTTTATAAAATAGCTTACATTGGGCTGTCTTCTGTAGTTTGGACATTCATCTAACAAAGCGGGAAAGTTTGTTCAGAAGAAAATCTTTTTTTTTGTTTTTCAATGTGTTGTCAACTCCATTTGCTAAAGACACCCAACCCAATTAAAACCATTCTGTGCCACTGAGCCCTTGAAAATACTGCCAAGAAGCATTATTTTCTCTCCAAAGGGATTAAAGAGTGACAGTTCCTGGGGACGAAATTCTTAAGCAATGGGTCAGAATTTGTATCTGCTAATTGCTTCTGTTCCTCTAGTTCTCTTCCACTTTTGTCCAGCAGAAATTTCTCCAGAGATTTCTACTGAAGTGCACTGCGAATTTACATTTAGTGACACTGACTCTTGCTGTGGGAGCAGCTAAGATGACTGGAAAACAGTTACATAAAAAAGACCAGCAATAAAGGATTTGTTATACTTCTACAGTCATGTGCACTGTGGATTTGCCATGATAATACACAATAAAAATCGGTGGTACCTCAGGCTTTCTGGATCACCCATGAGGAAATAGATCCTTCCCTTAAAAAAGAAATCACAGATGGGCCTCGTTGGTTAAACTATTTACCACTTCTAGCAAAAAGCTTGAACTCACTGTAAGTTTTGCAGGATATTTTTTGTCTTTCTTCTCCGTTTTTTGAATGCAAAATCTATCTGTTTTTTTTCCATTGATTAATATAGGAGAAGTTACCATGCCCTAGAGAAGTGTTTAAGCAAATTCAGGCATTATTATCTTTATAGTATCTGTCCTGAGCATATTTACTTGTTTTCTGCCAACAGTTGCAGATAAACACTTTCTAGTCACTTGAAAAGAAAAAAATATAGTTTTTGCATAAATGAAGAGTAGTTTCTTTTTGTTGTCTTATCCTCACAACATATATAACATGGCCTGCACCTATCTGTGCCATGATCTGAATGAGGAAAACCATGTAAATAAAAAAAAAACCTGTATATAAACAGGCAGAACAAAACTCACTCATAGCTGAGTTTTATAGTTTACATGTCTAGCAAGATAGAAAGAATTTATAATTATTTATATTCTTTGGGAATTGTGCATACTGTGTAACATCTAATTCTCCTACAGGCACATTAAAAGTGTGGAATCAGAAAGTACTCGGGTAAATGTACAACCTTCCACTTACTAAGATGATACACTGTTTGGTTTTGTGCTCTCATTCTGTCTTACATTATGATTTTTTTTCAGAAATAGGGGATGTGTCAAATTAGTGTTAATGTTACATTGAAAATACTCACTCCAAGGCCTAAATACTGGATAAAATAACCTGGCAGTTGTATCTCCATAGCTGACCAGAACTAGGCTAAGAAAATTTTTAAAAGAATGAGTATTTTGATTGGATGTTCCTTCACTTTTGTTCAACACACTAAAATTATCTGTGACAAGCAATCACAAAGCTAGGTGCTGAAGAAACCAGCTGATGTAAATAACACAAGCACACATTTCACTATGTGGACACTCAGGCAGCGAAGGAAAGTGACAGCTTTAAATACGTTCAGAGCACTGTGCCCTTTATTTTTATTCAGGCTTTAAGAGCCAGGCTGCACAACCCGTAGGTTTCGCTGGTGGGTGACACCGGATTCTAAAAGTTTCCAAGTTAAGGAGAAAACTGTTTCCAGAGTGCGGTAGACCTGTTTTCAGAGTAAAAGATGTAACTTCGGTGTTTCAAAATATTTTCTCTAGGAAGAGATACAATCCACATTGCAGACCAAGCCCCAGTCCTCGCATATATACAAGGCAGCAACCTCCGGCAGGAATCAAAGCCTGCTGTCCACCGTCTGCCCCTGCCAAAAGTACACTTTCCAAACTCAAAAACCAGAGGCAGGAGGCACTGCAAAGCATGGCTTCAGGCTCTGGTGCTGTATTCATAGAATTCTTTAGCGGTGCCCTCAGCAGCCTTGCCTACTCCTTGAGCTGTGGGCTGTCTCTTGATATGAGCAGCAAAGCAGGGCACAGTCCTGAACTCAGCTTGCAATCAGAGCGCAAATAATAAGGTAGATGTCTAACTCTGCACAGTAAGTAATTCTCCCAATGGAGGATGTTTTTCAGCTATGTATCAGTTTTAGAAGTGAAGCTTCTGCTGAAACTTTGAAATCATGAAATGGAACAAACCCCAGAGCACAGTATGATAGAATTAATTCTCACTGGTAGCAAATAATCTGTTTGCACAAGGACAACAACTCGTATGTCCACATTTAACATGGTGTGATGTTCAATGGGTCAATATTCTTATATCTAAAAATAAAATCGGGGCTCCCAGTAGAAGTACTCTGTGGTGGGTTAACCTTGGCTGGCTAGAAGATGACCATACAGTCACTCTCTCGTTCCCCTTCAACAGGAAAAGGAGAGAAAATAAGATTAAACAGCTCATAGGCTGAGAAAAAGACAGGGTAACCACTTACTAATTACTGTCACAGGCAAAATGGACTCAACTTGGGAAAAAACAATTTATTGCCAATCAAAATAGATGTGGATGGTAAGAAACAAAGATGAGGTAAAAACCACTGAATTGATGTAATACATTGTGTCCTTCAGAAAAAGATCCTTCTTTTTGGTGACTGCTCTGTGTTAGAGGAATGGAATGGAATGGAATGGAATAGACTAGAATAGAGAAATGTGAAAGTGTCTTCTCCGTATTGACAGGGAAAACCTGACCAAGCACCACTAACTTTGTTATGGACTCAGATCTAAGAAGGAACACAGCTGGGCCAAACGCCTTCCCAGTCGACCGCATGTGCCTGCACTTGCAGTGCCGTCACTGCTGAGGTCACCCCAATGGGCCAGCTCAGCATCCTGCTTGCCAAACGCAACATCAGGGTATGAACACAGAATACAGATATTGATAATTGCTTTTTGAAGAAAACACCTGCGAGCACTGAGGACTAAGCTTGGAAATTAAAAACAGAGAAGAAAGGAAGGGGAGAAAAAGAGAGAGGGAAGAGGGAGGGAAGGGAGATGAAGGGAAGGGAGAAGGCAGGGAAGAAGTAGTAAGAGAAAGATGCAAAGAAAGAAAAAATGGGAGGAGGAGGGAGAGAGAGACAGAGAAACCAAACCCAGCTCACATCACAATTAACTCCCTTGTTTTCCTAAAGTTTTCCTTGAGAGAATTTCTGGAAATAGCTTTATCTCTGAAGTCCAAAATAAAGATTTGCATTTCAATAGTTGCTCTCAGAAAATTAGACAACCTGAGTCATCCCACAAAAAAAAAAAAGCCACACATTATAGGAAGATGTTTACAAAACCTCACTGATCCTCTGTAGGCCACGGCAAATGCAAAGCATAGCTACCCTATGAGTAACTTAAAATTTCCACATGCAGTTTACTGTCCGCTTGGGTAAGCAATAGAGCAGTGTCCAAGCACAGAAAAAAGGCTTCGAGCTCTGTCTCCTGCAATATTCTTGAGCTAGGACGTGGCAGGAGGGACTGGAGGTGAGGTGAGCTGGGCAGAGCTGATCCAGGCTGGAGCAGAGATGGCTTTGGGGCACATGTTCTCCGCGGAGCAAAAGGGCTGGCAGCTGGGCAGAGAGAGGGAGCGGCTGCAGGGCTGAGGGCAGGGCGCTTGCGAGAAAGGCAACTTGTGCTCCTGAGGCCTGCTCTGCCCTCAGCACCTGCTGCGCTGCGGGTGCAGGGAGAGGCAGCAGGAGAAGGCGGCACCCAGAGCCCATGTCAGGGAAATAGGAATGGAATTCCTTTTTATTGGCGAAAGGGTTGAGCCCTGCTAGTGGCGCCGGCGGGGCCGCCTCTTGCAGGGCTGGGGAGAGTCCTGGGAGCCGGGGGCCCTCCTCTTTGCGGGGCGCCGGGCCCGCGCAGGCAAAGGGTTCCTTGTCTGCCTGGGAGCGGAGGAGCTGCTCCTGCAGCCCTGGGCAGAGGGGCCTGCTGCCGCCGCATCCCCCGGCTCCTCCTGGGGCTGCTCCTGCTCTGCAGGGACGGGCGCAGATGGGGGGCAGCCAGGACCCCCGTGGACTGCAGCCTGCGACGGGCCGGCTTCCTCCGCCACGTTGGAGCCCACGGAGCTGCTGGAAGAGCTGCTGGAGAGGGAGATGAGAGTCCCCTCGCGGGAGCTGGTCCAAGCGGAGCTGCTGGAGCTGGAGCTGGCCACAGGGCTGTCATGCCAGTCCCTGGCAGCGTAGCGGCGTGCCAGCCTCCTGGCCTCCTTACAGCACGAGTGCGCAATGTGGTCGATGAGCCAGTGGACCAGCGGTGCTGCATATTCCGCTAGGCAGTCCTGCAGCCTCTGCACCATCACCTCCTCATGCGGGCCGCACTCACACAGGACGTGCAGGACCAGGCTCTCTGCACTCTTTGCTCGCCACCACTGAGCCCCGTGGACGGCCTGCAGCTCCCGGCGCAGCCAGGGCAGCACCGGATCGAGAAGACGCCTTTGTCTTCGGAAGAGTTCTGCCCAGGTCTCGGGCAGGAGGCCACCCACGGGCTCTGGCCCTGCAGCCCCCTGCTCAGCTAGGAGCAGCATCCCCTGCGCAGAAGACGGAGGGGATGCCGCAGGGTGACGGGGGCTGTTTTCGGCCAGGCGGTCGGGA
>WHYT01015023.1:14170-77872 GCA_009806455.1 Tetrax tetrax
GGGGGGGGAGGGGGGGGGGGAGTGTGTTGGACTAGATGACCTTTGAAGGTCCCTTCCAACTCTAACCGTTCTATGATTCTAAGTGTCAAGCAAAATAATAGGATAGTGTTAGAGTACAACTGTATTCTTTTTAATGTGAAAACCAGTATCTATGGTACTAAATAGTATATTTTTCTTAGTTGTGCTGATTAAAATGGTAACGCTTTATTGCTATGAAGGCTATTTAAGACAAGATTCTTCATTGCTTGTCTCCTATTCTGGGTTGTTAAAATACTAGCTAGTAATAAGATGTGGCTATAAACTGTAAAATCTTAATTTTGAGTCAATCAAGGAGACTTTGTAAGGAGGTCTATTTGAATTTATGCTGACCCTGTGTAGATGAAAGGTGTATATAGATGATTTGCTGAACCTCCTTCTGCAAGATTGAGTATTTGTTTATTTTTTAAGAGTTTATTTTTTAAGAAAACAGAGTACCTTCGTATCCTCTGCTATTCTGCATCCTTCCTCAGTAACTTGAGCTGTTTCTTGCTATTTGTCACAATAAGTAAAGCATTTATTGATGAGTATGTTCAGCTTGTCACTTCGGGGTGCTGGAGAAAGGAAGGCTTAATAGCTAAAACACAGCATCTTCCACTGTGAAATTCTTGTCTTTTCCTAAATGACTTGATCCAACTTTAGAATTTTTGCTCTATGAATTTTTAAAAAATTGCTCCTAATGTTTGATTTCTGTAAACCCCTAAGATTTGGAAATAAATTGTCAGTTGTGTTTGAATGATACTACTTTACTTTTCAAAATAAAGGCTACCTCTTGGAGGGGGGAAAAAAGGTCAAAGTTTCTGAATTGTGTTTTGCTTTAAAAAAACAAACAAAACCTTAAAACCCACAACAACAAAAAAAAACCCCATAGCCAAACTGTCCAACATTCTAAGGAGTTGTGATGCGTGTAGAGAAGTTGCCTGTTGTTGACGCATCTGACTGCTTCTCCATTTGTCAGTATTTTTGTTCTGACTTAGGACTTGAAGGAGAAGACATGCGGAAGGATGTGTGAATGGACATCAGTAAATAAGGAATTAAAACTATTGTCATTGAACACGTAATAATTCTGATAAATAGTTTTCATTTTTCAGCTGATTTTCTGACTTCTATTACAATTAGGACTTTAAAAAAAAAAATCTAACCAGTGGCTTCAGGTTGCCTTTAAATAAAAGCAGCTTGCAGCTTTCAAGGACCTGCATAGTTTGAAAAAGCGCTAATAAAGGTGATCAGACTGTATCTCCATTTATCTCTTGTGCATGTGCCAGAAGTGTTAACTAAATGAGAATTAATGATGAAAGCACTTACTAAACAGAGATGTTAAGTTCAACTTACACAATTTTCCCTCAGCTGTACAACCTGCATGTCAGACGGTGTATGCTAACCAACTTAAAGCTGCTTCTTGCTGCTTACTTGTTTTAGTGCAAGGTTCTGAAAGGAAGGTTTTAATTAGGGTTTTGTGAGTAGCAGAGTAAGAGAAGATTCATGACTGTAAACACTAAAAAAAAATATACTTGAATATAAATTACAGAGAGAACCTTGATTTTAAATTGTTTACTTCTCATGTTTAAGACTGCAGGAGGCTCCTCAGTAGTTTTGAAAACGTTGACATTCTTGCTTTGTGATGTTGCTTGTCACCTGAGAATGATAATGGCTTGTCCTTCAGTCTCTTACCTAACAGCTGGAATTAATATGGGTGCTGCACATCTAGCAAGTTCTTAAGCATTCAGTCTGAGTTGTCAGTGCAAGAGTTTGAAAGTGCCAAACATCTGTTTTCTAAGCTATAAAACTCTCCCAGGTTGTAGGAGGAGATTAAGAACTGCTGTGTTACTCTTGCAGCATGGAGGGAGATTTCAAATGCTTCACTACATGCAACTGTATATGCAGCCCGGTAACTCAAGATCTAGTCTAGCATTTGCAAGATTTCAGCCTATATGATGACTATTTTAGGCCTCATCATCTAATGTAAAAGGAGAAACAGCAGTTAAGGAATGTTTTGGGGTTTTGTTTGGTGGTTTGTTTTTTTTTTTTTTTTTTTTTTTTTTTTAATCTGTCCCCCCTTTCCATAGCTCAGAACTTCTAGTATCCATACCTCCATCATTATTTGAGAGACAGTGAGTAGGTTGTCATTAGATGTAAATGTATTGTTCAAATAATGCTTTTACTTGTTTTTGTAGCAAGTTACTTGCTTCGTCTTCAGTATCTTCAGGTGTCAATGTCCAGACTGGTCAAAGGAGATTGCAGGGTTTTAAGAATTGTACATATATACATCTTAATGGTACGGACCTAAAATACTAGGACTTAATGGTAAGGACCTAAAATAAAGATTTTAAAAAAAATCTTTTAGATGACATGTACTGGTTATGAAGTAAAATGGTGAGAATGGTGGGTTTTGTCAGGAGCTTTTACGTTAGGAATGCTGCTTGAGGCTGAGGGTTAGGGTCTTGAATTTTAAGCACTATGTCAGAGGAGCCAAAGTGACTTTACAAATTTTACAAGTTGTTCTCAATTAGTAAAATCTCAAGGCTAGTGGGAAGATGGTAACCACTGAACTTGAACTGTTTCTGACCTGAATTTTGCTTTTTAAAAGGAGTAGTTTGGAACTCCAGGAGTATCTTTTACTATTTATTGTGCACTGATCAGCAAATACTAAAATTCTGAAGTGCATAAAAATGTTGTCTGTATTTGTGACTGTTTTTGTACTGGTTTAGGATTGCTGCCTTGTTGGGACTTTGATTTCAGCCATTTTAATCGATCGGTGGTTATGTGGAAACTGATTTTACAATATTGATCTTTCAGTTATTGCCTTTTACATGTAGTATTTCTGTAGTTCACTGAGCATGTTTTCACATTTTTCTTTTTTTCATGTGTTACTGGTAAGAATTCTTGTAATTTTCTTCTCAGTTTTTCTATATCTGAAAGACTTCTTTTGTTATGCTCAATCTAGTAAACATTTGTGTTTTGTGAACTGAAGAATAACCCTGCATTCTTTTCCTGCCTGTTGAAAATGTAGATGTAAATATAATTTGCTTATGTATTATTTTTGCTTTTCAGCTGTTCACCGATGGAATCACCAATAAATTAATTGGCTGCTATGTGGGTGACATAACAGATGATGTCGTCCTAGTTAGGATCTATGGAAATAAGACCGAGCTCTTGGTAGATCGAGATGAGGAAGTGAAGAGTTTCCGTGTGTTGCAGGCCCACGGCTGTGCACCTCAACTGTACTGTACTTTCAATAATGGCCTGTGCTATGAGTTCATGCAGGGAGAAGCACTGGATCCAGAGCATGTATGCAATCCAGATATTTTCAGGTAGGTTTTTTATGTTTTATTTTTTATTTTTATTATTTCATTATTCAAGTTCTGTGATGCATTTATGGTGTTCTGTCAGGCCCAAAGGATCTCAAGCTTAGTTTATGAGCAGGCAGGAAAAATTATTTCTATAAGGCTGCACTAAGTTGATATTCACACTCTTGACAGCTCATTGTCCTCTATCTTAGTTATCATGATATGTCAGTGCTGAACTAATGATCCCTGGTGCCTCCCCAGAAGAGTATATACTCGTTAGAGGTCTGCTTATTGTGAGTATTTAACACTTGCTCACTACCATTAGGGAGATCTTTTAACATGGTGGAGTTATAGGGGCCTAGACTTAATTGGAGGAAGTACTCCTAGCTCTAATACATCCCTTTTGTGAATAGGTTGAAGATAGTTTCCCATTAAGACATGTTTTTTTAACTATTAGCAGTGAAAAGAAAGTACCGATATGTTAAGATTTTAGCTTTTCATGCACTGAAATGTATTTTCCTGAGAATAGCAGCTAATGTGAGTCAACTCTTCTGAAGATAAGCAAGTTGAAGAGTAGACTGTAAATACAGGTGAAGTATTCATGCTGTAACTGAACTCCAATGCCTCCTGCCTCCCCTCCCTCAAGTAGCACTGCTAATGACCTTTTGAGTCTTGAAAGATGCTACCGTATAGCTGTGCTGCTGTTGTTTAAACCTTCTTTGGATTCCCCTGCTGCATTTTCTACAGTTTTTCTGTTCAGTATATTGTAGCTGTCTTCTGTTGTTGCTAGGAAAAATGTGACAGTTGGATATGCCTTAAATGTAACAGTAATCTAACCTTTTTTTTTTTTTTTAAGACTCATTGCCAGACAGCTTGCTAAAATCCATACTATTCATGCACACAATGGATGGATCCCTAAATCTAATCTGTGGCTGAAGATGGGGAAATACTTCTCTCTGATACCCACAGAATTTGCAGATGAAGAAGTAAATAAAAGGTATTTCATTATGTGCTTTCCTGACTTCCCATTCTTTCTGGTTGAGGGGTAGAATAATATTTAAAAAATAAGTTTACGTTACCCCGTAGTGTTAAGTTTGTAAAATTTTGAGTTTTGTCATACTCTTTTATACTGAAGTAGCTGTATATATGTCAAATAAGAAAAGGAGAGTCTTAATTCATTTGATATATTGTGTATATATACGTACGGCTCTTGGTTTGCTTTGACACTTAAATGATGGTAGTTTTCTTTACTCTTTTTAAAGAACCAAGGTCAAGTCACATAATTCTTCAGGTAGTTGTCTCAACAGTTTTTGAGAAGCATCAGTCTCAAACTGAGACCTGTGTTATGGGATGAATACTAAAAAGTCTGTTTCTTGGGGTTGCAGGACTAGTGCTTGTTGTTCATTCTAAACTGTAACTCTTAGCTGTCTTGTGTTTATTCAGTTTATAAATTTGTCCAAAACTGGGCGATGTAAAAGTGAAGTTAATGAAAGGCTGTTTTGGGTGATTAGGATGAGCTCTCAAAGTGTTTTCCAGAGGAGGAAAAGGTATCCATACAGTCATTCTAGACCTGTGCTATCATGGAGTGTGAGTGATGATGTTTAAGCATTTAAGGTGAGGTTTAAGGATTTAATTACATTTTGGTTTTAGCATCCTAATATAGCTCTTAAGCAGATCAAACTGTGGAGATTTTTTTTTTCTTAAGAGCTTAATAAAATAAGGAAATATTTCTGAAGGGTTCTAGTGTCATTCTCTGGAAGATTGGGAGAGAGGAATGGCAAAACTAAGAGCAATGTGTAACCTAAATCAATTTTATGTGCTGTAATCTAAAGCTTGAGTTAAAGACAACGTTTGTTCGGGAGTGGAGATCAAACTTTTAAGTTAAAACTGTAGTTTGTCAGTATTCGTACAGTATCGTCAAACTTCATATTGCTCAGGAAGCAGATTCCAGCTTAAACATTCTTCATGGAACTACTTTGAAATCACTGATACCAACCGCCCTTGTTGCTGCATTGTAATTAAGGAATGCTCTAGCAAAGTTGTTTGCATTTTTTTCTTCTACAACATAAAATTCTTAACACTGAGAAAACTTGAGTTTGAAAATTGAAAATCTAGAAGATAAAATGACTACTTAAGCATATTTACTGTGACTAAAACTGAAAAAGAATGTTTAATTTCCTCCAGCTGAAAGAGTTGGGGCTGTTCAGCCTGAAGAAGAGGAGGCTCCAGGGAGACCTGATAGCGGTCTTCCAGTACCTCAAGGGGGCCTTACAAGAAAGAGGGGAAGAGACTGTTCAGTAGGGCCTGTTGTTACAGGATGAGGGGTAATTGTTTTAAACTAGAGGGAGATAGATTCAGACTCAACATAAAGAAAACATTTTTTTACACTGAGGGTGGTGGAACACTGGCACAGGTTGCCCAGAGAGGTGGTGGATGCCCCATCCCTGGAAACATTCAAGACCAAGTTGGACGGGGCTCTGAGCAACCTGATCTAGTCAGGGATGTCCCTGCTCCTTGCAGGGGGGTTGGACTAGATGACCTTTGAAGGTCCCTTTCCAACCCTAACCGTTCTATGATTCTACTTAGTATTTATGATTGTGTGTTCTTGAAGGAAGTAATGTAATTGACCAAAAAGTGAATGAAATTCATGCTATAACCCTTTTAATCTTGACTACAAACCTGCACAGTTTTAAAGCAGTAAAGTTCTACTCCTGTTTTTTTGACTACTGTCATGTTTATAGCAGAGATAAGCTTCAAAGAATTGGTTTTTGGGGAGGATGGAAGGAAATAATTGTTGTAATTTGACTGCCATTGTGTGAGAAGAAAGAGTGCTCTGGCTTGGGACAAGGTCTATTGAATTATTTGCAGTAAGAATGTAGAAGAAAATAAGTTCTTTCATTACAAACGCTTGATATAGAACCCACAGTACTAAATATTAACTCTTAAATTTCCTGTACCTTAAAAGGTTTTTAAGTGACATTCCAAGTCCTCAAGTTCTTCAAGAAGAGATGGCCTGGATGAAAGAAAGACTGTCAAATTTAGGATCACCAGTGGTGCTCTGTCATAATGACCTGTTGTGTAAGAATATTATTTACAACAAGAAACGAGGTAGGTGTTGAAAGTAAACAGTAAGTAGTGAGTGCTTTTGTTTATGTTGTAGTTGCATTTGCTACATCAGTGGTGTCATTTTACTGACTTGCTAAATTGAATTATTTGAGCTTTTAAGACCTAATGTAGTGGTAGTGATATCTGTGCAAATACTAAGTTGCTTAATTAGCCAATTATTATCTGTATGTTACTGTACAGAGGAAGAATGTTGGTGTTCCTTGCTTTTTTCAATGAATTTGTTAATCCCTAGCCTGCCTGTATGACTAGGCTTCAAAGTATGTAATTGTTCATGTTAATTCTATTCCAGTTGTATAAAGCCTTTGGGAAGATAAACAAATAATCATACAAGCATAGAAAACAACCTGAAGACATTATCTGCTATAATAGATGTATTGTTCTGGTTTGTGATTGTGGGAAGACACTTTTATAATGAAGTATCTTAGCGATACTTAATACTACATTCAGCGACTCGATTTATATTCTGCATGAGGTACATAGGCATCTTAAAGATTTCTTTTGTAAATGCGTACTTTATTTCAACAGTTGTAGGCAGTACACATCTTGGCAAAGATGAATTACTTTTTTGTTTTTATTGTAAGACATTTAACTCTTAATCCATGTTATTAAAGAACTTTGTTAAAATATGTGAACCTTCTGTAAAAATTCAGTTTCTTTTTTTTTTTTTTATTTTATTTATTTTAGTGGTTTGAGGTTCGGTTACTAAGTGAATCAATTAAACAGGATATTAAACCAAATAAAAAAGACAGATTTGCGACACTAGAATGGCCATTGTTCTGCAGTAAAAATGCACAACTTTCCTCCCATTTCAAGTATCTGAGCTGAGTGCAACAAAATAATCAGATCAAAATTTTCCTTTGAAGTGACGATGAGTTATTCCTTCTAGCAGCTTCATACTTGTTTGTGACAGTCTGATGAGAAGATTGTTGGTATGTAAGCCAAAAGTGTGTGAAGTAAATGACTGAATGGAACTCACATTTCTCCATCAGTCATCATTGGTCTTTGACCTCTTAAGCTTCTGTGTTCTAAATAAAAACTAACAAAAACATGCTGGAATTGGTTCTAGTATGGAAATTGGCTGTGTATGTTTAACCGATTTCTGCATCAGATACGCACTGAATGCGTGTGAATTGATTCAGAAAATAAAGTCCTTTGGTTAGTACACAGGTTTCCCTCTGAGTAATACCGCTTTTGAAGGAAATTGCTAGTACTTCTCATGATATAGGTGTATACATATATATATATATGTGTGTTTGTGTAATGTATACCTGTACAATGCTATTAACATAAATTTTAAATTCTAAGAATTCGGTACCAAACTTCAGTTTCTCCCCTTAAAAAGGGGGCGGGGAGAAAGCCTGGAAGGTGTGCAAAAAAATATAATCATCTTGTGGTCTTGCACACATTGGAGTTGTTATGTTGCCATACCAAAAATATGTGCTGAGACTAGCTTGAGTTTTAGCGTTCCAAAACAGACCCATTGAAGTAAAAGTAATTTTTATAGTCACTTTTCATAGTAGAACCATGCTGCAAGAAAACGTGGAGGAATTCCTTTAAAAGGTTCACTGTCACGGTCAATAGACTTGAAGTTTCTACTTTTAAAACAAATGCTATATGCTTTTCTTTTTGTAAACAGAATGGAGGAAAAAACAATGCCAGCAGTGCGTCACTTATGAGCAATCCTACAATAAAGAGTGTGTGAGTGCTTAGTGTTTGGGGACAGGGTGGGGAGGAGGGAGGTATGTAAAGTACTTTGGCTTCAAGCTAGCTGTAAGCAGGTGGGGAGGAAAAATACTTGGAAATATGAAATAAATATCAAATAAATATATTCAACTTAGGTTTGAATGTTGCACATATACTGTGTTGTAAAACTTCTGCAATCTGGGTACAGCGGGTACCATTTTCATAGTAACCAAACCTCAATGCCATCTGTAGAAAGAACATTTATCATTTGAAAGCTCTTTTGTATGGTGTACTTTTTACAGAGCAAAGATAGCAATTTTTCTGTTAGTACAATCTTAGGATGAGGAACGTGATTTTAGAAGTGGAAGCTCAGCTTTAACTGTAAATAAACGTGTATTGCTGGAATTCTGTTTAGCAGAACAAAAGCTTTTATTGATATAAAAATAGTTTTGCAAGAGCATAAAATACAATCTTTAAAGAAATGCTTCATAAGGAATGGCATCAAACTGTATGAAAGTAGTTAACAGCTTCGATGATGCTGTACTCTTACTAAATTTACTGTTTGATCTAGAAAGACTTTGTGTATCAAAAATACCTTAGTGACCCTAAACTGGTATTAAAGAGAGAGAATTGATCTTATAGATTAACTACTCTTTATTTTTATTTCTTCTTGGTAAAGTTTGCGCAAAGCTGATGGTGGTTATCTGGCTTTTCAGAAGCTGCTGCAAACAAAATAACTAATTCTGTTAATTTTTGGCAACACTGTATTTATCATGTTGTTTGTGAATGCTTAATTTGCACATATACTAGGCATGGTGTGGGTGGGTGTACATGTTTTAAGCCACAGACTATCAGCAGATAGGACTCTTATCCAGTGCAGTTAGAACGATTACAGGTTGTCCCAGTGCTTTGCTTTAGACTGGTCCTCTGCATTAAATTAATGTTAAGTTTGCAGACTTGAAGGAAGAATCATAGTTGTGCCACATACTGCTTTTGAGAAGAATCAGTCTCGTGCTTAAATTTTATTTATGAGACTGGCATGGCATGTTGAGTGCTAGCTTTGTTTAATGGAGTTTCAGTCATTTGATTTGAATTTGTTCATGCTGTGGCTGAGAGAACTCTGCCTCTTGCTGTTTTGTTAATGTCCGTTTTCAGTCACTCAGGATATGAAAATTTGCAAGTGTTACTTTACATAACTGATAATTATCAGTCATCTACTCTTTGAAGGATATAACTCAGCTTCATGTTGCTTTTAATTATGATTTGAACATCAAGATAGTCAAAATATGCTTGATGCTTGGTACTGCTTATTTATAGACCTTATGTTCTGATGCTCTTAACATTTGGGGTTTTTTTTTTCCAACATGACCTAGGAGTTTCTAAAAATACTAAAAATTATGAAGAGTATTCAAATACTTGCTATTCAATAAGACCAAGTATCAGTATTCTTTTGTCTGTATCTATATGTGCTTTTTTTGAATGTATTAAAATCACCTTCCAGGAAGTTAAGTGTGTAGGTAGATGGCTAGTTTTGTTCTGTTTATTCCCTCTGCCTACCCAATGTTTTCTATGATCTTTGGTAGGAGTCTGTGGGTGCTCAGTGCTTCTGAAGACTGAGGTATGTTTAAGGCTTCTGGTTTTGATCTAAAAACCTATTTTGTTTTGCAAAGCTATACTGGGTATTTATAGCTAAAATTATTTTTTGGGTATGTGGCCCGTCTGTGAATTTTCAAGTATGTTCATAGTATAGATCATTGTCTTTACTGAAGCTGTCTTCTAGGGCATAAGTGGCTCACCTGATGAGCAGGATGGGACGGAACTCAGGATACATCATTCTGCTGTGGTAACTACAGCTAGGACTTGCACGTTGAAAGTGCTTACCTTATTGAATCATTAAAAGTGAAGAGGAGCTAGAAGGAGAGGTGTCATCATCCTCCTGTCTTTCAGTTCGCTCAGGAGATCTAGCAGATGCTCTATTGACTACTACTTAATCTATTTAAAAAAATAATTTCTGGTGTATGGAATACAGCATGTGTTGCATTTTGTATCTTTATGTGGTTTTCATAGGTTACATTGCATGTTGTCTAAACTAGGAGACCCCTGGAAGAAAGGAATGCATTTCAACTTGAAATATTCAATATTCTAGATGTCTCTATTCCTGTTAACAGTAGCTTCTCTAGAGAGATGATGGATCTTAGTTTTAAATCATGTCTCACTTTAATAAAATACAAGTGCACTTAGGCTAGTGTCTCTTGTTGGTCTGCCTGCTCCCAGTGATATTCAGTAGGTTATACAAGTTTTTTGTACTTACTGGAAACCTCAAAACAAAAGCTAGCTGCTTAGCTACTAATGTAAGCCTCTTAGAAGTGGCTTTCCCGTATGAAGTGCAGTAAATCTTAAAAGTAGCCTCTAATCAATACTATGGATATTTAAACAGTACAAAGTTTCTTCTGCTTCTTCTAAAACAAGATAGCTGCGACATGTAAGCATGACACATTTGTGAAGTGGCCAACTTGGTTTTGGCTTGCTTTCAGTTTCAGAGAAAGAGCTCTACGTCTTTATTTTGAGCCTTCATGCAAAAATTACATTGAAGGTTGAGTTCCATAGTAGCATGGATCTGAAAGAGATCAGTAAAAATGCAGGACTTTTTGCACTTTAAACTTTTGTCTTACGAAATGTGAGTTTGCCAAATTTTTCATCTGTTGCAGATTAGGTATGCTGTTGGGGCTGTCTTATGGTGCCATGCACCGTGCTACTTGTGCACTGACTGAAGCTTTATCGCATCACTTGTTCATGCACATTTCCCCATAGGAGAGTGCCTAGTAACAGCCTCACCTGTATCTTCTTAGATCAAATTTCTTATTGTATGTAACATTATTTATACCTGGATGTAAGTTTTAAATGTTAGCTGTACTTAAAAAAATGCATAATAGTACCTAGTTCAAGATTAAACTTGCATTTTAAAGCATTTCTTATGTTTTTATTTTGCAAGCAGACTTTTACCTGCTGCGTTTGTATTTTATGTGAGGAAGGGAAAAAAAACTTTTAAATATAAGTAATATTAAATGTTTGGGGTGCGGGAGGGTTCAGGAGATCAGTTGTGTAGCAGAGTATTAACCAGGGTTGGGCTGTGCATTTTGACTGACTTGTAACTTACAGGTGTTTGTTTTGTTTTGTTTAAAGTAGTAGTAGAGAACCAGTTAAAAGCACAGGCTATGGGTCTGCCAGTCAAGCAGTGGCAGAAGTTAATCTGTGACAATATTACAGGATCTTGACTGCAGCTGCTGTAAAATTTCTTGTCCCTTCATAGTTCTAGAGAACCTCACTTTTCCATTGCCAACAAGATTTTCCTGGGAGGAGCTTGCCACTTTACAGGCCATTTTCACATTGACTTGTTAGAGCCTAAAAGGTTTAACCTCGTAACCTTGGTAAGCAGTCCTCTCTTTCTATGAAAGTGAGGGCAAACTCTGATTTGGAGGCTTGTGACTAAGTAATTTTGTTCATCTTTTGGGGTTTAATTCCCATTATAAATGGGAGTTAGACAAGAAGATTTATCCATCTGGAAAACATTAATGTGTTAGTAGTTCAAATATGGTAAAGATGAACTGCATTGGAAGGAACACTTCTAACAAAGTTGTTCTGTGGTAACTTGATCAGGACATTTATCTGACAAAATTATTGTATTTGATATGTGTGATATCCATACATCTTAAGGAGGCAATACACTAGACACTTAGTCTTTAGTCTAGGAAATATATAACATACTTTAACGTTACTCTTTATTTACTTCTTTTTGAGCTGGAGTTCTGATAGTTAGGATTAGTATCTGTAAAGTCATGTTTTAAGTCATGCTAAGAAGATCGTTTATTATAATAGAAGAAATATGTTTTTATGGAGTAAATATGCAGCTAGTCATTAAAAGAATGGGTGTAGAGAGGGAGTAGAGTCCAGCTGTGGGAATTACGCATTTCAGCATAGCAGTGGGGAAATGTAACGTTTCACATTTTAGTGTTCTAGTGCAAACAGCTCTTAAGTTAACCCATTGCTTCCTTTTCTGATGTTTTTAGTAATTTTGCTGGTTTCCCTTAAAATACAAGAGCTCTAGTTTTACCTAAGCCATACTGTTAATGTTTTGGCTGACTGATGTGGTGTAGCATTGAACAGCTTCAATGCTATATTACCTTGAGTGAAGCATTCTCTCAAGCTTTACATAAGTAAATTTAACTTGGAAATGTTTGGGGCTGTGTTTGCTGCTTGTTTACATAATGCTACATAGTTTCAGTTTTGAGGACACGGGGATTGGTTGACGATTTCTTGAGACTAGTTTAAGCCAGCTTAAAAAAGCAACAATTAACAATAGTCTTGCTTTGTTAAGTGTGGCTGGAGGAAGTGAGAAATAGCAACATGTTGTAATGTGTTAGTACACTGTGGTTGCACACTTGTGTGAGAATAAACAGGACTCTTTTAAGTTAAGGAAAAATTGATCTGCTATTTCTACATAAAGTTTAAATAAAGGATCCTCTATTTCTTATTTTGAAGGTAAGGGATGCCCTCATGTGGTAGAAGTTAAAATTGAAGTTCTACTATTTAGAGATTAAAAATAGAGAATTGTAAGCTCTAAGTAACTATTAAAGAGCTTTCTTGAATGAATATTCAAGGAAATCTCATTATCATAAAAATCACAGCCTTACCCTGGAATGTTTGAGTGCACACAACTGGGCACAAGTAAGGCAGCTGTGTGGTTTTGGTTTGTTTTTTTTCCCCAAAACATCAAAGGACACCAAAGGATTAGGGCTGTGACTTAGTTTGATATGGACTCTGATGTTGCTGCTGTTGTGTCTCAATTAGGTGACGTGCAGTTCATAGACTATGAGTACTCTGGATACAACTACCTGGCCTATGACATTGGAAATCACTTCAATGAATTTGCAGGTAAAAAATTTATTTCTGAGGTAAAGGTAAACCGTTTTTGTTTGTTTGTTTTGTGTGGGTTTTTTTTTTTTTTTAAAAAAACCCTCATTCTTGCGTATTTTCTTTTTCTCTGTATGTGTAGATACATGAATATAGCTGCTCATCTAATGGTATAAAAATGTGTTGATGTCTCATCTTGCAGGGCAGTTATGCCCTTTCTTTGCAGCTCTGCTAACCCAGAAATGGGAACATTATGTCCTAGGTTTTGGTAGAGTTAGATAAATGCAGAACTCACAGCTTTCATAGTAACCTTCTGTGAAATGAAACAGCAGAGATAGCCCACCGTAATGAAATAGTGTGAGCGTGTCTTTTACAGCATAGATGTATATTACAAAATATACTGTGTGGTTCCACAGTTCCAAATGGCAGGCTTATGTGGTTTTTTGGTGACTTTGAATGTGTGTGCTGAGTACTTGCCCTTAAGTGATATCCTGAAATGAGAAGTAAAGTCTAAGACGGTGTCATAGGAAAATAAGGTGGGATTTTAGGAATAAGGTGGTGGTAGATTCAATCATTAACTAATACAATTTTTTTCAGTGAATGCCCAATCCATTTACTCCATAAGAGAGAAGTAACCTTGAGTGCATGCTGTGTTATTTCAGAAGATGAGGCAACAAAAAAACCCCTACATAATGATTACTAAAAATGGAAAGCGCAGTATGGTGAAATGAGAAGCCTTAATCTACCAGTTGTTGTTTCACAAACTGAATGTTAAGCCTAGATAACTGTAAAAAAAAATCAGTGTATACTTGGTAATGAAAGTATTTGTAAAGCAAGTTAAGTTATTTACAAAATATATTTGAGAGCTTTTGATTTTTCATCTGGAACTTCTCAGAGTCAGACTACATGTTTATGGAGCTGAGTACTGTAAGAAGACTTCAGTGCACAAGTACTTTTTTGCCTGTGAAGAACAGTTGTGCTTCACCTCTGCTATTCGCTATCTATCCAGTAAAAATCTCATTATTTTTTTTTTTTTTAAGTTAAATTAGCATGGATCTGACGCAGGAAAGAGTTTAGGTATTAGGGGATTGCACTGTTCATAAAATAAGACTTGGGGAGAATTCCCAAATCCTCTGGGAATAGAATGGTTATAGAGGTAAGACTTCTAATTTTACCGATACCCTGTGGAGGAGAGAGGTGGACTTCTAATAATTTTTTTCTCAAGTATGAGCTTAGTTGGTGACAATGCATATGCATCTGGATTCAGCTTTGGTTTTTTTTGCAAGCAAGTCCCTTTTCCTATGAAATATGTAATATTTGATATGTTTGGGAGGGCTTTTGTTTCATAATGCAAATACTTTTTCTTGAGACTTCTTTGAAAGCCAAACTTATTCAATCTCAAAATAAAAGTAAAATATGAATGTGGCTAAAAACAGATACAGCATAAATCTTTCTGCCATGTTGAATGCTCTGATTTGTGTGTGAGAAATTCTTCCCAACATAACCAATAAAAGTCAGGTCAAAGTAAAACTGATGGTTCTCCACATCAATGTATATGTGTGTGCTGGGGTTGGAGAAGGGAGAGGTAGTCCAGTAATGTGATTCTAATGGTCTTTTTTGACACCATAAGGTTCTAATAGGAATTTTTTTTTTTGTTTTCTAGGTGTAAACGAGGTAGACTACAGCCTTTATCCTAATAGAAAATTACAGGAACAATGGCTGAGATCATACCTTGAGGCCTACAAAGAATATAAAGGATTTGGCACAGAAGTCAGTGAAAAAGAAGTTGAAGTTCTATATGTCCAAGTCAATCAGTTTGCACTGGTAAATAACAAACACTTGATTAATATATATTAAATGCTATAGAGAAGACTGCTACTCTGTGGACAAATGTAATTGCCACTATCTTACTCTTGAGTGCTGTGACATGTAAAGAAAAACTTCCTTAGCTTGTTTTATGGAAAGTTTCTGCTATGTTATGTCTTATAAATTCTCTGTAGGGTATTCCTAGTGAAAGAGGCAGTAAGCATGCCTCCTTTTCTGAGGAAACGAGGTCCCTTCCAACCCTAACCATTCTATGATTCTATGAACTTCTAGTGAGTATTTCTACTGGCCGTTTACTGGTCTGGCAAGTTCATGAGTTGGCTGGAGCTAGTGGTGAGTCTGTGTTGAACTCTTTCTTGTAACAGTAAGAAGACAGAAGAGCAAGGTAGTGCTTCATGAAGACCTATAAATCTTCTGTCTTTAAAAGTCTTTTTAAAATAAGGTGATAAAATTTTGTTAGAGTAAAACTAGGATACCTTTTTTCCCCCCCTTTTTTATAGATACTTGGGTATCTAGAATCTTGCAGTGCTACCTTAACTCCTTCTTTGCCTGCAGTGTCTTGGCAAGCAGGAAGTTGCTTTCAGATTTGGTATTGGTCACCTTAGTGTTTTAAATTGTAGCAAAGTGCACATGTGGTCTCCTGTGTCCTGTAGTTCCCCAGAAGTTCTGTCTTTCTGTAGACTGTGAGGGCTGGCTTTGTGTGTCTGCTCCCAGCTCCTCCTGTATCTTGTGCATTATAAGCTGTTTCCTGTCTTTCAGTCTGTCTTTTGCAGACTTTGAATGCAAAAGCTTCACTCCCTTGTTCTTTCCCTTTGGAAGGATGGAGTGTGTTCAGTTTTGATCTGTCACACTATTCATAGGAGGACTAAGGCTAAGAAGCTAGTTTGACCTTATTTCAGTCCTCTTTCTGACTAAGCACACCTCTGGCACTGTAATACCTTCAATTTTCTGGCAAAAGCTAACGATTGTAGTGAGGAAATATAATTCATGTTCTAGGAAGACGATTACTAAACAATGCTGTAAAAATACCAGCTTGTTTGCTGTTGTTCTTTTTAAATCTCTCTTATCAACTGTTAAATTCAGCTGTCCCATTCATTTAGGAAAGTTAGATCCATAATTAAGTAGCTGGTGGTCTGTTTTAAAATGTATAGCATTGTTTTGTTAGTTTTAAACTATGGTCATACTAATGTTTAAGAGTATAGAATTCTGTTTAGACAACAGCTCGGGACCTGCCTATAGACCACACATGATGCACAGATACTGCCAAAACCTCTTGTATCAGTTAATGTGAGAAGCTTTGTTAAGGGAAAATAGGAGCTGAAGTTAATGGACGCTGGTGTGAAATGCCAAACTGCTCACTGTCGGGTGAAGGTACCTAAACTATAGGTACAAGAAAGATCCACACGTACATACAGTAGTTGCCATTTTAAGGTGTTTTCAGGCATGTGTGCATGCATGTCTTCTACACTCCTGGCAAAGTGTTATGTGCAAGCTTCAGGAAGCAGTTTAGGTATTCACTGTAAGCAGTTATTTACTGTGCAGAGGTCTGAAGTATATCACTTGTAACCTGGGTGCTCCAGAAATATGTTCCACAAGGGGAATATCAAGCTCATGGCCGTTACGTGTATTTGTTAATTTGAAGTATCCTAACAATCATATCATTAACGTAATCCGTAGTTTCCATCTCAAACTGAGCATAGACCTCTAGACTATTTATCTGGACTCAGAAGTAAGTTTGGAACAGATGAGAAATTTGTGTAAATGCTGATGGGTTAGAGGTTCTCCTACATAGCTATGGATCATATCTCTTTGCTCAAGTTGGTAGTGAAAGTGAGTTGTGGTTATAATGGCCTAAGGTTTGTAATCAGACACTCAAAAGGAATTTGATATTTGCACTAGAGTTGAATATATGTAGAGTAATAGATTTAATTAGCAGCAGTAGAAATGAGACAATCTTATTTCTGTGCTTTTTTTAAACACGGTGTAAATAGTTGTAACAGATGACCTATTTCATAAATGCAACATTATTTTTCTTGAAAACGATTCATGGAGAGTAAGGATGCCAATGGATTTACTCCTCCAATTGCCAGTAATAATTATGTAGTACTTGCTCACCAATCTCTTTGTCAAGAGGTATCAAATAACTTTACAAAAAGATTGGGTTTTGAGAATTCTCTTGTAGATGACTTTTTGTCTCAATGTTGAGAGTATGTTCACATGTTGAATTTTATATAATGTTAATCTTTCACTTTTTTTCTTTTTTTCAGGCTTCTCACTTCTTTTGGGGATTGTGGGCTCTAATTCAAGCCAAATATTCCACCATTGACTTTGATTTTCTAGGGTAAGTGTGCTTGCTACGTATAATCATAGAATACTTGAGGCTGGAAGGGATCTGTGAGGCCGTCTAGTCTAACACCCCAGCTGTCAGAAACTGAGGTCTGAGCAACAGACCTGATCTGTGTGATCATACTATAACTTTTTTAATTTTAAAAAGAAAACAAGGCAGTTAAAGCTGTCTCTGTGCTTTTTATTACTGGAAGTTCTCTAAATGAGTATATGTCTTTAGGCTAAAACATATGGTATAACAAGGCAAGGAACATAACCAGAGAAGTAAATAGTTTGGGGCATTGAGTGTTTTTTGTTGGAGAGACGAAGGCATAAAAGCCAAGTTGATCAGTGTGGCGTACGATCTGTCAGACACAAGGCTTACATTTCCAACTGCAGGAGTCAAAAGGGGCTCTTGTACAAAAGAGCTTGTTTACTTTGTATTGTGTGGAGCATTGATCTTGGAAATTCCAGATCTTTTTTAAGAGTCTTTGTAATGCTAATGAATATTAAGTTCTCTTTCCTGAGATGCTGGCCAGTGGTGTTCTGTTTCAGGTAGATGTGTGTCCTTGGCATTTTTTAAAATGGTCTTTCATGGCAACAAGCAAAGGAATTCATCTCTCCATTGGGGACTGGGCAAGGTGATAAAATTAATTGTTTTGCTTGGTAGAAGATCCCACTTTAGAATTTTTTGCACTGACTAAACCAGTTTACTAGGCTTAGTTGTGTCATTTTGTAATGAGACAAATGTGAATTTCTTATTGTCACTAATTATTCTCAAGTAGAAGTACTTATTAGTAACCGCTAGATGGCACAAAAAGCCAAGTAAAGGACAGGTGGTAGAACCCAAAAACTTGTCAGTTTTGAATAAAATGTCATTCTCGCAATGATCAAGATCAGATTTTTCTGGAATTGTAGTTGTCAGTTGTTGGACAGTCTATTAAGAACTATTAAACACAAAACTACCATCTTTGATAATCCCAGAACAGCATCTGTTTTGCAAACTGTAGCAAGCTAGGAGTGGGGGGTGGTGGTGAAGTACCACCACAATATGGTTGCTCTGTTCCTAATTTCTTCCTTTGCAGCTACTAAGGGTCAGTGCTGGAAAGAGGGTACTGGGGTAGATGGTTTTTTGACTAGTCCTACATAGAATGGCTCTTTTCATGTAAGAAATTGTCTGCTCCTAATTTCAAATCTCTCTTTCCCTTTGAATAGGTATGCAATTGTTCGGTTTAACCAGTATTTCAAAATGAAGCAGGAGGTCATGACGTTAACTCTTCCTGAGTAATGAAGAGGAAGAAACATGCCAAGTGGATAGACAACCCCCGAATCTTTTCTAAGAACAGATACTGGAAAAAAGCTAAACATTTGTTGAAGTTCTGTAATGCTCACTTGGTGGTTCTTGCTTTATAAATAATGCCTCTAAACAGTCCTTCAATGTTAAATTTAATATGAAGAGCATACATACTGCTGTTGATATAAAATGGATTAGAAATATGCTAAATCTATAAAAAGTTGTAGAAATGGCAATTTAATCCTTCTTTGTAATTTAACATATGTTGTATGTGAATTATTTATTATAAGTTTAACATGATTCCATTGCTGCTTTCATCAGTTTTTGTAAAAGTTGGTTGCAGACAGCTGAAGTTGTTCCAAAGGATTTGCTTAACAACTTTTTTTATTGAAGTTTCATTAACTTATATTAAAGAAAACTTGGTCAGAGAACATTAACCTTCTAGATGTATACAAGCAAAATGAGTGATAGTAGAGTCGTGAGATCACCAGTGTGCTGTAACTAGGGAGAAAGGTTAGGACGATCTTTATTTTTTTCCCTCGTTATTAAAAAAGAGAAAGGTAGCTTTCCATATGATGGTATTGTTCTTTCGTGTAAGCATCAGCCACCTTGCTGAAATAATAAATAACACTTTGATTTTTCCTTCTTGATGCGTTAAGCTGTAGAAATGTCAAAGTTCTGTGGCCATCAGATTGTTTGAGGAGATGTACCATCATAGTGTTAGATGAACAGCGTACCGTCTCTAACTTGTGTAGGAAAGCTGCCTGTTTATTAAGTGTACTTTTACAGCAAAAGACCACTATTCCAAATCTATATTCCTTTTTGAAACTTGATTCTAAATTTGAACACTATTCTGGTGTCTATATTTTGATGTGCTTCAGCAGTATCTTGTGGAACGGACTATTGAGCTGAAGATTAGTGGACAGAGAGATCCTGTTGCACTGGGGAGCAAGACACTTTCGGTTTACAGTTTGTGTATTGTTGACATTTTTCTGCTTTGTCATTTTATAACCTTGGATTCTAGTCTTAAATGCTTGGTCCTGTAGTTGCAGATTCTGGTATGTCTGTTTGTTTGTTTTTTTCTGTGGCAGCAAATTACTTTTCAAAGTCTCCAGTTTGAAGGAGAAGATGGAAAAGTATATGACTTGAACAATGGGGCTTTGATCATCACCCGTTTTCTTATTTCTTAAAGCTATTATACCAAGAATGGTCTGGATTACAAAATGTGAAATGAAAAGAAAATGTTTACTTAACAAAACATTGTATGAGTTTGCTTGGAAAAGAGGCTTTAATTGTGAAAGAGGTTGCGGGGTCAGGAGGGGAAGAAACCCACAACAGAAAATAAAACCCAACAATGCAGTGTGGAGGTGGGCAGGCGTGTACTCAACTCTGATTATACTCTGAAAAACTTTGCACTTTGGTCACATAAGTGCCCACATGTACAAAGTCTGTGTGTGTGCATATACATATGCAAACACAAACTGACCTGAAGAGTAAATATTATGGGGAGTCTGTTGTACAGACTCCAGCAAAGATATTTATTCAAAATTGCTTTATGGCACACTGCTGTGTGTGTATGTGTATATGTGTATACACACACACACACACACACACATACATATGTGCTTTACAAAAGCTTGGATTGATTCAGGACAAAGAAAATTGATGTGAATGAAAAATTTTCACCTTGAAAAGACCATTTTGGATGTTGTTCTGTTATTTTACAAAAGCAAAGTTTGGGATTTTTTTTTCCTCTTAACTTGTTTATATTAATCTCTGAATGTTTCTTTTTTTTTTTTTAATTTTTTTTTTATTTCCTTCAGTCAAAACCTGAAAAATCCTAAGACAAATGGAAGAACTGGGATTTTTTGTAACTTTAAGTTAGGTAACCATTTTCATTAGCATTTGTTAGCTGGAGGCTACTATACTGGACAAATTTTCTTGGTAGTTAAACAGAAACAAATAGCTAAAATAGACATTTGTATTTTCCTTTGTAGTAGTTATCAAGGATGTTGCTAGAGCTCATGAAAGCACTGAAGACTTTAATTTTCTGAACTTTCTCCCCGTTGACATTATTGGCATATGTTGAATAATAATAGCCTGCTGTCTTGGTAGTCCCCTTAAGGTCAGCAAGATCTACTTGGACGTAAGATTGATAAAGATTTTTGAACTCTTGTTACTACTTTCTTCAAGTGATGGCTTTATTTCTGGCAGTGTCGCTTTGTATTTGTGAAATATTTGAAAAAGGCTGTGAAGTTCACTTGGTCTTGGGAAATCCAGCACTTGACAGATCCTAACCTTCCCAACAGTTGGCAAAACACATTCTCTTTCCAGGTACCAGTACTATCTAAGTTTGGAGTTAGTGTAATTTTTTTTTAGTTGTATTTTTGTTTGCATAGCTCAAGTAGCAATAACTGTAGGACTGGAAGCTTGCTTCTGCAGAACCAAAGTTCTTCATGAGTGCAGCTCAATCTTGTTCTTGTGGAGTGAAGTTCCACTGAATCTTGTAAAAGCACTTTGAAGCAGATAATAAATACTGCGAGCTTTTCCTGAGCCACTTCGAAGAAGCACAAAGATTATCACAGGTTACAATGGTTGACTTTGCAGTACTGGTAGAGGCTTTCATTTTGCATGTTGAAATTCATTTTACACACTTAAATGCTGCTTTGCATCAGCTTTCTTTCAAGACAAGTGCAGGTTAAAACAATTCCTGATAAAGTTCTGAGGAAATACTGTAAACCATTTTCCAAAATGAAATGCCAGTTACCTTGAGCCTTGTTCCACATCTGTTTGAGCCAGTAGCACTTGGATATTCTCACTTGCTAAGGAATATCTACAGATGTGTTAAGTTTGAAGCAGTAGTTTGCAATAGCATTGCAGATTATAAGGTAGCTTGAAACTGTGAATACAGGACATTCTGAATGTAAGTTAGGTACTAGAGCACCGAACTAGAGAACATGTACTTGTTTCAATTAATTTATCTCAGTCTCTTCACTAGCAATGTTAAGATACTTGAAGGAAGACAAAAAAATGACTGAGCTCTAGAAACATCCTGTAGTAGTTTTGACTGTGACTTGCCAAGAAGATATTCTGTTGCCTTTATGTTAAGCTAAGGGCATGAATGACAAAATTAATAATTCTCACTGTAGTTAAACCTATATTGTAAATATAAAGAGGATTATTAGTAATGGCATTCTTGCATAAATAGCATCAAGTCAATAGACCATAGTGGCCTGGTTGCTTTTGTAAAGCAGAATAGTGTGAATTTTTTTCTTCTCATTGCTGCAGTCAGATCTGGCTAATCCATGCCTAATTTCTTAGGTCACCTAAGCATTAAAGATTTCTGGATGATAACTAGTCTCTGGTCATATAATTTTGAATTCCTTCATTTACAGTTCTTGATTTGCGTTTTAAAAGGACTTACCAAATCTGCATTAACCAGGTCTGACTGTATATGTATATACAACAGTGTAAATAACCATTTGTAAATTAGTGTGAATTGTACTGTATCTTGCATTTATGGACTTGTGTATTGCATTGTATTCTCTCCTATTTTGTAGAAATTTTGATGTAAAGAAGAAATCTAACTCTGTGTGCGGACTTCTTTTGTTAAATTGACTAGTAACAAGGCATAATAGTTTAATGTTAAGGTATCCACTTACAGCCTTGGGCATCAAGTGTCTTTTTTTCCCGTTAGCTTTTTTGACATCTTGCTCTTGGGAATGATTCTGGGAATAAAGGAATTCATACAGTACTAAGATGAAGAGAAAGGGCAAACTATGTGTCAGAGGTACATACAGTACCTGTGGAATAGGGAGAGCTGTTAAAATTGTTTACTTAAACTTCCAAAATTTCTTACACATTCTTGAATGCTGGTGACTTCTAAACAGAAGCATGTTGAATTGAAGTACTCTTCAAGTGTGCACTCCCATGGTCCCAGCAATTGAGTTAGTTGTGATAGAAGTCCCCCAACTTAAATGGTTTTGGTGGATATAGCCTTATAATAGAATTAATTGCCAAGGTGTAAATGCTTATAATAAATGCCCAAGTCACTAATATAGTTCTGCCAGTCATTTTTCTCAACACTAGAACTATTGGTAGCCCCTTCAGACTATTTGAAACTTACCTGAGGTATTTTCCCTGTGTGCCATTCCCTCCCTCTCCTCCCTGTGCCCACAACCCTACTTTATTAGGGGAAACACGAATATAAAAGCTTCCTTTCCGGTACTTAATTGTCACTAATTCCTTATTGGCTAAAATTGTGTCCTGTTTTGTCAGTACATGACACCTCATCAGAATTTTTTTTGTGTAGGAAGCCCCTTTCTGAAGAGGCCTTTAATCTTGGAAGCATAGACATAATGAAGTGTAGTTTTCCCCAAATGCTTGACTGTATTTCATTACTGTTGCCTTTCACTGTCTATTTTGAAATGCAGTGTCGTTCAGGCTGTTAGTTTATTCTTGTCACTGCTGTGTTTAATAACTGCTGTAAAATACTGGTGTGCAAATCTCATTGTCTGTGTGACAAATTGATCTTGATACAGTTTGCACATCCTGTCAGCTTTACCTGCACCAGACGAAAGGTATGCATGCTTACCAATGTTGACACTTCAGGGTCCTGGGAAGTGAGTTTATCAAACAAGTATTAGTCAAGAGGAGGGACGGGCTCAGTAAATGTAAGTAAAAGGAAATCA
This sequence comes from Tetrax tetrax, assembly GCA_009806455.1. Taxonomy (NCBI): domain Eukaryota; kingdom Metazoa; phylum Chordata; class Aves; order Otidiformes; family Otididae; genus Tetrax; species Tetrax tetrax. The sequence goes on from WHYT01015023.1 coordinate 37,348, forward strand.
TTCACATGGAAGCTCAAGCTTAAGCTTTTGATGTAGCAAAGTGTTGGATATGCTTATTTATTCATGGTTTAAGGGCAAGAGCAAATTTTAAAGAGTGAAGTTTGTTTCAAAATTAAGTTCAGATTTTTTGAAAACCTTTGGTAGCTAACAAAAGCTCACAAAATATTCTTTTGTTACTCCTTCTGAAAGTAATCTTAAAACTAATTAGAGTAATTTTCTTATTAAACAAAACTTAGTTCTGTAACCCAGTGGAATATAATCTTTTGCTTGGGGTAGTCCTTCCGGTAGTTTGCAGAGGAGGTTGACAGCATCTTACCTGTCTGTGTTTGAGGTGGCTGTTCTTTATTCATTTTTTAATGTTTTTGCATTGTTTACTGTGTTCTTGGATGCCTTCTAAGCTGTGCTAGATTACTAAACTACTTGAATTAGCTATTGTCTCCTATCATCTCTTCCACAGTAGGCAGGTTGTAATTCTACTAGTAGAACAGAGAGCTTGATCGGGCCTTGAGGTAATGCAAGGCTGATGTTGAGCAGTCTTACAGCTGATTCTTTTCCCCCTTTTTTTTTTTTTTTTTTTTTTTTTTTTTTTTTTTTTTTTTTTTTTTTTTTGCTGTGGGCTGCAAGCTGATTGTTTTCATTAGTTGTGACAGATACAAAAAGCCACAACCTTTAGTCTTGTGCAAGGTAGGTGTTAGCCAACTACACAACTTTTAAGAAAGGGGCTTTCAGTGGTGAGAAACCATACAAATCAGATGGGACATGTCAGAAGAAATCAGCCTTTGTGGCTTATAGACCTCTGGAGTGGAAAGGAAAATGTGAAAAACATTTGCATGTGCCGGTGGTATGGAGGTGCTCCATCTAAGTGAGATGGTGAGACACTAGAAAAAGCATTGTTTGTTTTAAAATGGTTTTTCCAATTCTAACCTGCAGAGATTAAGTGTCTGTGATTAGGAAGCTGGTCAATCTAGGGGAAGAGGGAAGAAATGTTCCAAAATATTATGAAACAAAAAACACCCCACCCTATGCAGTTGATTAATTTGCAACACTTAAGTGCGTGTTGGGCTTTTCTGTGTATTTAATAGTGTAAGTGGTGGTCTGCACCTGATTCTTTAATAAAGGGTTTTATTATTGTGAAATGTCAGAAAACTGACTGGAATGGCCCTGAAGACCATTATGGTCTTGGAACAGCTGGCCAGACTTCACCAAATTACCAAATTTCTGGTTCAAGATTTTACATTAGCTGTTGCTGTAGCCTTCTAAAACTGTTGAGCTGGTGTCTCAGGTTCCCTGTGGTGTGGAACTTAATTAATGGACTTCCCAAATATGTTTGATTTGAAGTGTATAGAGAGATGACACAGAAAACTTCATGGAAATAAAAAGTTGTGTGAACATTTAGAAAGAAAAAAAATTACTTGAAATCAAACAAACTGAAAATAAATGCTGAAATAACTTTGGGTACTGTGCAAGCCTATTTTTGTGGTATTGCAACTGCATTTTGTTATGTTAAGTGTTCCCCCCCTGCATAGAGGTCCATGCAAAACACAAGATGAAAGAGACCATGGAAGAGAAACATGTATACAATGCCATAAAATACAGCATGAACTGGAAAAAAAAGTATATGTTTCTAAGCTTTTGGTAGTAGTAATTCTTAAGTGTTATAAAAAAATTGTGTCAAGTCTTCAGTGTGTGAAATAATTTTTTCTTTTTTTTGTAGAAATGTTCATTTTAACATTTTGTATCTCAGATGCAGTCTGTGGTAGTTAATAATGCTGCTTTGAATAGTCTAGCACTGAGAATGTATCCAATCTTTCTTAAAAATGTCTTAAAGTTAGATTCATTGGTTCTGTCTCAAACCTCTTAGTCCAACTATCTAAAATTTTAAATACTTGCAGAAACAGGACTATAGCGTATTAGGGATATATTCCATTTTGTGTCATTTTTTTTGTTACTGTGTATTTTTCAGTGTTCTTTTAAACATGAGTACATTTATGTCCTGTGAATAAAATAAGCTCAATTTGCAAATAAGCTTTTCTCATCTTCCAGCACTGTCACCACCACCCCCCCCCCGAAAGTCCCCATGACCCTTCTTGTATGTTGTGGAGTTTAGATGCATCATTTATCCATTGGAGTGAGTTGTATTTCTTTTGAACTAAATGTTATTGAAGCTATTATAAGGCCTTCTACCACTGATTACATGAAGTAATGTACCTTTCCAAGAGATTTATATTGTGTAAATAATTTCAAACTGCAACAATAAAGTTGGTTTCTAACTGCACTGTTAGCATATATTGTGATGATTTTGCTTTCCCCAGGTTTCAAAGCACTCAATACAGATTGCTTAAGAGTTCTTAAAGGTTTTTGACTTGTGTTCAAATGCATGCCTCTTTCTGCGATTAACAACCCGGCTAAAAATAAATACTTTGAGCCAGTATTTGGCTTGCACAAAGTTAACTCTTTTTAACAGTTTTGCATATAAAACAGGGTTGGTCGTTGATCACTAAAATTTCACATCTGGGAGGCAGGAACTGGTTGGAACATGGCTGTCAGTAGGGATCACTACCATGGAGGACGTGGAGGAAAGCATGCAAAGTTGGGCTGCTCTGATGTTTCGTTTATGGACAATAAAGGCTGTGTTAACTGCAGGGGACCCATTTTACAGGCTGATTCATGGTGCTGAAGAAAGGCCCTGCGTCCAGTGCTAGTGGCACAAGGTTAGATACTTGCTTGGGGGTTAACTGGGATATTTTGATGTATGTCAATGAAGCTGTGCTTCCTCCATCTTGGTTGTGCACTCTAAAGAGAATGATTTCACCAAGACACAGATTTTTTACTTGGGCTTGAGTTACTCTGTGTGGTTGCCTGCAGTGAATTTACTGAGAAAAACATTCCTTGGGCCAAAGTCTGCGCTCTGTTCAGTGCCTGGTGTCCTTGTCACTGAAAATGGGCATTTCACATGTACACTGAATACAAAATTTTGGTCTTGTTTGTACTGGGCTTGATAAAAGTGTTATTAGAGTTTGTGTATGTGTAGTGAGGGACAGATAGAACAAGCAAATAAAGCAAAACCTTAAAAAAAGAAGTTCTGCTGAGTCCAAAAGTGGAGTTACCTTTAGGCTGTGAAAATGCATTGACCCAGCAGTGTAGGAGACTGGAGACTGGAGCCCTGTGTGTCTTTGCTTAAGTGAGTTTTTGTGTATAACAATTCCTTCTGAATTCGCAAGGCATGCACCTTTTAACTCTGGTTGTTTTTTTGAAAGTATAATGATCACAGAATAATGCTCTATACGCACAACTTACGCAGCCTGTGATTTTCAAACACTCCAAGCATGGCTGGCTCTCATTGACCTGAACGTGGCCTATTTCCATTGGGCTTTTTGCTGCTGAAGTAGTGCTACTACTACAGAATGCGTGAGTCAAAGAATTGTTTTTCAATTTAATAGAAAATACTCAGCCTACGACTGGATATCTAGGGTTACTTGTCCCTGCTGAATTGCTGCTTGGAGCCAAGACACAGTGTTTCTCTGGCGTCCACTGCCCAAATCCTCAAAACTTTTTGCAGGGGTAAGTTATGGCTACTCTTTGTTTGCTGTCATAATTGCAGTGAAAAGGAGATCTCTCTGTGCTGATGAAACAAATCCATTATAACATGGAATCTTTCTTTTCTTCCCTAGGTAAAAATCCTTCATTCACAACTTGGCCTTGTTATTACAGAAAATGCAGAGCAAGATCTTACTGAGCTAGAAGTAATCAGTGGAAAGTAATAGAGGTGGGAAGTTTTTGAGACCAGTCCAGAAAATACAGTCTTGAATAGAATATTTTCCTTAAGATACAGAACATACAGGGAAAGCTACAGGCATACAGGGAAAACAATGGCATGTGTAGTGGACTTCAATATATAATGTATTTAAATACCAACTTTATAAAATGTACATTCCTGGGAGTTTCCCTGAGTGAATTCAAAATAGCACGTTTATCCTTAATAAAAATAGAAAGCAGATTTCTATTATATAGAATGTATATGGGTTTATAGGTTCACAGACATATTAAACAGAACACATCAGAGTCAAGTTGCGTGGGATCTGTTTTATGCAGTTCCATGGGTGTGTGCTGCCGGTGGCCCACTGTCAGGATCTACATTTGCTACTGAACAGGTAGAGAAGGCTTTTTTTTTTTTAAGCTCCACAGTGTGCTTTGATTGCTGACGTGTAGTGGCAAAAGCATTTCTTTCATTAGGAACTGGCTTTGAGACCAGAGCGTGAATCTCTTGTTGCGTAGCCTTTTGGAAGCCTTCCTTGAGACTCCGGACTTATAGCTGCTAACCATGACTTGTTTCCTTCCCATCCCCTGTTAATATTACCTCCAATTAATCTGCAGTTCATCCTCTTCTTGATCTCTTGCTGTGCTATTTAGAATAAAGCTGCTTTTCTGTTTTTATCCATTTTTAGGGGCATGAAAGGAGCAATACATAGAATTATTCAAATTGTAGCAGTCACCTGAGAGGCCACAGGTGGTGTCTACTTAAAATGACTTTGTGACTGACTGGGGCGAGTCAGAAGCACAGCTCTTTATCATAGTTAATTTCTGTTGATACCTTTATTTCTCTGCACCCTGGGAAACAGAGTGGGATGACAGACTCCAGCACTTACCCGCAGGTGGCAATGGAGCTGCAGACTGTGTCTCATTGTTGAAGAAGCTTTTCAAGACAGCTTATTTTTGTAATACAGCATATGTCGTACATTGAGTTAAACAGGAAAAAGGGTATTCTTTTATCTCTCAATGAGTTGCAGCCAAGATCTGTAATTGCCTTGCTCTTAATGTTGCGTAACTGTTAGCAAGACTCAAGCCAAGCATTAATGAATTTCATCAGAACTTCATTTTTTAATGAGCATCATTAATCGTTAGTCATGCGTGCTACAACCTACACTTCTTGAAAGTGGGGGTTTGCCAATTATGTTGCACTATAAAAACAGCAGCATATTTCCCCCAGATTTTATCAGTAAAATACAACAAGAAAAGACCATGGAGGGAGTGAGACCAAAAAAATTCATTTATTTGACCTTTTAAATACTTAAGATGCTCTCTGAACGTTGGTCTAAAGCTTCAGCTTGTGAGCAGCTGCTGCCTCGCTTTTCTCTGGGCTGTGGTAATACTGTGAGAGCTCTTATGAGAGCTGGTGGGGACTGAAATGGATCTCACCTACCAAACTTGAGTTGCTCCAAGCTACAGTGTTGACCTGCCCTCTTAAGATGGACTCACTGGGCTTCCTCTAGCTCTTGGTACAAAATTCAGTTGACTTAATAGGCTGTGAATCAGAAAGACTGAGATTTTCATAAATTGCTGGTTAATACCTGTTCTGGTGTGTGTGTGCAATGAGAGACGTGTAAATACTGCCTCTTACTTTGTATAAACTGGTCCTTAGAAAGGGAGGCCAGAGAAAACTGGCAAGGGGAGATAGATGAGTAGTTCAGCTTATGAGAAATAATATCTGGATTGCATCAATGACTTGGTGAGATGGAGGCTACTGAGATCACTTCTTTGTGCCAAGTTTTTATAAGTTATGTCATTCAGTATCCTGATTTATGGCTGCTTCACTTGAGAAGTACATCCTTGTGTTATGGTATTGCAGGTGGAGAATTACTTTGAGTGGCAAAAATAAGTGATGTTTTAAACTCTGCCACTGAGTAGTATTATCATTGCTGTATTATGTTCCATAATGCTGGATGAAATAGGATATTACTCCTGCTTCAAATCTTCATTTGGGCTGTGAACAAACATACATGTTAACGGCTGGGTTCACTAGCAGGGGTGTGTATCCATCTGAGCAACTGATTCAGTTTAATACCTTGCTCTGCTACTAACCTGTTAAATGATCTGATTTGGGCCAATCTTGTTTTCTCCTTTTCTCTTCTCCTGCCATATTTTGTGTATTTAGATTGCTGAAGTCCTACGGTTGTCCTAGGCACTGATAAACAATAGCAGGAGCCCCCGGTGTCAGAGGTACAAACAGCTGCTACTGCCACAATTAAGACAAGAAAATCCCTTTCTTTATATATAATTCTGTCTGACAAATATTACACACAAAATTATTGAAACAATATAAACGTAATACACCTATAAATATATTAAATATCATTAAATCTATTAATATATAGCATAGAATAATCATTATTCTGTATGATACACTACTGCTATGTATTATATATTTTGTATAATGATGTGTATTGTAATAACATGTAGTTAAATAAATTCATTAAAAGCCATCCTACACTAAAAGCAATCAAAGACTTCTAAAACTGAAAAGGGTGATTAGATTTTGAGAGCTGATACACAATTTTCTATCATTGTACCAGTTATTAGACTTAGTTGTGAAAAATGTTCTGCTAAAAACATCAGTCCTAACCAGTATGTGTAGGTTAAATGGAGCAAAAAGAACAGCTGGCTGGCAAATATAATTTCCTTGCCATAGGAAATGATCTGAAATTGCAAAATGTTATCTTACTGGCATATTGTTCTGCAAAGAAACACATGGCATAAAAGAATTCCATTCCTTCAAATGATTCTATGTTTTATTTAAATATATAATATTCAAGTAATGGATGGCGGATAATATCTCTGAGTTGCACTTTCTAACTGTTGACTATATTTTTTTAAATAGACCAGTAGAAGAACAAACTTTATCTATGCTACAAATGAGCTTAGACACCAAAAGCTGGTTTGCTTTTTCCTTTGTGTATGAATACACACACAGAGGGACACACAGAGACAGTCTTCTGCCCGAGGACTGTACAACAGAAATAAAGGTAGAGGAAGGTGATATTCCCATTTTACAAGTAGAGAAAAACATAATAGAAGTCTAAATTACAAACCTAGCTTCACACAATGAGTTTTGTAGTGTGAACAGGAATTAAACACAGATTTTAAAAATCGATCAAGCTTTCCAAATATATCTTTTATTTTTCCTGAGAAAATGGAATAAAAATTTCTACGATTATGTTCTGTTTACTGAAAATTTCCTGAGATCTTGGGCAATGTGTGAGGCACCAAGGAAGCTTTGAATCGGGAAGGAAATCTGTGAGAGTCGCTCTGCCATCAGGGCAGTGATTCTAGATCGGCTCTCTTTTTCCTTCCCTAAAATGAAGGTTAAAAACTCAGTGAGTTAGTACCAACATTTTGAAAGTCAGAAGTGCTTTTGTGAAATGGTGTCCAGGGCAGTATTTAAAATCCAAACATCCACCTTCAACAGCTGTTGACAACGTTGATGATAAATTCATGATTTTCAGCATGATTTAATATTCACTGACAATTTCCTGGCTGTCTTCAGATTATCTACCATGTGCAAATAACGTGTAGATTCACAACAGATTTTAAATGTAGTGGATATTAATAAAATACTTACTCTGATCTTTTCTGCAACTCAGATCATATAATTTTTTTCCCCCTACTGCTAGGCTGAACCAAAATAACTTGTGCCTTCAGTAAATCAGGCAATCTTGATTTAAAGAGAGCCCAAAATAGCGATTTCGCTGCTTTGACAGGTATCATGTTCATATGGTCAGTCAGACTTACCAGTAAAAACATTTGCTTCATTTTTCTTCTGAACCTATCTGCATTAAATTCCCTTTTATAACTCTCCACTTAAAAAAAAAAAAAGTGAGCTTTTTACCACATTTCCCCCCCAACATCACCTTAAAATCTTCTTTCTGACAAGCAAAACAATGAAGCACACTACCTCAGCTTATAAACAGTTCCCTCATCGCACTTTTCCATGCTTACAGTTTTATGCTACTGATACCAGAGTGGGACACTATATCCCACTATCGGTCCCCTCTCAGCATCCTCCTTGTTTCTCCCCTGCTTTCCCTTCCTGCTTAGTTATTTATCAATTAAAACTCATTGATCCCTTCTTGCCAAGGCAGAGTTGCTGTCAGGCAGCAGAGTCGACATCTTTGTTCATGGGGGCAAGGTTTGTGTTTTGCTGATTTGAAATGCATGATGTTGGAGTGATCAGTCTCCAAAGGCGATCCCTATTCACGCTACAAAGGCCCTGGCCACTCTGCCCAACCTAGAAATTTTTCAAAAGTGTTTTTAGATTCATTTCAGGATCACATATGGTAATATTAAATAGCACTGGGCTGTGAACTGATCCCTTTCACCATATATCTGACGCACAGTAATAATTCACCACTGACAACTATTTTCTGAGATCTGTGAGTTAGCCAGTTTTTAATTAGAGCTCACTGAAACAATTCTTCTGTAAAAAAGAATTCTGTTTGTCAAAATCCAAATGTTTTGCAAGAATATGTCAATTCTGACAAATATTTTTAACGAGAAAAAGTCAAAACATTTCATTTTTACTTTCTTGATTTATTTTAATAATATCAAAACATTTTGTTTTGATATAACATACAATTGTTTTGACTTTATCATGTTTTCATTTCATTTTCTTTCTATATTAAAATATCTTTAACATGTTTCATATTAAATATACCAGCAAACACATCATATTTAACATGAGAAGCTCAAATGAGATGGATAAACATTATCCAAATGAATTATCGGAAATATGTTGGTTGTTCTAAATCAACTTGGAGGCAATTTTTAATCCATTTCTGATTTTGAAGTCACAAAATTTTGCTTTGATTTGGGAACCATTTCAGCCCCTCTCCATGGCTCTGAATTTTCTGCAAAGTAAGTTTGCATTCTGGATCCATTTAACGGCCACTCTATGAATGACAAGCAGAAACTGTTTTAATTGTACTGATGGTATCGTTGTTCTCATTGTTCCACTTATTAAAGTGAACTCATTTTGTCACTTTCTATGGGGAAAAAATATGTATTTTAAAGGGTTTTTTTTTGTTGTTTTTTTTTTTGTTTTAGCTATGCAAGCTGTCTTCTTACAGTTCTTGGTCTGGGAGGGTCATGGTTTAAGATGTTGGAACGGGGCTCTCACACATTAGTACTACAAACCAAGCTTTGCAAAATTGGAGCCATTTCTATAAAGCACAGAAACAAGACTGTGAAGTTCTCTTCCAAATCTCCTGGCAAATGTATGAACAATGTGCAGCAAGGGCTAGAGCTGTGCCACTCCTAATTTCCCCACCATCATCAAAAAGCTGTTTGCAGAGAAAAGAGAGGAGCCCCCAAGCCCTGGGTGCGGTCCCAAGCGTGCAGCTGGGTGCCTGAAGAAGGAGGCAGGGTTGGAGCAACCTGACCCCCAAAAGCCCCAGAGTCAACTTTTGGGAGCATTTAATTTTCAGCCAGGGCATTTTCTTGACCCAGTTTATGGTGTGGCCATGGGGAGCCAACATCCAGGAAGGGCACGGTGTCGGGGACGGGACCAGGGCTATACTTTTAGCCAGCAGCCTGTAGCTAGGTTGGGTTGTAAATCTTGACAGTGGCTGCGGTGCTGCAGCAGCTTTCTGGCCACCAAAATATGAAATGCTGCACGGTGGCAAGGGCAGATATGCACACAGCTGAGGGGGGCAAGAAAGATGGAGCCTGGCCTGTTGCAGACCTTTGCCCTGATGGCTAGGTGGGCAATAAGAGGATGATTTATCCAAGAGAATGATTTGTCCAAGAATGACTTTTCCAAGTTGCCCATGGCTGGAGTGGAAGAGAAGAAGAAAAAAAGAGATAACAAATTGAATGGCTGGGAAATGGAGTTTGAAATAGGGTTGTGAGTGGAAGGAATAGCAGTAAAGAAATGAAAGATGAAGGCACAGAGAAAAAGAAAAAAAAAACTGACAAAAACGTCATATATAAAGAAAAATATAAGAAAGTGCTAGCATTTTCCTTTGCAGCTAAATGATTAATTTGAGATTCACCATGAAAGCAGGGGAGAGATCTGTAGTGAACCTGACTGCCAGGTAGGTTTTTGGAAGCAAAGGTGCAGCCCTCAGGCTTCTGGGAAGGTGCTTGTGTGGCCAGGGCCACGATAAAGTTGTGCATTATGCACCTCTTCTCTTCATCTGTCAACTCTTCCACACTGTATCTCCATTTTGGACATAGCAAAATGAAGCTGATCTGGATGAAACTGGTAGAAATGTTCCAAAATGGTTGAAGATCTTTCATTTTTACAGGCTTCAAAAATAGATGGTAATTTGTGAGTAGGACCTGGACAGTGAAAATGTGGCCCAAAGATGTCACTGGCAGAAATTCCTGTTGCGATTCACCTCACTTTGCTCAGGAAGAGGGACCTCGGTTTCAGTGAAAGTCCTGTGGAAAGGAGTAGAGATAGTAATTTATTGAAGTTGATAGGATTCCTGGGAACTACTGAGGCTTATTTTGTAAAATATGTAAATATTCAAAGTAAAGCCTCTGTTTGCATGGTAAATACCAATAGCTAGAACCAAGCTGATGCCATCTCTTGGTTCATCTACCTGGGTGTATAACTATAGCTGGTCCTCTGCACACCTATTATGGGCAGGACACAGAAATGCTGAAGGACATTGACATCTCAAAGTACCTCACCTATCTAAATATCATGTGCATGTGTCAAAAGAACTAATGAAAGTCTTCTGAATCAATAGGGATGCAAAAGCTACGGGCTTCCCTGAGGGTTAGATAGCATTTATTATTTTGCAGTTCGTATATGGGTAAATTGAGGCATAAAACGTATGTGGCTTGCCAAAGCTCACTCCATGAAGGATTACAAATTAAAAGACAAATACTGGCATGATGGGGAGGCTGTGGCCAGATGACGTCAGGCAGCCTGGCTTGCCTGACATCCCCTTGCATCCTCCCTTCTCTTTGAATGTCTTCTCTCCCCTTAGAACTAATGGAGCACAATAATTTTTATAATGAGGGCCAGGTCTTCAGCTTGTGTTCAGCCACCAAGCTGCAGGGAAATTGCTGGAGATTGGCAGGCTTTATACCAGCTGAAGGTCCAGCACCTGTCATTTCAGGCCCAGTGCTCCAGGCTCCTTGAGGAAGGTCACTTCTGGTCAGGAGTCTGAGCAGAATAGGTGAACAGAAGAAAAAAAAATGAGAATTTGCACTGCTCTCCCTGTCCCATGACTGGCTCCACTTATAGTCCAGTATAGTATCCTTACCCAAACAACACATTAGATTCTTGTCGGCCAATTTGAAAATAGACCACCAGGCACAATTGTGCCTTTTCCTGCAGTTTTTGGCTTACACATAGGTTCTTTATTTAAACTTCTCTTTCCCTCCACCTTTTCTTTTTTGCTCCCCTGCTCCTGTCCCCACTGCAGCGTGGCTCAATATCTCCCCGTGCACAAGTGAATAATCCCATAGTTCAGCTTGTGTAGGACGGCGGCATCTGAATTCGCACCCATCTTCGTGCAGCTGGTGCTGGCAGGCAGCTACCCCGCAGCTTCCCCAGTACGGTCATGGCCCAGGGAGCCCAAGCCGCCTCTTTTCCTACTGCTACACAACATTGCAAGGGATGGCTGAAAAAATCAGGTTAAGCCTCTTGTGGAATAGCTGACTTGCCACATATGGCCCCGCTGCTGCGGAAAAGCATGGCAAGGAGAGGAGAGGCGGTCCAATACCTGCCTTTCAGGAGTAAGTGGCACTTTAAATGATTGAGTGGAGTTCGGGAAAGGATGAAGGCTTCATTCGTGAAGGAGAGCTGAAGGCATCTGCTCGCTAATAAACGTGTGAAGGAAGCAATTGCTTTTATTGAGCTGCGGTGGAAGAGGGCTTGCTTTAAAACCAGTGACTCATAAATAAGCTTTGAGTGAAGCCTTTTTGTTCCCAGCAACCAGCAGGCAGGTGCCTAAACCCAATGGATTGGGGGCAGCTAGAAGCACTGTAACCCCAACCCGAGGTGAGCATAACAGAGAGAGTGAGAATGGTAATAGAGCTAATAGAAAAATGGTCATAAAACTCCTCCTTGTGTGTAGAAAAACAACCATTTGGTCAAAATGGAAAATTTGATGAAACGGACATTCCTAGGGGAAATGTCTGTTTTCAATTCTGTATCACGCACAAAGACTTAAATCTGACACTGTTTTGGTTTTCTCAACAAAAAATATTTTCTTAAGAAAGTGCTTTTTTTAGAAAAGCAATTTCTTTCCAAAGTACAGCTAAACTTTAAAACTTTTTAATAATAACCATTAAGTATCCAAGCTGGTGAAATATTTGGCTAAAAAATTACACATGCTGTTTTCAGCTTCAATGTTTCAGTTAGTACATGGCCAAACCTTTATGGTTTGAGATTTGGGTCAAAAGAAAGTTTAATAAAAAAAGTTGAAACAAGATTATCTTCCCTGTTAACGTTTTTCATTAAAAAAAAAAAAAAAAACAACCAAAAAAAGCATCTATGCGACTGCAGACCCCATGTGGCAGGAAGTAACATTTTACCCCAAAATATACTTTCCTTACTGTACAGTGCTGATGTTACTGGCAATGACTAATCTTGCTAGAACTCAAAGTCTTTCCTCCATCTGTAAAACCAAAATGTCACCTCTTAAGGAGAAATAATCTTAACCCAGGCTACTTTTGAAATACAAACACTTACAGTGTTCCTAAACTCTTTGCAGGCTTAGATACTTAGATTTAAAGTGTCATTTTACTTCATTAAGTAACTACTTAATTAAATGAACAAAACTCCCATTTCCTAATCAGTAGATCTTCTGTCTCTTATTCTGAGTCATATTCCAAGTGACAAAAATTTATTGCTTTTTCTCTCATTAACACTGCAGGGAAATAGAAGCAATGACTGACCTGGATGCTCTTTTGCATCAATAAGAGAATTTTACTAAACTTTATTTTATTTCTCCCACACAAATTCAATAAAGCACACTTTTAACAGAGAACCTAATTTTGCTTGAAGAGCCTTTAATGCTAACGATGCCTAAGGAAGATGCTTTGCTTACAGCACTCGGATAGTACAGAACACTGATAGGACAGGATAAGCGGTCAGATTTTGATTCAGGTTGAGATAGGTGCCTAAATTCTTGGTCCTTTATGTTTAAGAACATCTTTAGGGCTGGTAGTGGCATGCATGAGCTTATTGACAAACTCAGCACAGTTTATAAATACACAATACTCTTTCTTTCTTTGATTGGTTTACAGAAGAGATATACATTTTTAGTACAAATTATACAAAAGACAAGGGTGAGAAACATTTCGCTATAATGTTCATGTGGGGTACATAAATGGAAAAAGACATGGTATGGATGTATGGAAAAACATATTTTTATGCATGTATACTATAGTATGTATAGTATGGATGTTATGCAAATAGAATCATAGAATATCTCAAGTTGGAAGGAACCCGTAAGGATCACTGAGTCTGGCTCCCTGCTCTTTGCAGACCTACCTAAAACTAAACCATATGACTAGGAGCATCGTCCAGATGCTCCTTGAACTCTGACAGGGTTGGTGCTGTGACCCCTTCCCTGGGGAGCCTGTTCCAGTGACTGACTACCCTCTCAGTGAAGAAACTTTTCCTGAAGTCCAATCTGAACTTCCCCTGACACAGCTCATTCCATTTTCTCATGTCCCATTGCTGGTCACCAGAGAGAAGAGATAAGCAACTGCCCCTCAGCTGGCCTCCTTGAGGAAGTTGTAGCCTGCGATGAGGGCACCCTTCAGCCTTCTCTTCTCCAGGCTGAACAAACCAAGTGACCTCAGCCACTCCTCATAAGTCTTGCCCTCGAGGCCTTTCACCACCTTGGTCACCCTCCTCTGAACACATTCCAATAGTTTGATGTCCTTATATTGAGGTGCCCAAAACTGCACACAATGCTCGAGGTTGGGCTGCACCAGTGCAGTGTAGAGTGGGACAATCCCTCCCTTGACCAGCTGGATATGCTGTGCTTCATGCACCCCAGGACACGCTTGGCCCTCTTGGCTGCCAGGGCACACTGTTGACTCATATTCAACTTGCCATCAACCTGAACCTCCAGATCTCTTTCCACGAGGCTGATTTCCAGCCTCTCATTCCCCAAATTGTATCTATAACCATAAGACGATTAGTCTCTGTAATATCTTCACAACTTATATTTGGTTATTTTTTATTTTTCTGATAGATATTTTATGTCTTTTCTGGAAGGTCTGAGCATTTTTTTTTGGCTAGCATTCAGGTTCAATAAAATGTTGACTGAGAGTTTTCCATTCTCTTGATCAAACAAAATTTGTACCCAGAATTCTCCATATCTTAGAGTTTATTAACAAGTAGATCCTATACCTGAAGAGGACATAAGCTCAGCTTTTCAAGCTATATTTTACAGAAATAGAGAAAAAGATACCTCACAAAATTTCCTGCTTAATTTGTGTCCCATAAAGCAATGCCTAACATAAACCTAAAAAAAAATAAAGAGTGAAAGAGAATTAAAAAAAAAAAATTTCCAACCTGAACAAAACAAACCATGCAGGTAAAAGTAGATACTGAAGAAATATATGAGAAAAGAAGTGCAAGCAGCAAGACAACATCAACATCTGGAAGAATGACATGTATGAAACTCATGTGCACTACTCAGTTTGTACTTTATCCTCATTTTAATGTGAGCACATAGATATAATTTTCTTCTTTTATTCACGAAAAGCGTCTAAAGAGGATGCTGTTCTATAGCGAGGCCTTTACGGGTGGCCATAACACCATTCACTTCATTACTCCATCAGAGAAGACCCAGCAGGCAGCCTGTGGTGACCACTGTTATCTATCAGTTGTGTTTTTAGAAACAGAGCTTCTGCTGCCTTTAAGCCTGTTGAGCTTGTCCTAGGATAGCAAAGAAGTGTGAAACAATAAGACAAAACTAATTCTAAACATAAAGTCTTCCAGATGCTCCCTAACGTCTCCAGGCAGTTTAAGAACCGGTATTTTCAGATGGACACAGAAGAGAGGAGTTACAAATCAGAGGACATTTTCAATTTAATCAATCTGAAATGTTGACTGTGCCTGTATGCCAGACCCTGCAATTGTGCAAGGCGTGAATACATATGGCGAGCTGGGTGGGCATAGCAGCTCATTTCAGAAAGACCGTACTTGCATATGTCAATGGCTGCACACAAGAACCGGGGCTTTTCAGCTTGAGCAGGGTGTGCTGTATGCTGCGTTACTAATTTTGTGCTGACCTCACCTGGTTCCAGCAATAGTTGCCAGGTATAAGAGACATCGATGAGCAGCAATCTCAAAAAAAAGAAATTGATTTACTGTCCAGTGTGTCCACCTCTCTTGTTACCCTCACTGAATACAGCTTGCCAACATCTTGGTTCCTGTCCACCAGAGAAAATTAGTTTAACACTCTTGAACTGAAAACTTGGTTTCACCTATAACCCCCTTGTTTCAAATGTCTCTAACTTTCTCAGACTTTCACTATTTGAACTGGAATTTTCCATCCCAACTCTGCGTCCAAAGGTGATTATACATTTTTAAAGATTGTTACAATCAAAGAAAGGAGGAGGTTTTTCTGATTGTTTGTTTTTTGGTTTTTTTAAGAGAGATAAGATTACTTCTACTTTTTGAGTGGATAGCTCTGCTGTCTGGAGCAGAACACGGCGTTTTTCCTCCTCTCCATGCAGGCTTTTTGGGAGTTAGGTTTTTCACAGTTGCTCACTGCTAACACTTGTTCCATGAGACGATGAGTTCAACACGCTCTCAGAGAAAATAGGACTAAAACCCGAGGAAGACCAGCTACCACCCCCAAACTTCTGCAACATTTAGACAGAAATCTTTCTTTCTACCTAATTTAGGATGTGACTCTGAATGTGCTTTTCAAACTAATTTTTTATTCTACTCCACTTATAATCTAATAATGGTTTGTGTCCTACAGTGACTTGAACAGCATGTAAGAGGACTGTTCTGGGCTAATACTCCACTGTACTCATTTGCTCATATGGCTTATTCACATTTCTTACCTGCCATCCACATGTCTTTTAACCGGAAGCCTCCAGGGCGGGCAGTGCTTATGCATGTCTAGCAAGCTGCACAGCAAGGTCCCTCCCCAATTATGGCTTTGCATCTTAGGTGGTGTGGTTGAAAGTTATAGGCAAACACAATCAGAAATACAATGGTCTGATGTCTTTCCGTAGTAGCTTGTGCTAGGTGTTCGCTAATTGTTGTTGTCTCATATGCTTTTTTTGATAAGTCCATTTCTGCTGTGAGTTTGACTGCAGCCACCTCAATGGCTTTTTGACCAGTGTCACAATCATGGTAGTAGATTTGTTAATGAATGACACAGACGTCAAATATATAGCCTCTCCTCTTCTGTTACAGTGCTTTTTAATAGATTTTATTCTTCCTCTGAGCTATCAAGCTCTGTGCTAGATTGCTTCAGAGTGGGGCCAATAAAAAATTTTTTACAATGAAAGTTGTAGAGCACTGGAACAGGTTGCCCAGAGAGGTGGTGGATGCCCCATCCCTGGAAACATTCAAGGCCAGGCTGGATGAGGCTCTGAGCAACCTGATCTGGTTGGAGATGTCCCTGCTCCTTGCAGGGGGGTTGGACTAGATGACCTATGAAGGTCCCTTCCAACTGTAGCCATTCTATGATTCTATGATTCTATGAAACGTCCTTTAGATATCTATGGCAAAAACTATTTATTTGGATTGATGAATTAAAATTTAACTGCCTACGTCTAATTATTAAAATTTATTGCAAATTTTCTGAAAAATTTTCCAGTGCAAAATGCAACCTTAAAAATTAGGAAAATATTAATATTTCAAAAGAGATTTTTAAAATCAAAATATGGTTTTAGTTCAATCCAGGTGAAAATAATTAATGCATAACACTTTGCTAGACTTAAAAAGAACATTTGATTTTTCATCCTGCAATAGAACGCTAAACTACATCTCTCTTTCAGCACATTGTTTTATTGAGACATTTGGGCTCCCTTCTATTCTACAAGCAAGGTTCCCTAGAGCACCACATCTCCCATAACATAATGAATACTTCCCTGTGACCAAGCCAGCTGGTGCATAAGAAGGTAAATCCCACGAGGAAAATAGAGGCACTGGACTCCTAAATGACTCTCATGGAGACACTGTGCGAAAGAAGGCAAGTACTGAATACCCCGATCTCTCTCAGAATGACACATTACAGGTCACCTTAACAGACTGACATGAAAAAAATTATTTGGAGAATAGGATTTGTTTCTGAAAACATATAGAAACACTGGAATTTTCTTGGGTGTATTCGTTCTGCGTAACCATCAGTTCTGCTCCGTTCCCTTTTCTTTGGACTCCAGCCCTAAGAAATGCAACTCACTCAGCATTGTTTGATCAATCTCCCCAATTCCCACTTCTGACAGACATGTTCTTGGTAGCCTTTATTCTTGAACTTCATGCAACTACTTTCATGGGCTTGATAGACAGGATTTTTCCTGTGTTTTCCTTATATTACTTCAGACCATGAGTCAGAGTTTTCAATAGGGATTTTAATTTATTTTTATTGCAAAGCACCTCTTCTTTTCACAGTAATTTCTTGTTTGCCATTCCCTGTAACAGTGTGAGCAATCTTCCTCATTAAATACTTACAAAAATCTTTCTATAGCTGAGATACAAAAGACACACAGCACACCTTAAAGAGCAATGGGGAGAGGTACTTCTGGCAGTGAGCTGCAAATAGGAGATACCAAGTTTTCTCCAACAGGTCCCACAAGGTACAGCCAGCCATGCAGCTGGGTCTTAGGACAGTCCAGCAACAGCAGCCTGGGCAGGCTAATTTAGGAACACTGGGATAGCAGCAAGGTGTTAGACCAGACAATGCTTTCTGTCTCCCGTGGAAGCTAAAAAAAAGAGTGCAGGAAAGGGTCTAATGTGTTGTGAAACTTTCCCCTCCCCTGTTGCTCAGGAACTTTCTGAGCTGGAGACTCGTGGCTTTGTGTTCAACAGCCCTTGATAGACTTTCCTCCATTAATTTGTCAAATTACATTTTAAACCAATTTATACTTCTGGTTTCAGAGTTATCTGTACTTGAGCTTAACTATGTGCCACATGGAAAAGTGCTTCCTCCACTCATTCCAATTCTGTTGCGAGATAATTCATTTCATGTCCTTAGGTCTTAGATGCTCAGAAGCAGCCACAAATCTTCCCCTCCCACCCTTCGCTGCAGCCACCAGCCCTTAGAAAACCAAGTTCTCTCTTCTCCAGGCTGGAGAGTCCCAGGGTACCTCACCATTCCCTGCAAGGGGGCTGCTCTGTAACTGTGTTCGTGGCTGTTGCCCTATCGTTTCTGTATCCCTTGTGCCATTTTTGAGATGAATGACAGGGACTTGAAGCCCACACGGGCACTGTGTGCGATTCTACTTTCTGTTCTGTTTGCTCTTTCTTCCCTCATGGTTCTCAGTGTCCTATTTGCCTTTTCAATCATTGTGAAGTTGTGAAGCATGGACTTGACGTTCCTATGGCACTATCTGCAGTGACGCCAAGCTCTTTCCTGAGTGATAATTAGTGACTCCATGCCCGAGCGCTGTTCTTTGCTTTTCTTGGTGTTTATGTGCTTTTCCTGGCTACCTTATCATCTACTCACCCAATAACTTTCTCCCACAGATGGACCTTTGGATTTCCGAGGCTCTGCCTGTGCCAAATAGTTGTGTTGCTGGCTTGTGTCAGAGTTCCAGCGTGGGAGCTGCGCTTGAGATGTTTGGGAGTTCAACTTGGCTACCACTGCCCTACAAGAAGTTTCCACTCTGTTTTCACTCTTAGTTTTGAAATGATTCTCAAATGTTTCTTAAAACCTCTTGGTACCAAGAGAGTTCATGAGTGTGCCTCCCCGCTGCTTCCTCCCACCCAGCTCTCCTCCTGCTCCAGGAAGAAGACTCACAGACTTTTGTATTGCCCTCTTTGAAAAAGTATGGGTGGTTTTTTTGTATTTGCTTAGCCCTGAGCTCTTTGCTTTTCATGGCCCAAATCAGCAAGCTGACTTATATTCCTTGATCAGCTAGTTTAGCTTAGCCAAGATTCAAAACTCAATCTTGAAGAGAGCTGAACTTTGACATTTTCTTTTCCAGCTGCTTCTCTGAGTTCCAAATGCCATGCGACCATGAAGAAGAGTCCCAGAATCAGAGCTGCTTTCTTCTAACCCTGAACCAGACACTTTATCAACACAGGAAAAAACTACACTCTTTGTATAATTCCTCTTTCCATCCTCCAGGGTAAAGCGCTCTGCAGACCCCTCAGCTCAGCGGAGGGCTACACTTCAGGCAAAGAGCATGTGCACCCTTTAGGGCTGCTGAAGCAGAGGAGCAAAAGTCATTGTGACCACAGGTGAAAGATCATGTCTGAACTCTCCATACCCATTAGCTTTCCCAAACACACAAATCACTTGCTGTAAAATCACATTAACATATACTGTAGTTATCTTACCCCACGGCATGATGGCTGAAAGGAAGGCACTAGGGCACTGCTGGGGCTGGACTCAGAGATGAAGAGGTCTCTTCCAGGATTTTTGCTGTTACTACCTGCCCTCACATCTCATTGGGACATATGGATAGGACAATGACTATTTTAAGCTGTGGCCGCCTTTTCTTTTTAAAAAAAGCAAAAGGCAGCACTCATAGAATTGCTTTTGTTTTGATCAACAAAAACTTAGACTTAATGGCACTTTTGCTGCATGCCTACTACTGAAGGCACAGTGTACAAATTACTGGGGATCTCACCCTTTTTTAACCTATGTGCAAAACCAGACTGCCTGAAAGAACAAAAAAGTCATAACAATTAATTCACTGCAGCTGGTAATGTTAAAAATCCTACTTTATGCGTTAAGCTCATGATGTGCCTCCGCTATTGCTGGTTTCCCACATTCCAAAAACAATATAACAGTCTGTCTTCATGCTAAGCACAATAACGGTGCAACGTTGCCATGACTAGGAGCAATTGTTAAACAGATCTCCTTATTATACATAATTACCTCACTGTCTAAGCAAGCAGCCACACAGAGCAGCTTAATTTTTCTTAAATTTAATTGAAATCTGACAGTACTGCAAACTCTCAGAACATGGTAACAAAAGGGCTCAGTATTCATCAAGTAATTTGTTGCTAATTTTGTTCAGTGCTTTAAAAGGTTGCTGGAAGTAGGGGACCACAAAAGAGAATTTACTGCTCTAAGCTGGGATTTTTATCACTTTCTAAATGACACAGTGAATGACAGGGAAAAGCTGCGTGATAGTGGCTGAGTGGGTATTGATGGCTGCTGCAGCGCTAAATGATGCATTGGCACTGAAATACACTGAAAGAACAAATCATCAGTGATTTTTTTTTTATTTTATTCTTTCAGGAAGAAAAACCCACATCAAGAATTGCAAAACCTGACTTGGATTTGTTAAAAAAATTAGATAAAAGAAACATGCAGCAGACAAGGCTGGTTGTGTGACCATGCTTTCTCACCCATAGCCGCAGCAGCACAATAGGCAAGGGACTCTGAAAAGCGCAAGAACAGTTTTGAGGAGATACAGGTTGTGCTTTTCACGAATCTGACAAGCTCTGGAGCATGGCTGGTAAACTGCAGGAGGTAAAAAATTTTAAAAAAAATTGCATGGGAAGGGGGCAGTACTCTTTCTGTCCACCTTTGTACACCCAGATCTGGTGCCTATATTAAAAAGCTGGTTGTCTTCATCGATAGATGGGGACAAACTCTTCCAGCTGCTCATGCAGAGCAGGCATGAAAAATAGTTCCCTCTGATCTCTGCTGTCCAAACCAGACTTGATGCAATGCATGATGCATAATAAACATAATATCCACTACTTTGTCTAACAGTAGGGCAGTGAACTGGAGACCTCCTAAAACATGGAACAAGTATTTCTCCATCTCATGCTAATACGTTTTGGGTATGAGAAGTATGACCAATTTGCTTTCCCTGTGGTTTAGGCACCAGAGATACCTAACCCATGCCAACCAGGCGCTACAAGTGCATGCACTGGTGTTTGTAGGCCATGTTTCCGGGCTGGCCAAGTTCAGCCCTGTGATGTTTCAACAGCACAAAATGTGCACAGAGTAGGTGGATCTAGATTTCTCTTTAAACAGAATGGGTCCAGGGACTTATAAACAATGTCAGCTGGGGGGGCGGGCTGGACCGATGAGTGATCTGGAAATTCCTGACACTTTGCACCCGTTGGCTGGCAGAGCTGAGCTCTGTTCCTGCTAAAACCACAGCGGTTGTGCTCCAAAAGTACAAATAGTGTAGGATTAGAAAGGAGATGACCTCACTGATGAGATCTGGGCTCCACCCTCCTTTCTCCATGGGGGGTGATAGCGGCCGTGTGAATGACTGCAAGTTCCCTGCATCCTGACGACGTGGTCTGGACATGATCAGTGACCTCATGGGCTTATTATTGCTTCTTACTTCACTTGCATTTTTTCACTTGCGTTTTTCATTTACCCATCCAATATTTTAATTCTCTCAGTATTTCTTAAGCTACTCTTGGGTCCTATTATCAGCAAAAAAAAAGGGAAACTAAGAATAATTTTGCTTACAGAGCTAGGGTAGAGGTCAGTCTTTGGCAGCAAAGATGTTTGTAGTTCTACTAATACAAAACTCATATTTAAAAAAACCCCAAAAAACAATAAATCAGATCTCATATGTCCTAAACAAAATGAGAGTTCACCTGCAACACTCCTTGTCTAAACAGGTCTGCTTCCTGACAGACCTTTGAGAGGCCATCACAGATCACTGTGAGGATGGTCATAGAACACATGTAGGGAAGGGAAGAGCCAAAAAACAATCCAGCAGTCTCTGTATACTAGACTGTTCCTTGGGGCAGCAGCTAGAGCAATGCGTCCCAAGGAGTCCAAGGAACAGTGCTGATGCAATGCCTACACTGTTAGCAGTAGCAGGCTGAGAGATAGAAATGAATACGTTTGAGCAGCACTAGAGCTGCTCTACACGCTCTGTGGAGTAGAACCATTTGGATAATCGTGGAGTACACTCGGCCAACAGGAATGCATGGAAATAACACATGGAGAGAAAGGGAACCACCTTTGCGGCACAAATGTGACCAGAGAAAGGGTTTTTAGAAACCACGGGCTTCTATATGTTACCTTGATTTACTTTGGCTCAGTTAACCAGTGTTCTCAAAACAGGAATTAAAAGTACATGTCAATAAAAGTGAATGAGCATCTACAACCTGGGTAGGTCAATAAACCTTTCATAAATAAATCACTAGAGTGGCTTCAGTAGCAGCTCAGAAATGACATGCTTTGATTTTAAGAGCTACACAGTTAAGGAGGCCATTGACAACCCAGGGATGCGTGAACCAACTGCATTAACGGAGAAATACTTAGCATGCTTAGTCAAGTCAGCGCAGACTAAGACCTAAAGTCTGTCCTTTCACACCTCTCCCTGGGCTGTGAGGAAACCAGAGCTCTGCATTTTTGAGAGCAGGGTGCCTGTCTGAGAAACTAGGCGTGCATTCATAGGAAACTTCTGTTTTTTACTGGTTTTACCTTTTTTTTTTTAGCAACTTTTTACACTGTATACCTTCTTGGTCAAGCACTAAAAGGGAGGCAGGGGCAGATTTAGCCTGAAGGAGAGGTGAGTTTTGTGCCCCGTAGTGAGTACTGTGCAGTTGTGAGGTGGCAGGTGAGCCTGCATGTGGCTGCAATACCCTCAATACCCTGACTACAGCTACGAAGGGTACTGCACGGGTGAGGAGCAAGCGTTGCATTTAGGAACAAGTGTGTCGCTATTCCTCATTTTGTGGCGAACGCATCATTGCAGGAATCTGTAACCATCAGGTCAATTCAGTAAGCAAAACAACAATGAGTCAAAGCTGTTGGATGGCAGTGCCACCATCTTGGCTCCAGCTTGAGGAAGCCTTGACTCTGAAAAAAAAAACGCATCGCTTTCCAGAAAAGAGAACAACAAAAAAAAAAAAACCAAAAAAAACCCCACGTAAATTGGAAGTTAAATGCCCCCACACCACAGACACACATTTGTGTGGCTCAGAACCTGACATACAGGCAGCAGGGCAAGGAGCTTTGGGTATTTGTGCTGAGATGCTGAGAGGGGCTTTGGGGGCAAGGTAAAGCAGGTGGGGCAGTTAGAGGCCACATCAGGGAACAGGGATGAAGCAGAGCTTTTATTCAGGTAATAGTGTGGCCTCCCAAGCACCACTGCTGAGTCAGCTCACTTAGGGCTTCCACCTGGAGCCTGCACCTGGAAAGCTTGTACATGACTGCTGGTAGTGATCTCTGGGACATGTGAGGGCCTGTTTTGCTCCAGGAGATGGTGGCATGGGAGGCCAGCCTGGCCTGGGTGAGGTGCTGGGGAGAAGCAGCAGCGGGAAGCATGCGCACGTCAATCAGTGGCTGGTGTTGCAGTGTCATTAAGCAGAAGAGGTTAAAAATAGGATTTTGCAATCTAGCGAGCGGAAACATCAACCAGATGGCAGCGGAAGGAAAGAGATGCTATTCCTACCCTCTAGGTAAGGTTTTTTGTGAAATCATTAAGTATCAGAAAACTGGAGAGGAAGAAGGCACTGTGCAGCCCTGTGTCAGCAGGTCGGTGAACCCAAGCTCTCTCATGGGGTCGATGCCTGTCTTTTGCCTCTGGTGTGGCTTATGGGGGCTACCTTGGTCCTACTAAAAGTTGTGATAGAGATGGAGTGAGCAACTTCTACCCATTGGGGCAGGATGTCATGTCCGCTGTGGGTGGTGGCTGAGTGGAACTGCGCTAAGGGAGGCAAATGGTGTTCTGCTTTTGCTTGGTGTCTGTGGGTGCTGTGCTCATGTGTGAAGCTTTGGCTTTCACCTCAGGTGTGTTGGTATCTCCTCAGCCAAATACTGATAGGTGTGAGGTTGCTCAAGTCAGGTGTCTCTCATGTTGTGTACTGGTATGGAGAAAGGGTCGGTTAGGGAGCCCCAGCACCGGGTCTTGTCCCACTGGCAGGATGAGCCTGCCGCCAACCAAACTTGCGTGAGAGAAAGCAGAGGATGGTCTTTGTGTTGCCAAGCTGATAGTGACTTATCCTGTGGCAAAGGATCAGCTGCTGTTACCGGTGGTGCTATTGGGTCATGGCAGTCTCAAGAGGATGTCTGCTCCTGCTGAGAGGAGCAAGGTCTGGCCTGCTCTGTGTCCAAGCTAGGACAGCTGTCTACTTTGTTCCAGGCTGAATAGGTATATGGTGGCCTAAGTGCCTGGCAGAAATTAAACCTGCACCCCCTGCCACAGAGAGCGACAGGCCTTCTGTGCCCACCACCTGCTCTCCTTCCCCCTGCTCCCACCACTGCTCCTGGCTCTGAGGCCTCACCTTCTCAGCTGCAGTGCTTTTTGTTCCGCAGACAGTGAGATGCAAAAAGCTATCATGGGACAAGGGTCATAGAATGGCCTATAGAATGGGTCACTTTCTTATCCAGTTTAACTTCTTCTTTAAATTAAAATTCTCAGGTGAAAATCTGGACCTAGCATTTGCCTAAAATAAATCCTTGGAATAAGGAAGCACCTTATGTAATAGGAAGAGATGAAAAAGGAAATTACTATGTGTTAACTCCTTTGTCACTTGTTGTATCTCTACATCGTTCAGATGCTTCTCTGTCACTTCCCTCACCTCTTGCCCAGTATGAAATAACATATGTGGTCATGATGCGAACTTGCTGAAACAGAGGGGGATGAGGCTATGCTGGGACTTGTTAGTTGTGCAAAAGGGTCACATAGCACAATAAATTAGCTAAAGTACTTCTTACGGCTTCCTTTCTCTTAATTCATAATGGATTTGCTCTATACAAGTAAAGCTGTATAGTCATGTGTGAAAAGGTGCTCTGATGAAATGAGTGTTGCCTAATGGAATCAATACAAAAATATCTGATATTAATTTTCCAGCTACTATGAGTGAAAATTGTGGAAGAAGGGATCCTCTTGCAGATGGGCAAACCCTGTGACTCCCTCAGTTATCCCCCACTTAAAAGCTATCAATTTAGAGCTGTCCCGTGTATTGCCCTGTGAATTGAACAAGCCTTTTCTGTCTTTAATTAAGGGTGACAAACTCTTTGAACATCACAGCATTCGTCTGTTCATGTGTGAAAAGCCTAGTGTAACAAAAGAATTTAATCAAACTACAAGCCTAATAAAGACTACATTGCCTGAACTAAATGATGTTATTGCTGCTGCAGCTCATAGTTTTACATTTAAAAAAGCGGGTCAGAGTGTTCATTCATCTTGATTAGCAATGCCAACCTAATTACTTCTGGAGGAAACAGTAATTAGCTGGAGTCTCACCTCATTAATCATGACATTCTTCTAGCAGACTATTTTTATCTGATAAATGGCTTGGATTGGAACAAGGTGTATATTTGAATTCTAGTTAATTGTACACAGCTTGCTGCATAACATTTCACATTTTTATCATTTAACTGCTTCCTTCCTGTGAATCTCTCAGCCATTTTTTGCAGGCTGTTCATGTTGAATAAAAAGTGAATGGCCCACGTAAGATATGTCAGCTTTAATTACGGATAGAAGTTAACTGAAGGTGTGTTCCAACAGCAAGGAAATGCAGCAGTTCCTGCCTGCATAGGAGACTAAAGGGATCTTTTCTTAGGCAGAAACCAGTGCACAGCTACTATTGCACAAAGGTTGGTGCTGATTGCTCTTCACAGAAGCCTGAGTCAAGATTTTCAATGGGGACAAGACAGGGGTTGGAACTAGATGATCTTTAAGGTCCCTTCCAACCCAAACCATCCTATGATTGGTGATTAAACAGATTCATGCTCTTAAAGGCAATCTCTTGGAGGTGTCGCCATTTAGGCATCTCAAAGTCAGTGCATGCAAATTGCCAGTCACTTCTGATGGTATTGACTATTATATGGTTTCAAAATGTGTTTTTTTAGAAACTTAGTTTTGCATTTATTATGCATTTATTAAAACCAGTGAGGAAGCATGTGCAAAGCATGATTTCCTTATTTATCTAAACTGTAAGAACTGGAAAACAGGAAGAGCGTGGAAGCTGTAATTCCAGATTCAATTTTCTAATAAAACTAACAGGTTCTAATTTTCTAGAGAGGATGATTATGAGTGTGTTAGGCTGGGAACATCAGATTTTCAGAGGCAGTAAAATAAATTGATCTCTGGATGCATGCTTCTAAAGCCTATGCCCAGTGTATCCCTGTTACTGGTCTATCATGAAGAAAGTTCTCCTGCATAAGGCAATGTTTATTTTATATATATTTTAACAGTGAAATAAAGGATTTACATTTTCCTTACCTACAGTCTATCCTTTTTAACGTGCAGTATGTTACCCTGAGACAATGTCAGAAGATTAATAGCAAATCATAGGAAAAAGAAAAATTAATTTCTTTTTTAAAGTAACAAATATTGTTAAGTTTATACTTGGCATTAATTGTATAGAACGCTTTACATTTTCAAAGCACGTAAAGCTTTTAATTTCCTTTGAATTAGTAGAGAAATTTGCTGTATTTTAAGAGTTGATCTGTGTTCTAGAAGTAGCTTATTTTTCTGTAATCAAGCAAGTTTACTCTTACTAATATAAATGGAAACTACTGGCTATTTCTAAATGCTTCCCGCAGGAATGTTTAGCTGTAGCTGTGTCACAGACTGAGCTGCAACCCAGCAGCCATTGGGGTACTGCTGAAACTTGTCAATAAGAGAAAAAATATTGCTGACAATTTTTGAGAAATCATCACATTGTTTTCATCTTAATAATTAAAAAAAGAGTACGCTGCACTTTTATGCAAGTGTTTTTAAAAAAAGGTTTTTTGGGGGTCCTCTTTCCCTGTCTTTCAACTACAAAAAGATAATGGAAAACAGAAGAGGAGAAAATCCAGTGTCCCTAAAATTCAACAAACAAACACTCCCCCACTAAAAACTTGGGAAAAAAAAAAAAAAGTAAAAACATGTTCAATGCGTATTTTAAGTAACAGACAACTTTCATTCTCAAAAGATGACAAATTGAAATCGCCTCCACACAGTCCTGATACAGTAAAAAGTTTCTTAACTTCTCTGGTAGAAGAACCTGTGCTTTTTTGTAGATATGAAATATCTGCGGAAAATAGGTGTATTTGATGCATACATATACTACATAGAAGTGACTTTTTGATATTAAAATTATTTATTTAAAAGTCTGTTTCAATAACTGGTATTGTTTCTAATCGTTAACTTTGTTATTAGGATCCAATATGCTCTAGGCTGATTTCTTTGATCGTGGGTCCTGGTTACAGTGTTGTGCTAGAGGCAGTACTTGTCAGCTGTTAGAAATGTAGGAGTTTTGCTAATGACTATATACTTATAAATTAATATAAACCTAGTAAATATCTAATGAAAATCATAGACTTGTTTGCCTGCATATTACTTTTGTAGATATCACTAATGTCTCATAACTTCCATCATAGCTCATTTCCAGATGATTCCACATACCTAGAGAAAATTACTTTCCAACTTCTAATAGGTTAGAAAGAACTCATACTAAGATTTTAATATTTAAGTAGTACTTTTCTTCTGACTCTTTGAAGGAATTTATAAACAACTAACTAAGCCACTCTTGCTCTTCTTCTGATAGAAGTTGGCATTACCATGCCCAGCTTAGAGGAGGAACTGAAACCCAAGTTGCTTAAGGACAACTTTCTGAAAGGGAGGTTAATGTACGTAGGGCTCAGAATAACCAACCTTTTCTGCACCTACAGATCAAAAACTCTGCATATTTTAAATTTGAGCTTTGTGACTCACCAAGGGAGTAAAGTACAGAGCTGAGAGTAGAATCTCAAGGTCCTTGTTATGCACTCTCTTTTCCAACCATGAGACACTGACTCAAATGTTCCTCTTACTATAGTCCTCTCTTCAGTTAAATTTCTTCTGGAAGTGGACTCTTCAGTCAAAGGGCCAAGCTGATATGATATCCGCATAGAACACTGTTTCTCACCTTGAAATCCATGACAAAGGGAACTGAGCGTCAGTTGTGTAATTTCATTGATGAATGCTGTACAGAAGTAGTGAAAAATAGCCAGCTGTTTGACTTCCCAGCCCTTGTGACTTAGGTAGTCTGAGATACAGAGAGAAAAAAAAAAAGGCCCTTTTGTTGGTCTGAATGTGCAAATTCACCTTCCCATCCATTGGCGGGGGCTGTGGGGAAGGGGCCAAGCAGCCACAGGTAGAGCAGGATGGACCAGGTTGCTGCTCTGGTGGCTTTGGTTCATTCTGGTCCCCCTCTGCTTGCTGCTGCAGAGCTGTAAGTAGCACTAAAGCTAATCTCCAAATTCCTTACTTCAGTCCCTTGTAATGTATGTCTTGATTCCCTTCTAGGAGGCCTGCAATACAGAACACTCCTACCATCTTATTAATCTACTTGCCACGGGATGTGAGTGCCATTTTTTCCTTTAGTATGTTATGTGGGATAAGATCATGCCTATCCCGTCCCATTGTTATCTCATTTATAGCACCTTGTTTAAAGCATGTGGTCTCAGGCTCAGGTATTGTACGGTCTTATTGCAGGCTCTGCCAGAGTCTTATTCTGTGTTTGCACTGAAAAAATTTTCAAATGTCTGGAGGTAAACTTTTACAAATTAAAAGTCAATTAAAAATATTCAAAATTGCTACTGCTTGGTAACCAAAAGGCAAAAGTAAATGCAGTGTTTCTAGACATCAAGCGAGAAGGAATGAGTCTGGGCTTACAAACAAGGGTAAGGGATTTCAGTGACATGACTTCCGTCACTGTCTAAACCTTCCATTAGCTCTGTCCTTCAGACTAAAATGACTACATGGCCATTGAGGGATTCCTGCAGGGCTTTAAGCTTGCCCATTCCTGTAGCTGAACAGAAAGCCAACATAAACTAGAGAAAACATTTGACCAATTTCATTCTTTTTTAATAACTATTGTTCTTTTGGTTTTTGTAGCAGCATAAGGTGGACAAAATATGGTACTGTGAGCAACTGGTTTGTGGGAAAAATTAAAAAATAAATCACAATGTAGAGGCAGAGTGACTGTGCATTAAAAAGATGGATACCCTCCAGGTATAACCATGCATTGGCATGATGATAATCAGACTTTCAGTGTAAGACACTCTCTTGGAAAAGACAAGTTATGTGATATTCCTGATTGCTGAAGACTAACTTCTGCCTCCTAATTTTATATTGGCTTGAAGTTATCTAACTCACGTCAGAAAATACATATAGTAAACCAGATATTTTAAAAGTTTCTAACACATTTTAAAATAAAATCTAAGGCATAACCTTATGATTGAAAGATTAAATCCTGCCCCAGCCAATAAAAATAGATTTTTAAAAAGTGAAACTATTTTAAGCACAGTGTTGGCTGTACTAGACAATTTTAGTTAGGTCTATATCTCAGTCTTGTCAGAGATTAGCATAGTCCAGAAGGCTGCAGTCAGTACGCCAAAAAATCAGAACAGCAGAGGTGATAAAAAAGTATTAAATTGATAGAAAACCTATGTCTATAAATAAAATGAGACAGTAAATGTGTACCTGGAATATAGAAGTAAGATAAAGATAAACTTTAGAAACTTGTCGCAGATGAAAAATAGAAGAAACTCTCAGGACAGAATCCAATCCTGTTGAATGCAGTGGGAATTCTGCCACTTTCGTCTTTTTGTCCAGGATTTTTTTCATACAGAATAGGCCCTTAGCTGGCACACGCTGTTGCAGTTTGATGGTTTTTCATGGAATTATGACATGTTTTTAACAATGTAGAATGGACTCTTTTTGAGGCTTTGCACCTTTTGCAGTCCATATCAATGTTAGGAAGTTAGATCATTGAAAATTTTACAGGAGAAAGAAGAAGTGAGATCCCCTTTTTCTATAATGTCTTTCATTGGCAACTGAAAAAATTCAAGCCTAAACTTGTAATGCTTGTTACTCTTATTTTTCCTCTTTTAATTTTCTCTTTGCTTGCTTTTATGTATGAGATTTAAAAACCTAATTTGTGAAGAATTTGCAGGTGATCCCTGAGGTCTTGTTAAGCAGCAATGGTATCTAAACTGAAAATACTGCCACACAGGGACATCCATGTTGTTGTAAGAGCTTCATCTGTGAACAGACCCTCACAGTGTACACACTTAGGAAACAAATGTGGTCTCAGTCCCAAAGACTGTACAGTCACAGTCCAAGAGAAGACACCTGGAAGCATTCCAAGAGTTTGCAAGGGCACAAAAACTCAGTATCTATGAGCTTAGATTGACTGCAGTCTCAGCTGAGTAAGAAGTAACTGTTTTGTTTTGTTTTGGTTTTTACATCACAGCTTTTGAAAATATACAGTATTTTGTGAAAAAAAAAAGTTTCAGTCTGCACTCGTTAAATCCTGAAGAGCTATTACTTCCTATTTCTGGTGTTGCACCACTGTTCTGAGGACTGATATAACTGTTTCATGTCAGGTGTAGTTTGTGGAGGGCATGTTGTTATATCACGAACTGCCAGGGCAATCCTTGGTGACTGTTTATCTTTTTAATAGTATATCTTGGCTCAGACTTTTTTTCTCTGTGAAGCTATGTACATTTCCATTTTTTCCAGGAGAGGTAAAGAGGTAGCGCTTCTGCTCATCTTGAATTGTCACATACGCAGAACACTTCTATATGTCTCCTGTTTCTGACTTAGAAGCACCTCAGAGCCTCTGTCATACATTTGAATTTTGGCTTGATTTGGTTATTCTACTCATTTGTAGACAGTATACTGCAATTATTCTTTACCCCAGGGGTTTGTTTGTACTGAGTCACTGAAGCTGAATAGCCCTTCCTTATGCATATTTTCTTTGCAGATGTAATTTGCTCACTTGATTTATTAGTGTGTTTATGCTACTTATGTTTGATCTTGATTATAAAAAAGTGCTCATTGTTGCCCTGAGTTGTAGATAATGCCTGGCATCCATTAACCAGCTTAATTTAAAGTGTAATTTTAAACTGATCTAGTAAATAGGTAGAAGAGGTGGTGTAGGGTGAAGTGCTCTAAATGAACACCTTTTGTTTGTGATTTAGCATGCTAAAGAATGTGCGCAAGACTAGTACTCTCATGCCGTTTGGTTACCTACTGCAAGCTTGATTGCTGTTGACCGTGTGCCCATGTTCGGACCATAAAAGCACTTGGTAAGGAACGAGCAGGACAGAAGATGCAAAGGAAACTATACTTTAATCAATACCACAGGCAGCCCTGCAGGACTTTGCGCTTGTTTAAATTGTTTTGCAAAAATGGTCTGAGGCCGTGGTTTCATTGTGGAACACTCTTGAGCATAAGCTTGTCCTCCCATGTTGGCAGCAGCAAGCTGCTGGATCAGCTCAACGTGTTACCACCATAACTTCATCCCAAGTTACTGCTGGGCCAGGTCAGCAGGTGCTCAGCATCTGGTCAAGGCTGGTAGTACTTTGCTGCTTCAAATTCTGGCACTGTGAAAGGATCCCCAGGGAAAGGATGATCAGGCTCAGACCACCGGAGTCCAGCACTGGGAGTTAAATTTACCTCTGAGAGAACTCTACTGAGTTCCAGAAACAAACTTGACCCAGTGAACCTGACTCCTGCATGCGATAATGCTGCCTCATGCATCTGTGGCTTCTTTGCAGGACTGGAACAGCAGGAAACAAGAGGAGCAAAGATGAGAATCAGCATGTACAGAATTGTGTATCTTTGTAAGCATCTGGTATAACTAAATTTTGTGTAAAAGGCACATATGACGTTGAAGTGTCAATTTGACTTCGGGTAACATTCAATAATCTTTTTATTCCTGTTTAAAAATTGGCTTAATTAAAATGTACAGAGTGTTCCCATGATGAGTATTGTTTCTAAGCTATGTCTCTCTTTCAAATTCCCAGTATAAACAATCCTGTAAATAGGTAATTAAAACCATCTGCTTCTTAGTAGCCCAGTTACCTTTGCAGCATCATTTACATTTTTCTCCCCTTTAACTTGGGGAATTAAACTGTCATAATTCTTACTTTAGTGGATAAGCCATTACAAAAAAAATGATTGTGGCACCTAATTTGTCAAGAAGAAAAGACATTCTCTATT
The DNA here is from genome assembly GCA_009806455.1 of Tetrax tetrax. Lineage (NCBI taxonomy): Eukaryota > Metazoa > Chordata > Aves > Otidiformes > Otididae > Tetrax > Tetrax tetrax. Next base: position 69,208 of record WHYT01015023.1, read on the forward strand.
AAATTTCTCTTCCAAATATACTGTTCTTCATGGCCATGCAAAATTGTGCCTTCAGATGATGGACATACCTATAAAATTTAATACAGCACAAGGTAACTTAAAATAATGCAGTTACTGTCTGTGATCTTACATGCCTCCTTTTCTATGAAAACACTGCTTTTTATCTTGTCATCAAGGGTAAGTATTGATGTCTATGGAGCTATTTTGAGCTAAGGATCTGGCCCAGTTTTTTAGACACATTTCACAGAGGAGTAAATTGAAACTCAGATTTTAAAATCATTCTTAGAAGTGGATAAAAATGGAGTTCTGCCTCTTGGTCACCTCTTTTTAAGAGAGAGAAAATGAAGCTATTTTACAGTAATCTCACTGATAATGTTATGACTATAGGGAGAAGATTTAAATGCATTGAGGTAGCTGCAGAAGTCTAGATTGTACTTCCTAGAGATTCTTGCTGAGGCCCTGAAAGAAATGTATGCTCGTTAGCATGGATTTGTGGACCTGGAAGCACACCATGCTGATGTCAACACACTGATCTTGGTGGTAAGCTAGGTGTTGGGAGTTAATGCTGGTATCTCTGCAAAGCATTGAGCTGTGTTGGTACTGAAATACTTTTTTGTTTCTTTACTTAGATCATGTATGACTTGGATTATGTGGCAGGGCTTAGTTAATGAGACAAAACCTTATTGGATGAATTTGTGGTGGGCAAGCTAAAGTAACTGGAGATAGAACCAGAGTATGGCATTTTGTTTTCCCTTCCAAAGGCCTTGCTCTGGCTGCCCTAGTTCCTATTGACTCCTGGTAGAAGGGAAGGGAAAGGGAGAAGAGCTCTGGTCTCCTGCTCCCTTGGGAGGTAGGAACTGAGGTTGAGAAGGAGAGAAACAGGGACCTCCCCATGGTCTGGCTAGAAACTCCAGCAGGAGGGACCTGCACCCTCTGAGAGGGTGACATAAATTACTTTCTTCCAATAGCAGAGGAGGAAAAAAATGTTTTCTTCCTTTGAGTCTTCTCCGTTTTTCTTCAAGCTCTTGGGAACTTCTGTATGTTATTTCTGTGAGAGAAGAAAAAAATGTGTGGTTTTGTTTTTGTTTTTTTTTTTTCCCCTACCTTCAAAATAACAAGTCCACTGCTAATTACTGACTTGTAAATTCTGGATTGACATTGTAAATGCTGGGACATTGCCATATTCCATCTGACTGGTATGTTTAAGACGCAAGTCTACTTAAAAGGGAGCGGAGGCTACTTGTCATCACAACCCATGCAGAAACTTGGTAATTAACCCCCATTGTCTCGAGGGCACTTCCTGAAACTAGCCTTCACAACCAAGCCCAACCAACGTCAGTCATTTACCTCCATTTAGAGAACAAAGCAAGCAACGTTGTTGCAACATTTGCTATTAGGAGGGTTTATTCTGAAACTGGAAAAAAAAACAAACCCAAACAAAAACCCAAACCGAAACAACAGAGAGCAACAAGGTTCTGTTGACCTTGGGTTTTCTTTAAAACTCAAGGTGAAGCTTGGTGGTGAAGAGAGCTGATTGTGCACAGGTATAACAAATAACTTATGACCACTTTGGGGAGGCAACAGTGGGAAAACAATATCAAATGTCCATGGGATTTAGGAATACCATAAATCACAGAATGACCAGCTGAAGTTAGAATTATACTTTTTTTTTTTGCTATGCAGGTAATACAAAAGTAGGTTTTGGATTTGCATTTTAAGAGCTTGTTCATTAATTTTTATTCTGGTCTTCCCACTTCACATACTGTTTTCTATAAGCATACAATGTCTTGCAAGCATTTTGTTTAAAGAAACCTGATCTTGCTTATGGTGGTTATGGTTTAGCTTAGAAATAGAGTGGGGGGAAAAAAAGTCCACCAAAACAAAAAGATGGAAATGCTTTTGAGGTTTAACCATAACAGGGTGAGTTACTTGCAGAAGGTGTTTTGCCCAGGAGAACAGGCACATCATTGGCCTTTGCTGCGTTTGCAAGGACTGTTTGCAGGGTGAGGAAGAGTGGGGACAGCCCCGAGGTGGCTCAGAGACTCCAAGGAGGAGTCTCCTCTGAGAAGGAATACTGCCACAGACCTTTAGAAATCCTTGCAAGGCAGGCAAGAAAAAGTAAATTTTTTTCCTGCAATTTTAGGATCCATGTCCTAGAAGTGCAATCTGTGTTAAGAGAAAAGAGTTCTTACTGGCAGCATAGATAAAGTATTTGTAATGAGGGAGTGAAGGGTGCTCTCCCAATGAATGGTACCTCTTACTGAAGAAGATGGGGCTGTAGGAAAGAGCACATACTTTGGAAGCCAGGTGCTGGAGGTGCGATTTATTTATTTATTTATTTATTTATTTATTTTTTTTAGAAGTCAAGACATACTGTTCTTGATTAATAAGAAGGAATTTGTGTGAGTATACATATGCAAACATATTTTGATTCTTGTCAGGTCTGGTAGCATCTTTTTATATTCAAAGCTGAGATACCATTGGAAATGTGACCAGGGATTTGGTTACCTTAGGGGTACTGGGAGAAGTAGTTAGTTAATAAAATGCTCTGAAGAGAAGTTCCTTTGTAAATCCTACCTCTGTTTTTATTCTCACCAAGAATGCTGCTGAGCTTGCTGTTCAGTTTGAGAGCCAGATCTTCAACTGATATAAATCAGCACAGCAACATGCTTTCCAGTGAAGCTACCTTTGATTTGCATCTGCAGAAGATCCGGCTGCCTTGAATCGATGACGCTACAAACTTCCTTTGTACAATTTCTGTTTAAAGACTTTCTCTTGTATTTATAGCCAAATAATTTGTTATCTTAATGATATACACAAAAATATATGGGCCAAATTCTACCTTTGTTACCTCACTGTGAATCGCAGTCGTTGTGTTGCTGTCAGTAAATTTTATCTGCTATCCAACTGTATAGCTGAAAAGGGAGCTTCATCCTGTTTGTCTGTAGAGTTTCCAGTGTGGGCTTCTGCAAATATTTTGCTTTGTAACCAGTAAGCATTTGCACACCGGTTTAGTAACCCTGACTACAGTGGAGCTATGTCTGTTTACACTTACTTGCGCCAAATTTGTGTAAAGATTCTTAATCTTATTTTATGAACATAAATTATTAGGTTTTATAACTAGAAATGGGATAAATTCAGATCTTGTAAGTGGGAGCTCTGGCTTCTTTGATGAGGGAATTGTGTGATTAAACTCACCGGTATAAATTGCATTCTCTTTTGTATGTAAGAGAAAGAGACACTTTTTTTCCAACAGTTCATATTCAACATAATTTTCCACTAAGGAGAGTGCAGCAGCTTGCCAGAGTTGTCACACGCCTTGATGTCTTTGAACTTCTTCCTTGGAAGCTGCTGAAATCCTTCATGCAACTGCTCCACTTGGGCATAATCCAGGAAGAGCTTTCTCCAGCTGCTTTGGTTTATTATGTATCGGCTCCCAGAATCTGAGATCACAAGTCAAGCAAAAAGGCTAAATGTAGATGCATACAGAACAGCCGGCGATCTCTGAGTCTGTGTGCCAGGAAGCCCCCCTGACCTGTTCTCAATGCTAAGGTTCCCCAAGTTGCTTTCTAGACCTCTGGGATTTTGACTGTTGATGATAACAGGCCAACAAATGTCATGCTGCATTTATAGGACAAAGGAAAAGTAAGCAGTAAAAAACCTCCTTTTCCTCTATATTCACCGTATGGGGAGAGAAGCCCATTCCACATAGCCTCCCTTGCAAGCTAGAAATGAAGTGCTAAAGCTAAAATCTTGGGACTTAGGAAAACAGGAAGGAGGAAGGATGAGATTCAAAGCAGTGAGATACACATCTTGCATGCTAAAAGACTATCCCTGCTATTGCTTTTGGTCATGCATATCCATTTTTATGTTTTCAATAGTTTTCTGTTCTGCAGATTCAGGGCATTCAAGCTTATCAACATTTCCTTGTGGGAGAGAAGCTCCTACTTTCTATTTGATATGAAAAATAGTACCTTATTCCAATGGCACAACTGTCAGGTAAAGAAATAATGATTGAGGTAAATAAAGTTTATCCAGGTTAGAGTGGGCTCCTTGTTGCTGTAGCTATGGTATGGTTGGTGGCTATGTGTCTTCAGTCCCCTACTGGCAATGCAGCAGGTATGTTCTGCCAGGCTACACAATCTTCCACCCACCAGCCTCCAGGTATTGGCACTCAGGTCTGCCTCAGCTCTGCCATCTGAGATAAAGGTTAGTTAGTCTGGATTTTCTTTTTCTCTCTCCATCCCCACCTCCTCCTCTTCACCCCCCACCCTGCTTTGCGGTGGTGTGTTGTGGGATCAGCCAAGTGAAAAAGAAATAGTTGAGAGGGGTGGTATTTGTTCATCGTTGCATCACAAATCCAAGTCTGAAGTAGTACTGAGAAATGTAATGGAAAGCCGAAGGTTGTGATGGCAGTGTCTGCATCTGGGAGCCCCGGCAGGGAAACAAGGCAGAGAAAGGCTCTACAGAAGCGTGCAAAAAGGCACAAACCCTGCACGCACATGGTTGCTGGCCAGAGAAGAAACCCGGAGGCATAAGGAAGGCTTTATATCCCTTGTCCTCCCTGGCATTGCAATAGATCTTGGACCTAATAGCTGGACACAAACATTGCTGTGCCCAACAGCTGGATGGACTTCTTGGCACTGCCCACACTCTGATGTTTCTGAGCATGAGAGAGTAAAAACTGTTTCATTTCAGATCTTATAATTAAAAATAAAAAACCAAACCATTGTTTTCCCTTCCTATGTTGCTAATACAGTGTTGCAGCAGTATTTTCTACAAGATGAGGACTGTCAGGAATGGAAGATGACGGGATTACCAGAGCTTCAGGACTCCAACCTAGTCCAGCTAAGTGTTTAGGCAGATGCCTCCTTTCGCAGAAGTGAATAATCCCAATTAATTAAGAGGATTCTTAAGTGCTTTCCCAAAATGCATCCTACAGGATCAAATACACTTTCTTCCTGGAGTTTTGATTTTTTTTTTTTTCTTTTATTCTATCTTTTATGATTTAAGAACAGCGTTTGAAAAACAGCTGCTGTGAAGACTTAAAGATCCTCTGTAATTCACATGTTCTAAACTCAGCAATCCTAGGATACTTATGTTCTTTTACAAAGCAGGACGGGGAAAGGACATGCAAAAGTCTTCAAGATGCTACTTTAAAAAAAAGACTTTAGAGGAAGAGGGGGACGTTTTATCCTTTCATAGCTCAGGAAAAATATGTCAGATTTATGCAGATAATCAAACATTTCCTCCATACCTTTTTTTTCTTTTTTTTTTGAGATCAGAATGTGACTGCCTCTTTCAGTAACATCTAAGCACTTTATAACTTGAAAAACTATTGTCATATTTTTATATGTATCATGTGGAAGCTTAGGGGAGTTAACCTTAAATAGTGTATGTACATTTCATATGAGATGTTGTACTGTTTAGTTATAATAAAGTAAATCATTCTTGCTTGTGCTCTTCAGTGAATGGTATTTTAAGTGTAACTGACAGAAGAGACGAGTCATGCATAATTCTTGCAAAAAATCCTATCTTTTTATTGAGTGGAATTGGAGAGCTTCTTACTTAGTGATTTTTTTTTTTTTAACTTTTTGTATAGTGAGTGAAGAAGGTCTGTCTTTGAGCTAATACCCTATTGGGGAATGGTGGTATTTTCGGACAATATACAGGAATTTTATATGGGACACCTCTGTCCTAGTCTGACCTCCGCACTGTTGCAGTTCTGCTGCATGTAGAAGCCCACATATAAATTGCATGCCTACCATGTGTCCTAGATTCCTATATGTCACCTGCAGTGGCTCTGCAAAGACTGGGCAGTACTGGCTCAGCAGAAGGGAGGTGAACACGGTGTGAGTGGAGGTGGAAGAGAGAGGGTGTGTGACTGTGGGTGGTGTCTTCATGGGGATGCCCGCCAATGGCCAGGGAAGATACCTGCTGATGAAATATAGGCAGAGAAGCCTAAAGAACAGTAGGATTGAACAAATCCTGTTTTATCTTCCTGAAACAGAGAGCTGCAAACCATACTGTTGTGCAAAACGTACTGTTGTGCTAATCTTGACTCTGGTGAAGTCAATGTGAGTTTTGCCATTGGCTTCTTTAGAACTAGCTTTTGTCCTTTCTACGTACTTGTCTGACAACACTCTCTTTAAGACATCTATATCCACAGTTATAAGCCTGTATAGATAGCTTATACATTACTAAACACTTGAAATTTTCACACTTACTTAGTAGTCACTAAAGTAGTCCCTAGAATTTGGAAATTTGAACTTTTCTGCTGAAGATACTCTTCCTCATTTATTGCACCTTGGATAGATTGTATTTTTATCTACTTGACAGTTATGATCAATGGCAGTAGTGGGCATTTGAATATAGCAGGTCAAAAAAAATCCCCCAAAAATCCCAGCTAAGCCACCTACTTCTTGTCCAATGTGCTTGTCCCAGTGAGAGTGCAACAGAGATCTAGCATCTAGGGACAATGACAAAAGACATCTTTCTATATCTGAAGCTATTCCATCACTTCTGATTTTGATATTTGCGTCCTTGATCTGATGAAAAGACTTTGCCCTTGGGTAAATAATATCTTGCTACTAACTTACAATTCTCATTCTCAGCCTCCACATTGCGTTTTTGTTTCTGATTGCAGTTTTTCAGCTCCTTTTGTTACAGCTATTTTTCCCTGTTCATGGGGTTGAATTCTTGTCTTGTAATATGTCTCAAGCACATACGATAATGTAGACGTACTAGTTGTTGCTCTGTTTTTCTTTACAAGATAAGGCCATCCCCAATATATTTTTGTGAATTATGTTCAAAGCACATTCTGTGCCCAAGTGTGATTATTTATTGAAAATATTTTACATTCATGAGGAACAACACAATGTAGAGGACAAGCACAGGTTCGGAACATGTGAATACCCACATTTTTCCCAGTTTTGCTGCTGACGGACTACTGCATGTTAGACAGTTTTAGGGTCTCTACCAAGATTTCACGTTTTGTAGAAAAGGCTTCAGATGTCTAAGCCACCCAGGGTCCTATAAATGCTAATTTATATACATATTTACACAAACGTTCCAATATGTAAAGACAGAATGTACACCAGTCATGGAGTTTATCTTTTGATGTACTTTCCTTAAATTTAGACCACTCTTTACTGTTATTGAACTTCGTTGTCAGAGGATTGACACATTTTTCTTATGCTCTTTTAAATAATGCTCTTTTAAACATAGATGATTTCAACTGGAGACCTGTTCTTTATTTGTTCAACACTTATTTACATAATCAGAATTTGGACTGTTTCCTGTGCACTTAAACCTAACCCATGAGGTGGTTAATATGTGTTTTAGCTGTTAACTTTATTTTCTGAATAGCTTTTTGGTTTTGTTGAAGAGTTCCAAAACAAAAACAATAGCCATTTTAAGGTCGGTTTGCCAAAATTTCTCTGCATAGAGACTCCTGGGACCAGGCATTTCGGACATGTTTTTCTATATCTTCAAATAACTCAGGATGAATCTCAGCATATTTTCATGCCACTTCTGCAATGAAGACTAAATTATGAGATTAAAAAGCTAGTTGTGGATGTCTCATCTATTCCTTGCTTTATTTGCTGACGTTGGTTCATTTTTGCCTTCACCTCAAACACTGCTTTTACTTGTCTTTACGCAACCAAGCCTTTTTCTCCATTTAGTTGTCAGAATAACTAAAGGGTACAATGCTGTTGGGAATTAAGATAGTTGTTTCCAGGGAGGTATTTATAGTGCCCTCTTGTTATTTTCCTTGCTGACTAAATAGTCTTTGGGGCTGGAAGTTCTCCCTGTCCTTAGTGTGACTAGCTGCAAAAGAATGAGCATCATATGCTGTATTTAGATTAACAAAGTTCTTGGTGTGTTAGCAATGATGTTATTCCTTCTGCAACGTATTTGTAATGTAAAATTGTATTAGGAAATCAGAAGGACTGGAGAGGTGCTGCAGAGAAGCGATGAGCAAAGCCCTGCTGGTGAGGCTTCGCAAGCCCTGGCTTTCTGCACTTTCATCTTTCTTCAGGTGACACAGAGAATGAAGCTCATGCTTTCTGACTACTTGGAGACTCAGGAAAAAATCCATTACCAAGTGGTAATCCATTTTTAGTGGGTTAAAAAAAAATTATTTTAGCGCAAACTAGTCATAGTCCGTACTTAGCTTTTCTTTCTTGGCCTGAGCTTAAAGGTATGGTCCTGTACAAAAAATCTGCTTGCCTTATAGCTAAAAAAATCTTGTTTCATGTCTGTCTTAATAATGGATAATGTTCAGCTTCCTGGCTTGCAAAAACATTATGCAAAACATTTCCTGTTTTCTGACTAGCTCTAGTTCTGAGCTTGGAGAAAGCTTTTGGCACTTCTCATCTGAGGAATTCAAACAGCTTCCCAGCATGCTTTTATGACCTGCTTAATACACAGGGACTTGGAAGCAAAAGTGGATGTAAACCAGGTTTTAGGGAACGTGGCTGTACATAATTTTTTTTCTGCTTAGTTTGCTTGAATTTCAACAACTGATGTACTTTCCAGAGTTTGTCACTGCTTGCATCTTGTATTGACTACCACTGTACTGGTGGTAGTACACAACTGTTTTCAGGTATCTCTATCCAATTCTCTTTCTCAAAAAAAAAAAAAAAAAAAAAAAAAAAAAAAA
>WHYT01015023.1:90099-104878 GCA_009806455.1 Tetrax tetrax
AATTCTAGCCCTACTTGAACAAGAAGTACAGGAAATCTCAGTCTCATAAGAAACGAAGGTTTGCAGTATTTCTGTGTTGATTTCTAGAAGAGAGCAGATGTTGGGAACATGCTCTGTTAAGCTTTCGGATGCATATTTAGGGAAGCAGGAACCTTCATACTTTGGTCTGACCAGGAGTCCACTCATTAGAGGGTGCTCCCATGGCAGGGCAAGAACAAGATATTTTGGTGGCAATTCCAGAAACTCCCAAAGAGACAATTGTTACATAGTCTTGCCCATAACAGTCTACATTTCTTCTTCCTTGCTTGTGGGATAGATGGCATAAACCACAAGACTTGACTTACTCATACTGGTTTTAACATCTGTGCCTCAGTAACACTCATGGCATCACGCTCTGCAGAATAATGAAGTTTTTTATTTTGCTTGCTTTACTGTCTGGGTGCTCTACCACACCAAATCAAACGTGGTTCAGCCCCATGTAAGACTTGCAGATGTGACTCACTGAGATGCCTTTAGCTGGGGTAAAGCAGAGGTGAGTTATGAGGCTACCTATGTCGTTCAGAAAGCCAGAGAAAATAAGCTATTAAAAGCTTTCTGGGATAAGTATGAATCCCAGGCTGAAATTAAGATTTGGAAACAATGCAGATAATTTCAGGTTGAAAATGAAGAAGGCAAAGGTAGTGTGAGCCACAGCGAGGGATACAGTACAGATTTCTGCAGCTTTGCTCTAGCTGATTGCAGGTTATTCCCTTTGTGTAATTTTCTGACTTTATTACCCAGCTGACCTACCAAGCCTGAACAACCAATTGGAGCTGATGCATGGATTCTTAAAATGGTCTAAAAAAAAGAAAAAAGAAAAGAGCCTACACAGTAGTTTTGTTGTAATGGGTCAGAAGAGAGGAGTGTGTGTAGGTGCACAGGGGAAAACTGACACTGAAGGTGCAGGTTACTGTTGCAGTGTAGTCTTTTTTTCCAGCTCCCTCCTGTGTCAATTCTGCCACTGCAGAGACCCTGTTGTTAATTTGCTTATCAGACAATGGGTATAAATATTTCAAAAGATGTCTGGCCTATTCCACTTTACCCATTGGTCCCGAATTTGGCCACTTGAATCCTTCTGAAGAGTTTTGGTTTGTAAGGAGGACTGCTGCAAAGAGACCATCTGTCCTCCTGCAGAAACTGTCCCCTGTGTGGCACGCTGTGTGACAGAGCTCTGTGCCTTGCTGTTGCTAAAACGGGGACAGGTGGGGAAAGTCTTTCACCAAATCTGCTAAATATGTTGCTAAAATGTACCATGACAGCCCTTCTCAGACATACATGCACACTAAGGAAACAGGCTGATCCCATGAGTCACTTTGCTCTTTATGGCAAGTTATCACCATTCTGTCCCATTTTTGTCTTTATTAGTATCTCCGATTTTAATTGTCTATTATTAGGGCTAGGAGTCTCATAAAGCTACTATCACCCACACCAGCCTGTGCTTTCACTTGGAAAGGCCAGTGTAGACAGAGAACTGTGTCACAAGTTGTGTTGAACACAAATGGCCTTCAACAGCCCTGCCAGGCTAGCGGTAGAGGTCCTCAGGGAGGCCTGGGGGATGTCCTGATTGCTTCAGCATCAGGCTAAATACAGTTGTTAGAAGTTAGTGCTCAAACAACAGACATGATGAACTGTGAAGAATCAATGAAGTGAGCAGAGAGATTTTCCAAAAGTTCTTAGGACGGATATGGGCTAAAACCTTGGCATAATTGCACAAATCCGTTCATGACAACATTGCAGAAGAGGTGAGTTACTGTCCTTGGGGATGATTTTCATCAATGTGTGAGTAGCTGTAAACAAATCTTGGAAGTTAGAGCAGATAGACTCTGTTTAGGAGTAATATAACCGCGAGTAATACATTAGAAATTGTAGTCCATATCAGAAATTATTATTTGTGCCTCTGCCTGGTAAGAGGCCTCTGAGACCTGTAAAACTGTTTTCTGAATGTTACATGAGAACAATAATAAATCGGCTGTGTTGATGTAAGACTGCGTAACAAGTTATGAGATTCTTTAAAATAATGAGCATGGAGTTTTCTTTATTTAACCTCTGAACCTGAAATACTGCTGTTCATAGTGAATTTAACATCTTCCTATTGTAACTTTCTGATAATGGAGCGGGAGAGAAGAGTGCTTTGGTTTTTTTTTCTTCCAGTAACTCACCTTATTCTTTTTCCAAAATCATGCAATGTTGCATGCTAAAAGAGCTGAGGCTTTAGAATGAACGCCCCTGTGTAAGATTTGTAACAGAACTGCAGGAATAGGCAACATTTTTAAGTCCTTTGGGACAAAAACTTTAAAAGTTCTTATTTTTGTGTAGCTTCCTCCTAAGAGACTTCTTTACTGGGATACATATTATGCTTTAGTTTTTGGTGGTGTATTTTTGCTTATTAAAATGCTGATAATTTTCTAAGGTCATTGCAGTCTGCTGTAGACATGCTAGGTTGGAGTTAAAGGAAAACTTGGGGCCTGGCAGTAAAGTAACCATCAGGCAGCTGCCTAATTTCTGGCCACTTGGAAACCACATTTTCTACCTTTATTTGCCATGCAACTCCCCATCAATGGGTGGGATTTACTTGACTTAATTTGAGCTTTCTAGCATCCAGTCTAAGCTAGTCATCTGGGTTCCCTCTGTAGTTAATGGAAAGAGATAAGCACCTCCAGACAGAGTTTTATCTCAGAAAGGTGAGATAAATCAGCTTTTGGAGATGCATATCCCTTCCCATTGACAACAGAGGAATCCTAGAGAGGTAGTTCAGATGAGATGCCTATCTTAAGACAGCCAAAGTTAGGCAGGGTATTTGCTACTTCTCCTAGGTATTTTTGAATCAGACTTTCTAGCTATGGACTGATAGCAGGGGAAGAAGTTCCTGTAGCCCAACACCTTGGCACACCATTGACACTGAGTGAAGTTTCAGGTATTTCTGTAAAGGTTGACTGGGCCATGAAGTGGACTGGGAGGCTAACTATGAAAGAGGAAAGGAAAGACTGTCCCATTACTGTGGCGCTTGTTTAGGGAGATCTCCCATGCAGTTCCAGGCTGGCCTGAGGCTCATCTCCCTGACCCTCACATCCTTGCCCAGGTGGACAATAATACTCCCCCTCTCTGGAAGGAGTGTTTGAGGAGTTAAGACTCTAAGATGCTAACAGCCCACCAAAATGGGAACAGCATGAGTAGCTGGAGAGGCAGAGTAGGAGTACTGTGAGTGGGCAGGAGCTGTGCGTCGCTAGCCCAGACTTTGAGATGCTTTTTAACAGCAGGGATCACATCCTTATAGAAATGAGAACCTCCCCAACCCAATTATAGCATGCCCTTACGACAGCTAGAGACTGCTTGCAGGGAAATTAAGAAAAGATAACTCTGAAGATGCCTGTGATGGGAAGAAGTCACTGTTGACAGCGGGTTGCATGTGGCACTTTGCATCAGATCTCCATAGGCACCTGGGCGCGCACCCCTTTGACTGTCACCCCTCAATGCCTCTGCTGATCTAGTGCCCAGCTGTCACTGTGTGGGCCATGGATGAGTGTGTTAGCCTTAGAATTGCTGCACAAGCTATTATTTTTTTCAGTGGACAAATAAACACAGACTTTTCTTCTTAAGAATATAATAAGATTGGAATACATAGAAAAATAAGTGTGTGAGTACGTAAAGATTACTACTGTATATGCATTTGCTACCATTCACTCTTACGGCTGGAAGATTATCAGCTCTATATCCCATGACATTATACAGTAGAAAGAAAATTTTCACACATTATCTTTTCATGTATTCTTTTTATCGTCAGGACCTCTGCAAGCCAACAAAGCTGCTGGAAACAGATACAGTTTCTTTACCACTTCTATGTATTATTCTGTAGTCACAAGAAATAGAGAAAAAAAGAGTGAAAACCAGGAATGTATTAAAGACTGCTGCTTCTTTTTTTATCAACATTAAAGCAAGAGTAACTGCCCTGCAGAATATGGAAAAAACAGAAATATATTATCCTGCAGTATCCAATATTGCCTTTTACTTCTCTGTACATAATTTAAGTGGATCTTGAAAGGAGTAATTCAAGAGGTGTGATTTTTGGGGGGGGAACTTGCAAAAGGTTAAAGAATACTTGAAAATGAAAGAGTCTAAAAAGCCTGGATCTCGGAGCATTTAAAGGTGAATTTCCAAAACCAATATAATGTGAGAGATCCGCCTATCTTCACACTAAACAATTTTGGATTATAAAGACATAAAAGTCTCCTCTAGGAAATTAGTAAATTAACTATTAAATGTAATTTAAGAGCAATAAGTATCTGATATGACTGGCAAGAGGAGTATATTAAAAATATATATAAAAATATATTGGACTTTCTTACAGTCCAATGTTCTAGATTACATCAGTAATAGCACACTAGCCAAGATCACAACTCTTTTTCTTTGTAATTAAAATACCTAAGTAATGTTAAGTGATGTTGATGTCTGCACGATGTAATCCATTTTTCTTTTGCACATTTTCTGTCCTACCAGGAGAAAATACAAGAGTGAGCATTTATGGGAAAGTACATGAAACCAGTAGCAATGGCTAAAAAACCCACTAGATGTCACTACTAACCTGGCAAAACAGCTGCTGCTGCCAGGCTGCTAGACAACGTGCTATTAATTCATAATAAAAGGTATCTGACAGCTTTATTCTGATGAATTATGGGAATCCAAAGCATAATTCCAAGTCTTTGGTTTATAAATTGTCATTGATTTTAATGTTCTTTGTAAAGTTGTGGCACACAACAAATTTTCCTGCCAAAAGCTGTTAAATAAATAGTCATCCTTTGCTCCGAACAGTACATTGAACTTGTTAGAGTGATGAGCAGAACGAATTGATGGTTATCCATAAACCATTTATGACAGAATGCACTGCAGCAATTCAAACAATTATTGAATGCATTTATTATAGGGTTTTTTTTTTTTTTTTAATGTTCAACTGAGTCAAGAGGAAAAGGCACAGGTAATAGGCAGTAGCAATTCCACATCATTCTTTGCCTCATACTTTATCTTGAGTGACACATGGCTGGGGCTGCTGAAGGATTTCTGAGCAGCACATCTGCCTCCTCCTTGGAATTGTCTTGTTTCCTAGTGTAGGAGTTCTGGCTCTGTAAAAGTACGTTTCACACCCTCTGGAGACAGTTATTGTAAAGATAAGCTTGTTTTCCTTTCTTAACGTTAACAACAAACTCTTGTATTTTACTGAAAAGCTTACAAAATTGATATAATATTTGCAATTAATTTTAAACTCAAGTTTGTGTATTTTGGACAGCACTATATGTAGAGCCAAAGCTGTGCAAAATGTACTTTTTCTTATTTAATGTCCATCATTAAATCCAACAACCACACTAAATTATCTTTAGGGAAAAAAAATCCTAACAAATCACTAACAAATGCATTTCCAAACCTTTATCCTTTATCTAGATCTGAAGTGAGACCAAATTTCTCTCAGTGATTTAAACAGCTAGCAAAGCGCGCAAGCAGTTTGGACGTGGAAGGACTGAAAGACTGTTTTAAAAACAAAAACCAGGTTGCTTATATGATACTGCTAACCAAAAATAGAAAGTGGAGGTGCTAGAAATCTTGCAAGTAAGCCTGGTAAAGTTTGCAGCACCATTTTGTAGAGGCAGGGACAGATCCCCAGATTACATAAATTGATATAGCTCAGACTTTGGGAAATAAGATGGTTTACAGCAGCTGAAAACAACAAGCTAAGTATGTTTTATCAGTTCACTGAAGCTATATGTACTCTTACTGCTATGCTTGATTAAAGGAAGTATAATAAACTTTCTGAAATTTACATATCCCTGTTTTCTAAAATTGTGGCAAGGTTTCAGTTCATATGTGGAAAACCAGATGAAGCAAAGTTCTTGTCTGATATTTTTGCTTTTTGCAAAAGCGTAACTGAACAAGGAATTTTTTGGGTTCTACTCATTCTTGGAACTGCCATTTACAGCTACATAGCATCAGCCTTAAATTTGAATGTCTTTTGTCCTAGAGGTTGCCGCAATGTAAGTAATGTGTACCTGTTTTTTTTTTTTTAAAGAAAATCTAACAAAAAGGTGGGAATAGAAATAAAGAAACAATTAGAAAGTTTTTGTAATGCTGACTCCTACCAACAGCGTCTCTGAAAGCATTGTGCTCTGACATATAAACACTGTGTTTACCAACATTTCAAAATGCAGCCTATAATCCGTGTACACTTGTTATTTTAATAATGCTTTTTATTGCAAGTTACAGACAGACAGACAAATGTTTGAATACCAGCTACACAATGAGGCTCATAGGTATGGACAGATGCTGACACACTTCAAAAGCTTTTAGCTGAATAGATTCAAAATACATTTGGATTTCAGTTCTGCCAAACTAAAGCAGTGAGGGAGAAAGATTTGTCAGTATACATTTATGCAAATTTTTAGTGTATAGGAGATTTTGGTAAATATGTATTGAAGTTTTTTTTTTTTTGAATGCACTGTTGCCAAATGCTGCTTGCCTTTTCCTGGTGTGAATCCTAGTTTTGGTTCACGGTGGGTATCTCTGGGGACTGGAAGGTGCTTCAATGCTGGGGAAGGGGAAATTCTTCGATGTTTTTGGGAAAGGGGTGATATTTGCACTAGTACTGGAATGCTTTGCCAGTAATTCCTCTGCACTTGGGATTGCAACAGAGGGTAGGCTTGTGAAAACCCTTTCTGAAATCCCTGCAAGAAAATACAGCCGATTCTCCCAATTTAACATCAGAAAACTAAGTAAACAGAACCTTCAAATCCTTAGACATCTAACCAAAGTTAGCAAAATAAACAAAACTCACAAAGCAGACAGGTTGAGTGAGACATGATTTCTAGAATCCGAGTCTCTGAGGAGTACTTGGAAGTATTAGATCTCACTTCACTGTGCAGCTTTTAAGGGAAACGGCTAGGGCAAGATCTGCTGGTAATGTAAATCATCCTTGTTTCTTGCGAACTAGTGGAGCTAGGATGATTTACTCTAGCCGAAGCTCTGGTTCCCCTGAATACAGTCGGATTTATCCATGAGTATTTCAAAAATGAAAGAGATTAAAATCTTTCTATACATGTTTTTCCATTGCATGTGGAAAAAATGAAGTAAAAAAATATGAAAGGGCCTTCTAACCCCCCCAAAAATCTGAAAAAATGTTCCACACAATTTTTATAGGACCTTTGAGGACCTTGAATTTTTAAGTAATCTTTTTTGATGATTTTAGACAGACCATTAAGCTGAGGATAAAAGTCCCTCTGTTCAATATCTGGATACATTAAGCATTAGGCTTAAAATTTAGAGCTTTCATTTTGACAAGGAAAATGGCACGTTTGGTCTCAAGTGCTACCTTGAACTGTTTTTCAACATTAAGACAGGTTGTCAGTCTGAGGGGAGGAGGTCTGTGCACCAGTGGCAGCTGCTGCTGCTCTTGCTGTGTGTACACGCAGGGATAGAAAGGCACGGCACTGCTGCCCGTCATGAGCAGCAACTCGAGAACGCTTTGGTTTGGTTTTTTTTTTTTTTTCTTTTTTTTTTTTTTCCCTTAAAGAAAAAAAATTATGCTGATCTAGAGGAGGGCACAAAGCAAATGGGGTGTCATTTCTGACTGCAAAATAAGTGCTTCATCCAAATATTTGAAAGAATCAAAGACAGAGGAAGAAGGAAAATCAAGAATCATATTTCCGAGAAAGCTGTGGGGATTAGAGTAATGAGGAGTTTCACTTCCAGATTCCCTGGTGCTGTTATTCCAAAACCACTTTCTCTTCCCAACATTTGTAAGGATATTTTACCAAGTAGAAACCACTTTCAATTTTGTCCTCTGTCTGAAAAAGAGGAAGAAAAGCAGACACGTTTATTGGAGGCGTCTTCAGCTTGCTAATCAGGAAGATTCAGCATACTCTGGTTAGGAATCAGAGAGGGATACTTCCACTATATTAATTCAAGGTACAACTATATACAGCTGCTTTTAATACTATTTTGTATGGGGAGAAAAGCAGCCCAGGCCGTTCAGTGGCGGATCACATTTGCTGTCTGTAGGCATTTCTTCTCTTGAGGTTTACCGAGGCTAACAGTTACTTTTTGTTTGGAGGATTAGTAGGACCTTGAATAATCTCACTAATTTCTCTGGATGGACAAGGGAGTAGTGACTGTTTCATGTGATGGTGAGACTGTGCAGGATCA
The DNA here is from genome assembly GCA_009806455.1 of Tetrax tetrax. Taxonomy (NCBI): domain Eukaryota; kingdom Metazoa; phylum Chordata; class Aves; order Otidiformes; family Otididae; genus Tetrax; species Tetrax tetrax. The sequence continues at coordinate 98,320 of WHYT01015023.1, forward strand.
CGTACTTGTCTTTGGAAAGGCACGGAAATGTCTTGGTTAAGAAGTGTGCCCATCTCGCTCACAGGTGGCAAGCTAGATTTGCTGGACAGCATCACAGTACATAGCACAGACTTTCTGGTTTAGTGACGCAAGTTTTGAAGCAAGTTTCCAAATTGTTTAGTTAATTAATGGTAGTAGGTGAAAGGAAGAGGCTACTCCAAGAAGAGATTAGCCTTTCGTTGCTTGGCTGAAGTCATTGGGTTTAAGGGAACGGAAGTTAATCCATTGATTGACCTTCATCCAAATGAAAGTAGAACTGGAAAGAAAAATAACTGTAGAAAACTGCCTCTGGGGTTTTCCCATGTGAGTAAAGCTAGCATATATGTTCTGGTAATGGTCACAAATCTTAGGGCAAAAAAGCTTTGGTAACCACAGTCAGAGTATCTCCGAAAGATAGGAAGTACCTACAAAACTACATCCTATCTAGCTGCAGGAGACAACACATGATCAGGCCATGTAAAAGCAAGAAGCATATGACCACTTTGCTGGCATTAATCTAATTTTATTGTCCCTGTTTTTATTAACTTCAAATGTCTTGTGATGTATGTGATACTTGGAAAGAGGCACAGCAAACAAAAGGAGTTATTGTTTGTTTATTTGTTTTTATTTTTTTTTTTCTTGGAAGCAGCAAAATATGAACTCAGTGCAAGTACACTAGGCTGTTGTCTGTGATTCTTCACACAGTCAAGAGAGAGCTGACCTACCACCAGAAATACCACTCACATGTTTTTCAGAGACATTAAATAGGAAAATATCATCTCTTAAGTCACAAGAGAGCTGAGAAAGCGAGCCGTAACAGGGTCAATTAAACAGGCTTAATTATTATGGAACTTGTGAGCACTTGCCACCCTTTGGGTTCAGGCTTACAGCCTGGTTCAGGATCACAGATTGGGTCAGGCCTACAAATACTTCCATGTAAAAACTGTGATTTGATGATCAATAATTCAAAGTAAGAACACTCTCACTGTGTTTCCTTTATTTCTAAAATATGACAGAAAATACCTAAAAGTTTTAAAGTCAGCTGGGCTGGATGAACTGCTTCCTGGGATGGATGAAGTAGTCTCAGAGCTGTCACTGTTTCGTCTTTGAGAACTGGGTGAGACACCAAAGTCCTGGGAAAGACATGTGTTGTGTCAGTGTTTGCATGGGAGGAGAAAAGGAGTTAGGGTATTTTCATCCTGTTGTCTTTCCTTTAACTCCCAGAAAAATTCTGGAACAACTAACCAATGAAATATTGTGTAAGCACAGAGAAGTTAGCAAGATGAATAGTGATCAAATGTATTTGTCAAGAACAAATCATGTCAAACCAATCTAATTTCCTTTTTTGAGAGGGTGTCAGATCCTGTGGATAGAGAAAAAGCAGCAGATGTCACATTTTCACTTTAGTTAGGCTTTTGACACTGTCTCTTGTGAGATTTTTATAAGTAAGCTAGGGAAACCTAATATTGGTGAAATTACTGTAGGTTGGGCACAAAATTAATTAGAAAACCAAATGCCAATTTATTAGGGGTTTGGTGTCAAAATAAAAGGGTGCATTGAAAGTGTTCTTCGGGAGTCTGTCCTGGGTTCAGAACTGTTCAATGTCTCAGTTGCAATTTGGGTGATGAAACAGAGAGCATGCTTATTAAATTCCCAGATTACATGGTGCTAGGAGAGACTGAGAGTGCATTGGAGAACTGGATTAGAATAAAAAAGAACCCTTGTCAAAATGGATTCATAGTTTTAAAAAAGTTAAATGCAATTTAATAGGAAGAGCTACAAGCGTCACACTCAGGCTCATATGATCAGCTGCAGAAGTACAGGATGGAGGAAAAAAGCCTTTGATAGAAATTCTGTAGAACAGGATCTCAGATATACGGTAGAGCATAAGCCAGACATAAGTCAACACTGTCATGCTGTTGTGAAAACGGCAAATGTCATACTGGGATGTATAAACAGGAGTATAGCCTACATGACCTACAAAATTTTCCTGCTTGATTTAGCATCTGTAAGACCTCAGCTTTAAGGCAGTATCTGCTCTTGGGTAGTGCAGTTCAAGAAAGATGTGGACTGACTGGAGAAAATCCAGAGGAGAAGAGTGATAGTGATCAGAGGTCTAGGAAGTGTGACCTGTGAAGGAAGAGTAAATGAATTTTCTTCTAAGGTAAAGAAGCAAGGACTGGGAGGTATGTGACAATTGTATGCAACTACATAAAAGTGGAGGGAGTTTGTGGGAGAGGTTGTGGGAACTCCATCATTTAGTCTTTTATGGAAAATTTAGCCAAACACCAGGAATGAGGAGCAGATCCTACCTTGGGACAGGAAAAGGAGGAAGGTGACCCTGCAAGGTCCCTTCCAGCTCCATTCATCCATAATTCTTTGAAAGTGAGCGTTGTATATTCAGGAAATTCAGAATTAGGGTTAAATAAAAAAGGAATCAAAGATATGGAGAAAGAAGAATATGCTCTGAGCAAAATAGTGATGACTGAAGGTGCTGAGAGAATGGCAGGGAAGGAAAGGGCAGTTTAATGGGTGTCATCATGGCTCTATCTTAGTTGGAGTTTTCCAGAGTTAGCAAAGATTTTGCCCTATGTCAATGATTTCTGTAACTCATGAGAAAAAAAAAAAGTTGATATTACAGCTCTTTTTATTTATTTATTTATTTATTTATTTAAAAAAAGAATTTCACAGGTCTCATATCATGCTACCACTGCTGAATTCCTTTTCTGTTAATGCTATTTGAAATGTAACCAACCTTCCCTCTCCTGGGAGCATCTGTTCTTCGGATACATACAGGTTCATATTCCTCTTTTTGCTATGTAGAAGATACTTGTCAGACTTCAAAATATTAGTGTTATGTGTGGGATGAAGCATGACTCATTTTGCTCTTTCTTAATGTTCTCCCACAAATAATTATCATTAAAATGTTTTCTTAACATTCATGTTTCGGCTATATATAAAAGCTGTGTTGTACTAGTCTTTAATTTGTTTTTTTTTTTCTATACATCTTCATAGATCACATATGAGATAGCTTCTAATCACTGTCTCACCCCAAACAGCAAGACAAGTGTGGAACACCTGACAACCAACAGGAAAAGATATGGGAACGAGGCAAGCATATGCCTTTTCCCTCAGAATTACTCTGATACTTAGCTTCAGACCAGAATGAGGTATTTTTCCCTACCTTTGTTAGGAAACCTCTCCTGCTGCTTGCTGGAATAGTGCCAGTCTTTTGTTTTAGCAGATTCAAAAAAGGATTAGACAAATGTATGGGCACCAGGTCTGTAAACATATGCAGAAGGAAATGGTTTGGGAAGTTCCTTCTACCATTGTTAATATAGCAGTTAGTGGTGCTGGGGGAGTACAAGGAGTGTGGGTGGTGGAAGTGACCTGATTGGCATGCTCTTCCTAAACAACGTCCACTCTTGCTGCTGTCACAATCTGAATCCTGGGCTGCGTGGACCACAGGAGGTCCCAGCAAGGCATTTCTTAGGCTGTCATGTCTCACCATCCTTGAAGACTCAAGGAATATCCTCCTTCCTCTCCCACATTTCCCCAGCACACAAGCTGCAGAATGAATAGGGCAGTCACTTAGCATGGCTGAGGTGATCTGAATCTCAGTACCTATATTAACTACAATAATGAAGACAAGAAGCTGGGTTTTCTACAGCCCAACAGCAGAGCTATGTGGCTATTAAATCAATCAATACATAAAAATTGAATAGCCATGTGACTATTAAATAAAAACAAAAATATATATACATGTGCAAGCATTCAGTTTTACTAGATCCTAAAAAAAAACCCTGAATCTATTTATCCCAGTTGTTCTAGGTGGCTTGATTTGGTGACTATGCTCTGAGGACAGCTACAAGCGTGGGAACTCCATATGAAATAGTTCATACACGCTGGAAAAGGCTGGGTACTACAGCATTAGGTGGAAGCTTCATAAAGATAGGATTTCAGTCATGCCTAATTGCTGGGCATTTTAGCTTTTAAAAAACCTTTGGATTGACTCATTTGAGGATGACTCAGTTGTTCACATAGGTAAAGCAATAGATGTGATTAAGTAGTGCTGATAAATCAAGGGAGCAGTGACATGTACGATACATGTATACAGAGGACTAACAATAATCTTTTATTTCTAGAAAAACACCTTTAGGTCTGACAGATCTGTAACTAAAAGCACAGATTAGAAGTTTTAGTTTCACACATTTAAATATTGCAGAGTAGAAAATAATGTTGAACAGCGTTGATACTATTTGCTCTGCAGTAGTGTTCATGGGTCTGACCTACACTTTGATTATGAGCAACAACAGAAGAAAGAGGATCCTTAATCCAAAGAGGGAAATATTTAAAAAAAACTTTCAAAATTCTCTTTTCAGTAGTGATTCAGGCACTTAGGAACCTACACTCCATTGAATTTCAACTCAGTCTTCAAAGCAGGACGGAGATGGGTTATCATCTTTGAATGTATTGCAAGCAGTGGGAATAAGCTCCTGCAGTCCCTATAAAGGCAAGTGTTTAGTTGTCTGGAAGTTTTTATTTACCATCCAATTCCAGACTGACACTCAGAGGAGAATAAAATTGGAGAGAGTGTTAGACAGTAAATGAGTGTAACTGAGGGCTTTGAATCTCCAAAATCAGTGATGTAAAACAAAAAGTACGAATCATTACTGTCCATCTACCTGCGCTTTACTGTTTGACAGTTTTGCTCCAGCCACTGTAAGACAAGTGGTCCTTGCAGGGAAGGCAAGGGGAGAGACTGGAAGAGATTTCTAGATCCCCAAGGGTATTTCATAGGGAAAGGTTAACCTGGAGACAAAGCTAAGCAAAAACTAGCAGAAGTGGCAAACTAAACAGTGTGAGGTAGGCAGGATATGAAAATGCTGAGAGCTGAAGGATTAGGATTTTTTTTAACTGTGGGTCTCCATCACAATATCTTTTCCACACTGTAAAGGACAGGAAAATAGGAGAAGGAGAAATGGCTGCAAGTGAGAATGGGCATAGAGGCAGTATCAGAAAGGCAGAGTCAGATTTTTTTCAGAACAGGAAGAGACTGAACAGGAAGAAACTGGGAAGATGAGATTTTAGCTAGAGCTGATTGTATTGAGATGGAAGAAGAATTGCAGAAAATCAAAAAGGACAGGGAGAGAACTTGAAAAAAGAAGAGCTGTTTATGGGAAAGTCAAGAAGAGAGGAACTCAGGGCTGAAAAATTAGTATTGGAAACTTGTCAGTTAAAATGATTGATGTATAACTCAGTGAAACAGTCAATCCTTGTCTACATTCACTGGGATTTAAATATGTTACATGTGTTTGTAAGTGCCCTTCCTGTATTCTATCACTGTTTTCTCTCTCTTTGATGAACTGAACTGCCATGAGTTTTCTAAAATTTGACCAACACTGGATTACTGAAACCAGAAAATAAATATCTGTCTCATTTACAAACACGCCAGCTTGTCAGACTGTTATCACAGCAATCAGCATGAGACTTTGCTGTTTTTCAGGAGATGTGTTTGCAGTATAGATCTGCAGCAACTCTGGACATGACAGCAGAAGCAACAGCATATACCCCTGTAACTTGCCTTTGGATGATGCTACTAGCCCGAGCAAAGCATTTATCTGCTTCTCCTTGTGCTTTAGGGTCAGTTGGAGAAGTTTTAGTGGGCTGACCATCAGTGCTAAATAGCAAAGAAAAATTAAGTTCAAAGCAAAATCCATTTTAGTAAAAAAAAATGAAGAGTAAGAGCAGGGAAATAAAGAGTTTACTAAGGTCATGGAATAAGAGAAAGAAAAAAGTACCTAGAGCGAACAATACTTTGTTTCTGGGGTTTTTCAGTAGGTAAATACAAAGTATGGGAAACTGAAGTTTTTAGAAGTTGTGTCCTTAATTAGTGAGAAACTGTTATTTCACAGGCTGAGTAGTTTAGAGACGTATTAAATGATGCAGGTCTCCATCTGAGTCATTGGCACAACTCCAGGTGATTATGAGAAACACACAACTTTATATATTGTAACTAAATAAGCTTTGCAATATAATTCTGAGGAAACAGCAAAAATGCTATTTATTTCATGTGCGTATGAACTGAGGCAACGAGATTATATTGCCTGTAGTCGCACAGTGATTCAGGCAAGAGTCCTGAATGGAAATGAATAATGGTGACTGCTCTATGGTCCTCTCCCAGTCACTTAGGCAGCTCTGCCTCTCATGACTGCTATGTACTTCTCCAAACAAATCTCAGTTTTGAATATTATAATGGGACTTTTAAAGGAATTTGCAGGAGTTAAGCATTCATAACCCAAAGAAATTAAAAGTCTCTGGCAGCTTTGAAATTCCAGCTCTCACTCCTGAAGACAGCGGTTGTGTCATGCTTTTAAAATTATAAAGGGGAGTGAATCAGGATATCAGGCTGTTAGACTCTTAAAACCACTTTTTTTTTTGGTCTCCATTTCTGCCCACTAAAGGAGGATTAGGGCTATTAGGTATCTTTTGGGGAGACCTTTTATTAGTTCAGCACTTTTTACATTGCATTAGTACTTTC